>CM029660.1:28493732-29066625 GCA_017311315.1 Dendrocalamus latiflorus | reverse complement strand
AATGATCTCATCAATATATATATATTCTGAAATAAATATTTAACCAATTATACAATTAATTCATAATTAGGACTACATAAAATGCTACACATCAAATTACTAGCAATATTAATTAATTCGATAAACTAAAAGTCATAGACATCGTCTATGGAACCCCTGCCATAATTCATAAATGGCAACAGTCAACCAATACAATACTTAATACCCAACTAAACTCATGCACCTACCCATAGGTCTGACCTGACTCATGGGACTTCCTTGATAAATATAAAGTAATAAAAGAAGTTATTAAACTAGAAGCTAAGTCATGATATTCTGCTATCAGCTATGCCTAGTCATCTCCGAGTTCTAAGCAGAATATTTTCATGAATATTCCTTTATTATGAACCCTCTTTGGCATTCATCTCAATGAATTTCCTCTAATCATCACTTCGTTCCAACCCCGTTTGACTCTGTCAATACTCCGTGCACAATCAATCCTACCTCAAATCACCCATTTAATCAAAATAAAAATTAATCAAGTTCAATTGGATTTATTTGGATCTTTTGAGTTATTTACTTTTATTTGTATTCAATTATTTAGCGCGTAATTAGAAATTGGAGTCCTGAAGAAACAATGGATCAAGCGAGACCAAGATCGAGGTGATGATGAAGATTAGGAGCTCAAGATGCTCAAATGAGAAAGTTTTGAGTGAGCTCAAGACTGTGACAAACCGCGCAAGGTGAGTCAATACTTTGATCATATTGAACGTATGTTTTTTTATAAATTATTTCTATTTTAAATTATCAAATTGCATACTGTTATTTCATGTGCAAATATATATTTGTTTTAAGATTCTAGTTATATACCCATTATTGAATTTGTTAGTATTATACTCTTTTGGAACATTTGAGTATTTGAGCCTTGTCACCCTACCAAAATTATAATGGTAAAACTTTCAAAAATAAGTCTATAACTATACATCATGCTTAGTACTACTTAGATACTCGGGGGCACCAAAATGTCCCAAACATCACTTTTAATCATGAGAAACTGATTTGGGAAGTCATGGGTGGAAATGACTGGTATATTTTGATATGATTATTTTATTCTCCCAAAACCCCCAACTTGCTTAAATATCTAGGTGGATGGTATGGGGGGCTGGTGCAGTGGTGCACGAGAGTGTGGTTAGTATTAGAACTGCCCAGATAACTCTAAGGACTGAATCTTGTCATGACCTCATATGTAAGACAAGTACAACCACAAATATGTAAATTACAACTTGGCTTAGTGGATTTACTGGACCCTAAAAGCCATCTCATCGGTGGGGGAGAGGGGTGGTGCAAGTGGCTGTCTGTGCGACGGCTTGAATAGGATACTCGTTGAGGGTGAAGTTTGCCGCGGCGAGCTAGTCAGTGTGGGTAGTCCAGCTGGGCTAGTCGCTGGGGGTAGAACATCCCATCAACTTATGAGACCCACCACAAGTGGGAGAAGCCCATATGGGTGAGATGATGGAAGGGGCGAGGTATTTTGAAAAGTTACTGTGATGGTCTACTCAACCGCATGACTAAGAAATCGTGTGGAGTAACAAGTGGATCATCTCTTGTGGGAAAAGTGTATAAACTATGTAGAGTAAAAACTATTTGAATAGCCGTGCCCACGGTTAAGGGCGGACATGGAAATTTAGCCAGATATAGTTCTATTTCAAAAACATTGTGGGTGGAATTGGAAAAATGGTGGGCAGTGAAAAGCCCTTATTTGTGTTGCCCTAAGTGTCACCCTAGTGATAAGGTAAGCAATTATAACGTTGAAAGGTTAGCATATGGTGCAGAAACCATGTAACGGTGGATGAAAACTGGATCGCTATTATTATTGTATTCTTTCATACATTGACAAAATCTATTTAGGCAAAACTACTAGGTCTCAGGCAATTTCTATATATCATATTTTAAAAGAAATTTATGGCAAATAAAATAACCCGAGCTTTTCCTTGATAAGCCATGCATGTTATCTATGCGCATGTTGTGTATTGGCTTGCAGAGCACAGTGGTTTATGCTCACCCTTGCTCGCTCAATTAATCCAAAATCAAGAGTCAGATCAATACGCTTCAGTAATACACCTAGTCATGATGGTGAAGAAGATGAAGAGGTCAAGAACTAGGTCGTGAATCTTAGTTGGCTACCTATGGGCACGTCCTGAAGATCCCACCTGTGTGTTCCATTTCCACTGCTGCATTTTATTGATTTCGGCCTGATCGGCCTTTGAGTAAGTCTAGTATTATATTTACGCTTTCGTATGATATATATTTTGATATTCGGTACTATATCTGTGAGCACTATCTACTAATCTAGGGAATAGTGCGGTGGAATCACAGAGGATTCTGGATTGTAAAATCCGAGTCCTACATGGTGCCTGGGGAGAGAAAGGGAGAGATAGGGAGTAAGAGAGGGAGGGAGAAGGTGGCAGTGAGGTGAAGTAAGAAAACCACCGACGATGGCGGATTTGGAGGCAGCCTGACCAGAGAGAGAGAGGAAGGGGGACGATGGCGACGGCAAAGGGAGGGAAGAAGGAGATTGAAGGGAAGGTGGGGGAGGCCGTCGGTAGTGGGGATGTCACCGGTGTTGGTGGATTGGAGGGTGGCGTAAGATGAGAGAAAGAGAGAGGAGGGAAAGGAGAGGAGAGTGGCAACCGGGTGGAGAGGAAATGGGGGGAGAGAGAAGGAGTGAGGGAAAGATAAGATTAGGGTTAGGGGCTTGAGGCTGGGTGTGTTTGGGCTGAATGGGCCAACTAGAAAAAAAGGCTAAATAATCTCATCTCTTTTCTCTTCTTTCTTTTTTCATGCTTTTATTTATTTATGAACACATACCTAATTAGGATTTTTGCATCATATTTATGAAATGCTTTATTCTTGAAATTCGGAAATTATCATTAGGAGTCGATTTTGAGGATAGAATAGAACACGTAGGGTTCATTTCTGATTTTGACAGATTGGTGGGAGTAGAAGCACACTCAGGCGAGTCGTCTCTTTGATCATGTCTTCTAAATTGGTTTTTAACGATCGTGGCATGGGGAAGGACATCTGAAATGAAGAGGAGGAAGGTGTGGCTTCAAGAAGGAATTGGAGGGGGCGGTGGCGACAAGCATGGAGGAGTCTTGAATGGAGGATGAGGAGGAGGTGACGATGATATAGCTTTGGTGGGCCTTGCTGGCACCGGCGAGGCACCATGTGGGCTGTGGCCTGAGGAGGAATCTAGCGGTGGTGGGTTGGTGGCCATGGATGGATGGTTCAACATAGGGAGACAGGATAGGGCTGGAGATGGAGAGGAAGGTGGTTGTTAATCTAGACGGTTGGATCTGCATCGTACGTCCTAAATTTTGACTGGAATTTTTGAAGAAATTAGTTAAGTAATGTCTAGAAACTTTAATTTTGTAGGCTCACATGCAACTCTCTGATAGCGACCGGAAATTGATGGTGGAATGATTCGATAAGCTAACTGCAGGGATGGTTTTATTTTGTGATTTTAAAACATGGAATATGTTTTTTTTTCAAAAAGATCCGTAGTAACGCAAGGGCAATCAACTAGTAAGAGGTTATTTCTTGGTTTAGTCTGGTCATTTTGAAACTCGATTAGCGCAGGACTTCTTCACGATCTCCCCTCAGTCCTGGCTCCTCACTCTCATGGCTCCCTCCTGGCTTCACATGTGCACGAACCACCGGGCTCACATCCTGGCTCATGCAGCCCCTCTGGCATACGCGGCCTTCTTGGCTTGCCCCTGTGCAATCGGCCGCCGCACGGAGTCCTTCCGTGGCACGTGCTTCTGGAGCCTCCTGCGCCGCGCTCGGCCCGTGCACAGCCGCATGCGTCGCCCCACGTAACTGAACGCCTCCATGCGCTTCTTTTCCTGCACAAAACTGAGGGACAATACCAGATCGTGCACTGATTAAATCAGGAACACAAACAGTGACAAGTCAGTGGTTCGCGCCGCATCAGATGCGCTCTTGCCAAGAGAGCACAGGATTCATCTCATAGGGCCTGCTGCTCTGAACTGGGATATATGGACAATCCGAAACGGCATGAGTTTTGAGCGTACCAAAATGACTTCTCATAGTGTCATATATCATATTTCCAAATCTACTGGTGGCCTAAGTGTTTTGAGTGTCTAACTTGAGCACAGTGGTAGACTCATGATTTATATAATAGGTATTTAGAGTTGACAAATAAAATGTAAAAGTCCACAATAGCACAAAAAAGTATAAAATATTTCATGCTAGACACAACAGCTGTAAATAATTTAGAAAATTAAAAAATAATTTAGAGAAATTATGAAATAACTTAAGATAAAACTATATTGATGTGTATGGCCTGCATGCACTAGTGCACGACAACGTGTAGTCATTGTCTAGTGCTTATTGCCTCGTCGATCTGGCTGTCGCCGCCGCACGCTCCCTCCCCAACTCTCATGTGATAGTTGTCGCATGTCTGCTCCTTATAGACGATTGCCGCTTATCGTGGCTATACTCCTTGCCACTTAGGCCAAGCTAGAGGTTAGGGTTGCTCTTAGCCTTTCACCAAGTCATTTGGTGGCCAATTGCCCCTCGATCTCAAGCGTCAGTGCTATCGGGTTTGGCAATTTTGGTCTGAATTAGTGGAGTCTGAGAGAGACACAAAGAGAGAGGGGGAGGGAGGGGATAGGTTAGAGTTTGAGGGGTCTACGGATGGGACAATAGGCCAGTCTGATGAGAGGGTGAATGAGTTATTAGGCCGCGCTATTTTAGGTAAATCGGAGAGGGGAGATGTGAGAGTGGGTTGAATCAACTGTGGGAGGGGAGGCGGGTTGAAATCAATTGGGGTATATATATAATATTTTGTCTAATTATTAGTATATATATATGTGTAATACACCTACTAAATATTGTAATATACCTACTAAATATTAGGTATTACACGAAAATTTTTGGGTATTTAGCTAAATACTTTTGAATTACATTAGGTCTGCCCATGCTTGGGCAGAAGACCAATCTCTGGTGGCGCTGGACTGAAGCAGCATATGTCAAGTCTGTTGTCATTTCTGGAACAGTACCTGTTACTTGTTTTGTCGTCAGGGTATTTTGCCAGGAGCCAGTGGCGGACGCAGCAATTTTAGAATGGGTGTTCGAAGTTATAAAAATATTTTTCAGTACAAAACATAAAGATCTACAGTAACAATAATTAACATACAATTGTTCGTACTAGGGATAATATCTTAAATAGTATAAAGATATTACAAAACAATTGCAAAAGTTCACACAGCAGGAATATAAGGGTTGTGATGCAATGTGGCAAATAAGACCGTTAGATATATGCAAGTCAAAAGGAATAACTGAACGAAGAATTTACATTATGCAAAATATGATGATAGTATAAATGGGAAAAAAGATCAGCACTTACAAAGCAAGCAGTTGAGTTCCTGTGCCAAGAGCAGCCAAAAATAATGACTTGTTCTTGGGGAACGGGAAGACATCACCAATTCACCATGGATATACTTCCATCCAGACTCTTCTTGGTCATCAGCTGCTTCCTCATCATGGGCATACCTTCAAATGAAGACAATGTTCAGATACATAGAAAAGTGTAATCAACATTCTTATGCTAATACATCAATAAAGAAGACCCAATTTGAGGACCTCACAGTTGAACCATCACTAAATAATATTATATAATGGGTGACAATCTGAATGTCCATGTAGTAAGAGCTATGTTTCACAGACTTTCTTAACGAGTCAATATTCATTTCAAACAAAAATTATTACTTTCTGCATCATGCATTGGCCTGCATTCTCAACTGCAGAATATCATTATTAAAGAGGAAGCACAGGTCTAAATAATGTAAAAATTAGTAATAAATCAATATGTTGCATACTTGCATTTTAAGCAAACATTTTCATGGGAATGCTATGAACTATAAAGGTACCAGATTTGCACATTATTTGAGAAGCTTGCCGAACTGATATGCAAACTAGTCAAAATATATTAATTGAGCAAAGATAAATACAGATAAAACTTGAAGGGCAGCCATTAGAACCTTTTTTCTAATTAGGATCTAGGGACACTAATTAGGATCTAGGGATTAAATGGGAACTTGAATAATCGAGAACCAATGAACCTCCAGGTGATGCGGAAGGTTGGAGGAACTTGAAGACTTCTCCATCCTCTTCTCAAATGGTGTTGGTGTCTCCTTCACTTTCTCTGTAATTAACACCTTCTATTAGCAAACCACAATTTGAGAAAGTACTTACTTATTACTGGGCGAACATTGACCAGGAGGCATGAAATTATGAGCAACTAACCCGGAGAGCAGAAAGGCAGGTCGAAGTACCGATAAGTCTCGCTGCAATTCCACCCAATTCCCACCAAAACTCGAACCATCCTCTGCTAGATCTCCAAAACCAGTCAGTGCTGATCATATCAACGTAAACCCCCAACTCATTCCACCCCGAGATCGGGCGCAAACAATCTAGAGGCGTGTCGCGGTCGGGTCTGCGGTGCCGGCGGAGTGGAGCTGCACCAGATCTGGCCCTATCGCGGACGGCGGACCTCGCGATGCCGGCGCCGCGGGCGGCGGGCCGGAGGCGCGGTCGTCGCCGACTAGGGTTAGCCGGTTAGGGATTGCATCGGGCTCGGCCGCTCGGGGATGGAATGCAGATGGGGATCGGATCGGGGGGAGGGGGACCGGGGATCGGGGGAGCTGGGGCCTGGGATCGGCGGGCCGAAGGCCATCTCTTCACGCGCATAGCAAAATGGGCTGGGCCCTTCACGCGGACGCGGGACGCAAGCGTTGCTGTGTTTTTCCTCGGCCTGGCCGGCTGATTGAGCCCAAAAAGAGTTAATCTAGCCTAATTTTATATATACATATGTATTATATATCATATATACTAGATTTTTGTCAAAAATTTTAGGTGTTCAACTGAACACCCATGAACTACTGTAGATCCGCCCCTGCCAGGAGCCTCTTCTCAGTGTGTGCACATGTGTGCTTTGCTGCATTCATCGTACGAGCCTCTCTTCTGCTTATTATTTACACCCGAATCCAAGTCCTCTGTGTTTGAGTGTGGAATGCTCTAACTCTGTGCCTGCTTTCGACATTATTTGCCAAAACATGATATTTTCCTTTGTTCGAAGAAATTAATCCCTTTGATTTGCTTTTGTATAATTAACTGAACAACACCTTCACCCTTCCATCACCCATGTCGGCCAGAGCAAGAGAAAATATGGAAAATCTTTGCCTTTTCATGTCAACTACGTACCTGACTTAATATAGTGGATGGTCAAAGCATTGTCCATTAGTATGTTTCGCGTTGGAGAATGGAAATGGCGCAAGGGCTGCATATTTGATATTGGATAGGAGATAATGCCATGTCTTTTATATACCAGTCTGATTCATGTCTTTGTCAATCTATTCGTCCCATAGGTGAATACACAACATACTAGCTAAGATAATAATTTTGTGTTCCAATAATCACATGGTACACTTATCAAAAGTTGCGCGGGATTTTACCCCTTAGTGATTTCTTTCTTTCTCCAATGAATGGCCAGAGCTCCCGCCACCCCTCTCGAAGAAAAGCTTGGGAAATTCCAAAAAAAAAGGGTAAGGAGATCAATCTACCAAGTACCAACCATTACATTAACATTTATCTCCTTGTCCTTTTTTCAGATTTATAGAAAAAAGGTATACCTAAAATTGGATATTTCAATGATGAAAGCGCGGAGATCAAACAATCCTAGAGCTTTAGGGCATGTTTAGTTGATGCTATAATTTGCTACATAAGAGTTAGACGTGTTTGACTTTGTTATGCTAGTATTTGGTTCGTCTAAGAGCAAGTATAATAAGAGGCTGTTAGTAGGCTGTATGCTGAGGTGGAGGAGAGAGAGGAGGAGAGAGAAGAGAGGTGGGCTGTAAGTTTACAGCCAGCTGAAGCACAAGAACCAAGAAACTTTGTGAGAGAAAGGGGGGTCATACAGCCTTCAGCTGGCTGTAAACTACTATATGAATGAGCTGATAAGTGGGCTGTAAGTGTCCATACAGCCAGCTGAAGGCTGTATTATTAGCCTTGCTCTAACTTATGGTGTGCCATATTTTCTTACCGTTATGTCTCATGTATCATAGACATATCTTTTTCACCAAATCTTACCGTACTTGTAGCCAACAATTTGCCTACCACATAAGTTGTAGCCTAATACACTTTTGGTACAAAAGGCCCTTTTTTTGGTTGATAGCCTAGCGATGCCTAAGTTTGCCAAATATTTTTGCCCAAAGTTGTGCCCAAGAAAATTGGGGCCACAATTTAGCAAGACTAAGGGAACCTTGCCACTTCTTATTATGCCTATGACGTGTGAGATCAAGCTGAAAAAAGTTTGGCATGTCTAACTTATAGCTAGGAACGAAACATCAACCATGCCTAGGAACCAAATATCAACCTAACTTGGTTAAACTTGCCTAAAGTACTATGTGGCAAAAGTGTGGTAATCTTTGGCTTCCAACCAAATATGCCCAAAAAAATGGGCAAAGCATGGCAAGCAACCAAACATACTCTTAGTCACTAAAGCAACTCGATAGGTGCCTTACCAATTGTTGGCTCTGAATTAACTCCTGGCACTGGATGTAGGGTTGATAGATTAAGTTGTAAAACATTTTTCTAAGAAAAACTTTGAATTTCTCATTTTCTGCTCCTATTTATTATCTCATGCGTTAATTTTCAATCAATCGAGTATGTGGTTTGGAAGAGAACCCACCCATGTAAAACAGGGCCCAACCAAAAATGCAAAGTAGAAATTGTTAGTAGCTGTTATTTAAGGCTTTGCTTGTACTTTGATATTCGTTCTGAGCCCTCCTCTCTCTTTTCCTCTCTTGCTTGCTCGACCCGACGCGGCTGCGGCTTCTGCACTGGAGGAAGTGGCTAGCAGTTGAAGGAGCGGGCACAGCAACGATGGTTTCGTGATGGCATGGACCTGGACCGGCAACAACGCCGCGGCGTGGGTTGGAGACGGTGGGAGCGTAGATTCGGGAAGAGAAGAAGAGAGAGAGGTGGAGAAAGTGAGAGTAAAGGAGAGACGTGAATCTCGAAGCAGAGTGATAGTAGACGTAGGTGCAACCGGTTGTAGAAGGGGAACTTGATCATATACCCTCCCGTTTTTTTGCAAATCTAGGATTTACCCTCCCGCCTCAATGACATGTGGGGTCATCGTAAGTCACTGACATGTGGGCCAGAAGGGTAAATCTTGAATTCTCATCTATGAGGAGGGTATATGATGAATAAATCCGTTGTAGAATGTCCACGCTCGGAGCCGACCGTTGGTCTCGACCAATCCCGCCCCCCCCCCCCCCCCCCCCCCCTTCCGTCACACTCGACCGATCCGCCTGCGACTGCGACCCTGCGAGTGGCGCGCGTGTGCCGTGCGTGTGCGCGCAGAGGAGACCGAGAAGATGGAAACGAGCGAGCGAGCGAGAGAAACGGGGGCGGATTCCATGGCGCCCCGCAGAGATCGAGGCGAGGGCCAACCATGGCCGCTCCACGTACTCCACCCCCGCTCGACCCCCACCGCCTTCTCTACACATCCCCTTCTCCCTCTCCACGCCCCCGCTTTTGCACCGCGCCATCACCTCCTCCTCCCCCACGAGACCACGACGACGAGCACGACGTGCGGTGCGGAGGGGTCGGACGAGGACGGGTACGAGCGCGGGGGAAGATACATGAGTTCATCTGTTCCGTCGCTCACAGCGTCCAACTGATCATCATTCTCCAGGCGCCGCCGAAATGGTGAGATCGCATTCTAGTTTGCCTCCTTGAGTAATGCAGCGCCGGTGTGGTGTTCGTGTCATGTTGGTTGGGGCTAACTTGGTAGGGAAGCGTGATCCTGATTGTTTGACCCAAGGATGTATTCAGTTGAATTAGACCTAGAGTTACATTGGATGTACCGATGGGTTGTGGACCTTGTGGTATTTGGCATATGCTTGCCTTGATAAGCTTCCCGATTGTGGCAGTTTGTTTAACACCATTTAGGATCCAAGTGATTTCGTGTTTCCCCCTTAATCCATGCGATAGAATTGCAATCCGCATCGGCGAAGCGCGAATCCAGTGTCATCATCGTTCCAAGAAGTTTTGTACCACTTGATAGCTGGGATCATTGAGATACGCAAATTTCTATTGCAGGGGAGGAAAGCTAATATAATTACCTGATATCTGGGATCATTGAGATAACGCAACTAATTTTCTATTGCAGGGGACGAAAGTTAATATAATCGTGGGCTCTCATGTATGGGCTGAAGACCCTGAAATTTGCTGGGTCGATGGAGAGGTCGTTAAGATCAATGGCGAAGAGGCTGAGATCCAAGCAGCCAATGGGAAAAAGGTTAGTTGCATTCTATGCATTCAGATACTTTTAGCCTGTTATAGAGCGATATGCTAGTCTTGTAACTTGATTTTGGTCCTTGAATTTCATATGCTGCTACTTATCATTGTACTTTCACATTGTTAGATCATTGCAAATTTGTCGAAACTATATCCCAAAGATATGGAAGCAGCTGCTGGTGGAGTTGATGACATGACAAAGCTCTCCTATCTCCATGAACCAGGAGTTTTACAGAATTTGGCGATCAGATACGAACTTAACGAAATATATGTATGCTATTCTTTTATACTGTTTGCAGTCATTTACTGTAGACACATCATTATGCCAGTTGTACTATCTGAGTTTACAAGTTTAAGGCTCACATAATGTTCCGTATGACTGATGTTTCATCATTTTGGCAGACATACACTGGAAATATTCTCATTGCTGTCAATCCTTTCCAAAGGTTGCCACATTTATATGACCCACATATGATGCAACAGTATAAGGGAGCACCATTTGGAGAGTTAAGTCCACATGTTTTTGCTGTGGCAGATGTTGCATACAGGTAAGGCTGATAGATGGCAACTGGTTCAGTATTTCCACAGAAAATGGGTTGATCTCTTTGTTGTCTTTTACTTGAAACAGAGCAATGGTTAATGAAGGGAAGAGCAACTCTATTCTTGTGAGTGGTGAGAGTGGTGCAGGTAAAACAGAAACAACAAAAATGCTTATGAGGTATCTTGCCTATTTGGGTGGCCGAGCTGTAACTGAAGGAAGAACAGTAGAGCAACAAGTTCTCGAAGTAAGAGAGCCAGTGCTTAGCCTTGCAAGACCATTGTACTATTAAGTTATTTATACTTCAATTGAACTTATTCTTATGTCTGCAGTCAAACCCAGTCCTCGAAGCTTTTGGCAATGCCAAAACTGTTAGAAATAACAATTCTAGGTAGGAGAGATCTAAAAAACCATCTCAATCATAAGATTACTTGCAATTTTCCAAGTTATGGAAAATTTATATGTTCCAATCTCAATCTTTTTTCATAATGCTTGGTGCAGTCGGTTTGGTAAGTTTGTTGAGATTCAGTTTGATAAACAAGGGAGGATCTCAGGTGCTGCTGTCAGAACTTACTTGCTGGAAAGGTCACGGGTATGCCAAATTTCTGATCCTGAACGCAATTACCACTGCTTTTATCTCCTATGTGCGGCACCACAGGAGGTAACAATCTATTTTCTCTTTTTATACTTCTTATCCTCAGCGAACTCATCTCTAGTGTTCTTTACGCTAATTATGGATTTGGTTACTAATGCAATCTCCTTTGACATTGAACTTTCAGGAGGTTGAAAAGTACAAACTAGGAAATCCTAAGAGTTTTCATTATCTTAATCAATCAAATTGCTACGAGTTGGTTGGGGTTAGTGATGCTCACGAATATTTGGCCACCAGAAGAGCAATGGATATTGTTGGCATCAGTACTCAGGAGCAGGTAGCTCAGTTATTTCCATATGTTCTTTGATATGATCAATGTCTTTTTTTTCTCACATCTCTGCAACTTAATTTGTTTTCAGGATGCTATTTTCAGGGTCGTTGCAGCTATCCTTCATATTGGCAACATTGAATTTGCCAAGGGGAAAGAAGTCGATTCCTCAGTTTTGAAAGATGACAAATCTAAGTTCCATCTTGATACAGCTGCTGAGCTTCTTATGTAACTACCTGTATTTGGTTCTGTTCTATAATTGATGATATTACTATGTGCATGCTCCAACGGTTGTTGACATGTACTTTATGTCAGGTGTGATCCTGGAGCCTTGGAAGATGCTCTTTGTAAGCGTGTCATGGTAACACCAGAGGAGGTTATAAAAAGGAGCCTTGATCCTTACAATGCAACTATCAGCAGGGATGGTCTAGCAAAGACGATATATTCTCGCTTGTTTGACTGGTAATATAATAGTGCCTTTTTTCATACTTTATTAAATATGTTCCATAGCATGCATGCCCAATGCAATGCAGAAAGAAAGGTTGCATCCATCATTGCAACCTATCATTATCTTGCAGGCTTGTTGATAAAATTAATAGTTCCATTGGGCAAGACGCTAGCTCTAAGTGTCTTATTGGTGTCCTGGACATCTATGGTTTTGAGAGCTTCAAGTCAAACAGGTAACCTTTACTGTAGTTCAGTCTTGTACTTAGAATCCACTAAGTTGTTTTCATGAACTGACAAATCATAATTTCTGCAGTTTTGAACAATTCTGTATTAATTATACAAATGAAAAATTGCAGCAACATTTCAATCAGGTAACACTTGCTCAAAAGGAATGGTTCATGTACAATTGTACACAAAACTCCCCCCTAGCCATTTGCCACGAGCATATATTTAGTGAAAGGTGCATATGTGTTCTTTTTCAGCACGTTTTCAAGATGGAACAAGAGGAGTACACCAAAGAACAAATTGATTGGAGCTATATTGAGTTCGTCGATAATCAAGATGTCCTTGACCTTATTGAGAAGGTATGTATAACCACTCGACATAAAGGATCTACAAATTTAATCAGTCTAAGTTCATCGAAAGCATCTTGATATTGGACGTCTCAAATATTGTAATGTACAAGCTTAAAACAAGGCCAAACATTCAGCTTGCATTTAGTCTTATTTATAATAAGAAGCATAGCCAGATAAGCCATTGTTTTTTTTGGGGGGGGGGGGGGGGCGGCAAATATGCTGCATTGTTTTCTTGTACTTGTTTTAGAACTAAGTAATTTATTTACAAATCAGTTTTGTGATGTCACCTCTTTTCCATGTATTACTGAATTTATCTACAAATGGGATTAAGTTTTGTTTGTTTAAATTTTTCTCTTTGCAGAAACCTGGTGGAGTTATCGCACTTCTTGATGAGGCATGGTATGCTTACCATTTATCTGTTTTTTGTTCTTCCTATCTAGTCAACTTTATTTTCCTGTATGATTTTAGATGAATGTTTGAGTTAATGACCATCGATTAGCTGCAAAACGATGCTAACATATTCTGTATTAACTGTTTTGCATTCAGTATGTTTCCCAAGTCGACACATGAGACCTTTGCCCAGAAGCTCTACCAGACTTTTCAAAAGCACAAACGTTTTGTAAAACCAAAGCTATCTCGCACAGATTTTACAATCTGTCACTATGCTGGAGAGGTTAGCTTTCATTCATCAAATTCAATTGCTTCAGGATATTGTCAGTTCTGGTTTTAACTGATAGTTATAATTGCTGTATTCAGGTGTTGTATCAGTCTGACCAATTCCTCGACAAAAATAAAGACTATGTTGTGGCAGAGCACCAGGAGTTACTGAGTGCTTCTAAATGCTCATTTATCTCAGGATTATTTCCTCCTCTGCCAGAGGAGACATCCAAATCCTCAAAGTTCTCATCAATTGGAGCCCGCTTCAAGGTCCTCCCCACCCCCTGATATTGCTTGATTATGCTTCAGAATTTGCTGCCACTGCCACATCTATATTTGTCAAGTGTTCTATTATGCATGACTAACTTTACCAACCTCTGTTTTTGTTTGTGGCAGCAACAACTCCAAGCTCTTATGGAAACATTAAACTCTACAGAACCTCATTATATCAGATGTGTGAAGCCAAATAATGTGCTAAAACCCGCAATTTTCGAGAATTTCAATGTCATGCAGCAGTTGCGTTGTGGTGTAAGTGCTTCTGAACTACAATTTACTGTGCAATCCTGTACTGCAGTCTAATGGTGGCTATGTTGGAGTTGGTCTATACAACAAAGATGTTCCGCTAAATTGCATGCCATGTATCATCAGGGTGTACTTGAGGCAATCAGGATCAGTTGTGCCGGGTATCCTACACGTCGCACATTTTATGAATTTTTGCATCGTTTTGGAATACTTGCCCCAGAGGCCCTTGAAGGAAAGTAAGTACTTCTTCGCAGTTCTGTAGTTTAATATCTGAGACTCAATCGAGTTTGTTAGTGCTTCTAAAAGTGACATGTCTCTAAGTTTTTCTTTTTCATGTCTCAATAGTTGCGATGAAAAGGTTGCATGCAAGAGGATTATGGAGAAGAAGGGTCTTTTGGGCTTTCAGGTAATTAACATGAACTCTAGTCCATTTGCCTTGTCACACTGTTTTATTCAAAGCTTAGTGTTGTTTGAATGCCTAACATACATTGGAGAGCTATCGATGATCTGATAAAGGAAAAATTGTACTTAAAAGATGCACTTGCTTAATATTTAAGCTTTTAGGTTTGTGTTATTACATTAGGCATGCAGGGTGCCCTACAGCAGTAGCATAGGGGAAGAGAGAGAGAGAGAGAGAGAGAGAGAGATGCAAGTTCAGGAGAACTGTGCTACATTCGGGCTTCGATACTTATTTCTGTTGCACTAACTTTCAATACTTATTTCTGTTACACTAACTGTGGTTCGTATTTCTCAGATAGGTAAAACAAAAGTTTTTCTGAGAGCCGGCCAGATGGCTGAATTAGATGCTAGGAGAACCGAAGTACTCAGTGCTGCGGCAAAAACAATTCAAGGGAAAATACGGACACATATCATGCGGAAGAAGTTTATTTCTTTGAGGAAGGCATCTGTATGTGTTCAGGCAATATGGAGAGGTCTGTTTTGCTTGTACTTAACTGTAGATCTGGTTATATTTCATTTTACGAATTTTTGTCAATATCGTGCTTTGTGTTTTAGGAAGATTGGCTTGTAAACTATATGATCGCATGCGAAGGGAAGCAGCTGCCATCAAAGTTCAGAAAAATCAACGTAGGCATCAGGCAAGGAGGTCCTACAAACTCCTAAATGCTTCGGTTCTCGTAGTGCAAACTGCATTGCGTGCGATGGCAGCAAGAAATGAGTTCAGATATAAGAAGCAATTTAAGGCATCAGTTACGATTCAGGTGGTTTTCAGTTCCTAGTAAATTATAGAATAACTCAAATATGCATAGTGCTTTTGAACACACCATTTGTTCCTGAATGTATTCTCTGATACAGGCTCGTTATAGGTGCCATAGAGCTCAGGTTTACCATAAGAAGTTAAAGCGTGCAGCCATTGTTGCGCAATGCAGATGGAGGGGAAGGATTGGAAGGAAAGAACTCAGAAAACTTAAAATGGTATGTGTATTATCCCCGTCAATGCACTACTGTTACATATCATTTTCCTGTTGTGAATACAACATGAATGCCCTAGTCTTATTTCTCCTTTGATGGCTTTTAGATTATGTATCATTCTTATATAAAAGAAAAATTCGCCCCCAATATTACATGCTCATCAACTTTAACTGCACAACCGAGGAAAGTAAATGGTCTCATGCGAAATCTACTATCAAGTCATAAAGTCAGGAATAAGGTGTCACCATCAAGTAACACAAAATTGTCATATATAATGCATTGCTATTGTAACCTCTTCAGGAAGCAAGAGAGACGGGTGCACTCAAGGAAGCAAAGGATAAACTCGAGAAGAAAGTGGAAGAACTTACATGGCGTGTGCAGTTAGAGAAGCGAATGAGGGTACAATGCTGAACTTTTTTTGCTATTTTGCACTCTTCCACTCCAGAAACACTTGTAAGGAGTAATATGTTTTACATCATGGTTTATCTTCTATAATTGTAATATGCACATTTAGATATTTATCAAACTACCTATTGTCTCAATCATTTCACATAAATCTATTCGTGTGCATACAGACAGACTTGGAAGAAGCAAAAGCCCAGGAGTTATCAAAACTGCAGAGCTCTATGGAAGCTCTGCAAGCTAAATTGGATGACACAAATGCAATGCTTGTCAAGGAAAGAGAAGCTGCTAAGAAGGCTATTGAGGAAGCACCTCCTGTAGTGAAGGAAACTGAGGTTCTAATCCAAGACACTGAAAAAGTTGATTCCTTGACAGCAGAGGTGGGAGAACTTAAGGTACGTAATATACTATTTTTGTTGTTGGACAAAATTTCCTAATGTTTTGCTCTTCCAGTAATTTTGCACAACGAGATACTATCAGATAAACTTAAGCATATCTACATGATTTAGCACTTGCACTCATTTTGTGATGTACTACATTTCCTTGTAGACCTCACTACAGTTAGAAAAACAAAGAGCGGATGATTTAGAAAAGAAACGCTCTGAAGAAAGACAAGAGAATGAAGAAAAGCAAAAGAAACTGGAAGAGACTGAAGTAAAAATGCGTCAATTTCAGGAATATCTGAGAAGGTTAAGCTTTTTACATGTTGCTTCTTGTTTTTTACACTGTTGCCACTGATCTTCCCATCTTTTTTCCTGTTGTGCATGAAACACATCCAGATTCTCCTTATTAGTTCAGTTTTCATACTACACCTGTTAAGAAGAACACATTCTAATCAGTATGCTTTAATTTGGTCATACTAGTCCAGCTACAGAGGGCTTAACTTATTGAAAGCCTTTTGGAGTTTGAAAAAAGACTGAATATTGTTAAGGAAAGCGAGGCATATAAGGAAAGGAATAATACAATAACACAAATACTTTCATTCCTTTTATTTTCTCTCAGCAGACATCAGAAATATAGCAATATTGATATCTAAATGCATTGACACCGTGTTATCCAACATTAAATCTTCATCTTAAAGTATTGGTGATTAAATCTTCATCTTAAAGCGCTGGTGATCTGCGTGTTCTCATATAGGCTAGAGGAGAAGCTCTCTAATGTAGAATCTGAAAATAAAGTCCTTCGTCAGCAAGCTGTCTCAATGGCTCCAAGTAAAATTTTGTCAGGCCGTTCCAAGTCCATTTTACAGGTGAGTCAATGAGTGTAGACATGTTGTTATCTTTTGTTCCTTTTTGAAGACTTTATCGATAATTTACACCACTTGTTTGTTTTACAGAGGAATACAGAAAGTGTTCATGTCTCAGGTGGCGATGCAAAAGCAACTCTAGTGAGTGGACATGCTCTACATATTTTGTTTAGCAGTTATATACATGAGTTACTGGACAGTATATCGAAATAAAACCCATTTTTTTATCTCTTGGTGCTTCAGGAGTCCAATAATGTGTCCTCTCCTAAAAAGGAATATGACATAGACGATAAGCCACAGAAATCTCTTAATGAAAAGCAGCAGGTGTAGTATGCTATCTTATGTTTTTTAAGATCACTGTATTGACCCCTTATATTTACGTCGCTCTCTGCAATTGATATGTTAATATCTCTGCAGGAAAATCAAGATCTATTAATTAGGTGCATCGCGCAGCATTTGGGCTTTGCTGGGAATCGGCCAGTCGCTGCTTGTATTATATACAAGTGCCTTCTTCATTGGAGATCATTTGAAGTAGAGCGGACAAGTGTTTTTGATCGCATTATTCAGACCATTGGACATGCAATTGAGGTTATAAATTTATAATCATACGATGCAACTTTATTATCATTATCTAGGGTGATGCTAAATTTGATTTTCTGTGTTTTATAGACACAGGACAACAACGAAGTCTTGGCATATTGGCTCTCAAATGCTTCAACGCTGTTGCTGTTGCTTCAACGGACACTGAAGGCGAGTGGATCAACGGGAATGGCTCCACAGCGTCGACGTTCATCTTCTGCTACTCTTTTTGGAAGGATGACCCAGGTACACAGTTTTTTATCTTCTTTAACTGAAGCTTCATAATAGTTACTGAGTGATTCTGTTTTTCATTTTCTATTTTCAGAGCTTCAGAGGAACTCCGCAAGGTGTAAATCTTTCTCTAATAAATGGAAGCATGGTTAGTGGAGTAGAGACACTGAGACAAGTCGAAGCCAAGTATCCTGCTTTACTGTTTAAGCAGCAACTAACGGCATATGTGGAGAAGATTTATGGAATGATCCGGGATAATTTGAAGAAAGAGATCTCTCCTTTGCTCGGTTTGTGCATTCAGGTACCTATGGTTTCTGAGTCCAGAGAACGATAGTCAATTTTGTTAATTTGAGTTCGACATACATTACATACTGTCTAATTGGTGGCATATTTGCATTTCTCCCCACCAATACAAATACTATAGGCCCCAAGAACATCAAGAGCAAGCTTAATGAAAGGATCTGCACGTTCAAACACAAATACAGCTGCACAACAAGCTTTGATTGCTCACTGGCAAGGGATTGTGAAGAGCCTTGGAAATTTCTTGAACATACTCAAAGTGAACAATGTCGGTAAAATGTTGAATGTTAAAACCTACTTTTCTTTTATTTCATATCATTAGGATAAAATTTTCAGCAGTTGTGAGATCATTCACATAAATAGATGTGTGGTTATTCAATGTGATTAAAGCTGTATATCAACTAATCCTGCTTGTGTATGTCACTACTTCAGGTTCCTCCATTCTTGGTGCGAAAGGTATTCACTCAGATATTTTCATTCATCAACGTACAGCTATTTAACAGGTAAATGTATTTACATAAAGATTATAGACAGCTATTTTTTGGACTGTTGGTTTGCAAAACACCAGAAATGCCTGACCGAGCTTCATTTGATTATTTTCTGTCTTCAGTTTGCTACTTAGAAGGGAGTGCTGTTCATTCAGTAACGGCGAGTACGTAAAAGCAGGATTAGCTGAACTCGAACATTGGTGCTATCGAGCTACTGATGAGGTACATATAGCTATTATTGTGACACATCTCAAAATGCTGCTAGATAATATAAACATATTTGTGAAGGGACAGTATAGCTTTATTAGTATCCTAATTTTTTGGAGGAGCTTTAGTAGCATCCTAATTTGATGTTTAGCTGGAGAATGATAGTTAGTTCTAGACCATATGACTGTGCTTATATCCAGGTTTTTACAGTGATCAACAGCAAAAGGAAATAAAGCTAAGCTAGTTTGTGTCTTTTATGTTCATTACCCCAAGCACGTTCTGAATTGATTTAGTGATTGTAAGTTGTAACAAATCTTCAGAATTGTTATGAGCGTCAATATTGATTGATCTAGTGCTTTCCTGCTTGCAGTATGCAGGTTCAGCCTGGGATGAGCTTAAACATATTAGACAGGCTATTGGTTTCCTGGTAATTTTTTTCATTTGCTCCTAGAACACTTGCACATAATTTGTTGTTAGCAGAACCAAAATTTAGGTTATCACTGCTAAGGGAAATTGTATGATCAAATATGGGACAATGATTGCGACATGACTCTGGAATATCTTTTTGTTTCCCTTTTGTATTTTTTCCTTTAGAGGTTAGTCCACTCAAATAAGCTGCCAGTCAGGATTTCAACTTTGAACCTAGTGTTTGATCTCGACATTTGGGATACAAGAATTGATATGAAGTGTAGATTGCACATTGCCGAATCAATGAGCCTCTCGCATGTGTCTTTTTTTTTCCAGGTGATTCATCAAAAGCCAAAGAAAACGTTGGATGAAATAAGTCATGACCTTTGTCCAGTAAGTGATAAATAGCCAAGTCGTTCATGGTCCCTTCGTTCAAAAAGTTGGATTTCCTTTGGAATTTGTTAACAACCCCATAACTTCCTGTTCAGGTACTTAGCATACAACAGCTATACAGGATCAGTACTATGTACTGGGATGACAAGTATGGAACACATAGTGTGTCCCCAGAGGTAAGCTTCACATGGTATTGGTGCATTTCATTTCACCTGATAAGAAGTGATCACAGTTGATTTACCATATTAGGTTATATCAAACATGAGAGTATTAATGACAGAAGACTCCAACAATCCTGTAAGCAATTCATTTCTGCTGGATGATGACTCAAGGTTACTTTCTACATGCTCCTATCAATGGCTTATCCTATTCCACCATGCTAGCCGATCTAAAGTGTCTTCTACTTACTCATCTGCACATTGAAATGCAGCATAC
This sequence comes from Dendrocalamus latiflorus, assembly GCA_017311315.1. Taxonomy (NCBI): domain Eukaryota; kingdom Viridiplantae; phylum Streptophyta; class Magnoliopsida; order Poales; family Poaceae; genus Dendrocalamus; species Dendrocalamus latiflorus. The sequence continues at coordinate 29,046,478 of CM029660.1, read as the reverse complement.
CGTTCTCCGTCGATGACATATCCAAATCAATGAAGCAGATTGACATCTCTGACATTGAGCCACCTCCACTCATTCGGGAGAACTCAGGCTTTATATTCTTGTTGCCGCCCCCTGAATAAATGCGTGGCATGAACACAAGACTTGGTCATGGAATGCATCGACACAGACAGATAATTGGGCGATCCATGCAGAGTGAGATTGTTCTAGTTACCAATGCCCGACGAAATGAGATTCGTGGCTTCCTTGTTTGAACTTTGGTGGCTTTCCTGATAGAAGTCGATGCACTCTGACTCCGTGGCAATTGGGCATTTGCCTGGACGCATCTAGTGTTGATCCACCTCTTGTCGAGTAGTTGCACACTTGCACCTCAGTGTTATGCTTTGTTTTTTTCCCCTACACCTTTTTTTTTTAATTTACTTTTTAAGTTCGGAGTGGTCAGACTCTAGTTCAAATCAAACTAGTTTAGAAAGTTTTAGCAGAATCAGCTGAGATACATTCATTCCTTAGGTTATTGTTTAGTTATAGAGCACTTTTGAGGTGAGTTTGCAAGATGTGTAATAGGATGTTGTTTCCCTTCCTCTTCCGGTCATGCATTCGGTGGCTACCTACTTTGCACTAATCCTGTGTATACCAGTATACCACATTGATCTGCAGTTAATGATTCTTTGCTGTATAAATTTGAGAGCTCATCCGTTTTTTTTTTTTGAACCATAAATACAGCAGGGGAGGCCCCCACTGTAGCTTTATTAAAAAGAGAAAAAGACTGAACAGAAAACTAGAAGAAAAGGAGAAAAACAGCAGCTATACAATGAAACAGAACCCAAAAAACTTAGAGGCCTAAAAAAGAGAGAAAGTCATCCCTTTTAGGGACACAAAGTCTATGAGCTTGTAATTTTGCTTCTTCAAAAAATTTTTGCTTCCACGAGTCAAAAGAAGGTCGTCCCTGGTTAAAGATGAAATTGTTTCTTTGCTTCCAAATCTGCCAGGCTCCAATGATGAAGATTTCCATGAAGAAAATGCTTGGAAACTGCTGCTTAGCTTGAATTATCATCTGAAAGAAATCTGCATCATGATTCCAATGTATGCCAAGTTGCTGCCAACAACTCTGACTGAACGGACAACCAAAGAATAGATGAAAAGCCGTTTCTTCTAAATTTCTATCACAGAGCACACAGTCATAGTTATTCCTTTCCAATTTCTGCTTCTTTCTCTTGAGGATGTTCCTTGTGTTCAGCCTATCCATTAAGAGTAACCAAGTGAAGACTCTGAGTTTATTACAACATTTGGAGTCCCAGATCCAAATGAATGGCTTAGGAGGTTGTATGTGTCTGTAGGGAAGGTTATAGAACTTGGAAGAACTGTATGTATTGTTTCCCCAGATGTACAGCCAAATGTCTTTGTCATCTTGCTGAATCTGAATTGTTTGCAAATAATCTTGTAGACTCTGATACTCATGATAAGCTTGCTCAGATAGAGGTAGATGGAACTGAGTTTCCAAAGTATTACTTGTCAGGAATTGAGCAACTGATATGTTTTTATTTTTTGCAAAGGTGTAAAGTCTTGTGTACTTGGTTTGCATGATATTGTCATTCCAGAGGTCAAGCCAGAAAAGAACAGTTGAACCATTACCCATTTTGCATTTGGCAATCCCTCTAAACAAATCGCATAGCTTCAAAACATCCCTCCACCAGAAAGAGCCCTTGTTAGGAAAGACATGGGGAATCTGACCATTGGGGTAGTGAGTGTTCCAAATGAGCCTAACCCAGGGAATTTCTTTCTTGTTATAGAATTTATCCAGATGCTTGAGAAGAAGAGCTTTGTTTTGACTTCTTAGATTGATTATACCAAGTCCACCTTTTCTTTTTGGTTTGCAACATTTATGCCAGGCTACAAGAGGTTGTGATTTAGCATTACTATCAGCTCTTCTCCACAGGCAGTGCCTTCTTGCTCTGTCAATGCATTCTAAAACAGCCACTGGAATTTGGAGAGTACACATGGTATAAGTAGGAATAGAGGAGAGAACTGCATTGACAAGTTGAAGCCTTCCAGCATGAGTTAGGAAGTTTGAGGTGGCAGTCAGTCTTCTTTCAATCTTGTTCATTACAAAACCATAATGTTCCACTCTCGTCTTGGTGGTGCCTAAAGGCAGACCCAGATAGGTGAAGGGTAAAGATTCTAGTCTGCAACCAAACACTCCTGCCAGCTGCTGTGCTTTATCATCAGACATATTGAGAGGAACAAGACAGGACTTATGATAGTTTACCCTTAATCCAGTCGAAATAGAGAAGGACTCTAATAATCCCTTAAGTGTGAACAATTCCCTTTGAGAAGCCTTCATAATCAAAAGGGTATCATCAGCATATTGAATTATGGGGTATTAGTCCAGATCAAAGGAAGGGATAGGGAGCTCAAAGAGGCCATCTTGATGTCCCTTATTGATGATGCATTGTAGGAGATCAGCAGCCAGAACAAATAGCAGTGGAGATAAATGGTCCCCCTGCCTAACCCCACGCTTACAATGGAAATGACTACCAGGAACTCCATTAAGCAGAATGGAAGAAGAAGCAGAGGCAAGAATTCTTTGAATCCAGTCAATCCATTTATCATTGAAGCCCAAATGCTGCATCATCTGAATGATTGTGTTGTGTTCAATTGTGTCAAAAGCCTTTGCAAAATCCAACTTTAAAATGATGATTTCTCTTTTGGAATGTTGGCACTGATAGATATATTCATATGCCCAAGCAATACAATCTTGAATTGTTCTGGTCTTGATAAAGCCGTATTGATTTGTGTGTATTAAAGGAATTATCTTGGACTGCAGACGATCAGCTAAGAGCTTTGTGATGAGTTTGAGAGTACAATTCAAGAGAGAAATTGGTCTGAAATCACCAACTGTTGTTGGGTTATTAACTTTGGGAATCAGTGTGATAAAAGAGCTGTTGATAGCCTCCAGATTGAGTGAGCCATTGAAAAAATCAAAGCACAATGAATATACATCTTCCTTTATTATATTCCAACAACTTTTGAAGAAAAGTCCATTAAAACCATCAGGGCCAGGTGCTTTGTCCATAGGCATCTGCCTGATTATTTTGTCAATGTCATGTGTGGAAAATGGGGCTGAAAGATGTTCCAAATCATCTCTAGGCTGAACTAGTTGACTGAGATTGTACAACATTATAGGATTTAAGGTAAAGCCCATTCGCTTTTTGAAATCATCAAGGAGAAGGGCAGCCTTCTCATTATGAGCTGATATAGTGCGGTTGTCTTCAGTGTCAAGACTGATGATGGTATTTATCCTATACCTTTCAGTGGCAGCAGCATGAAAGAATTTGGTCCCTTCATCCCCCAGTTTGGTCCATCTGATAGTGTATCTCTTTTTCCAATACTCTCTCTTGTATCTTAACAGATTGAGGATATGCTCCTTCAAAATTTTCCTAAAGTTAAACTCTTGGGTGTACAGGCTTCTTTGCTCTTCAAGAGAATCCAGGACTTCAAGAATATTATTGCAAGTTTTGATCAAACAATTGAGATTCGACAGATTTTTACTCCATTTTTTAAGAGCTGCTCTTAAGAGTTTTAATTTAGCAGAAATCCTTGTGGCACTATTAGTGGCAGTGACATGGGAAGACCAAACAGATTTAACTAAGTCATAAAAACCAGGGTGCTCAATCCAGAAATTTTCAAATCTGAAAACCTGAGCCTTGGGAATACAGGTGCCAATTTGAACCTTGCAAGGGATATGATCAGAGGTTGGTCTAGCCAAAGGGAGGTGAAGAGTGTTGGGATACACAGTGGTCCAGTTAGCTGAAGAGAAAACCCAATCCAATTGTTCTAGGAGAGGCTCATTTTGCATATTGCTCCAAGTAAATTTCCTTCCCTTGAGAGGAATTTCTAGCAGACCCAAGTTGCTAATTATCTCATTGAAGATCATGATATCATTTATATTCCCACCAATTCTGTTTCTATCTGAGAGAGCTCTATAGAAATTAAAATCCCCCATTATCAGCCAGTTATCATCATCCGCAATTTGAAGACTATGAAGCCATTGAACAAAATCATCTCTTTCAGATCCATGACAAGGACCATAAACAGTTGTGAGATGCCAATTATGTCCACTATGCATTGAAGAGAAGAGCACTGTAACAGAGAACTTATTGATCTGCAACACCTCCCCAGTGAAAACAGAACTATTCCAGCCCACCAAAAGTCCTCCAGAAGCACCTTCTGAAGGAGAAAAAGCAAATTTGTTGAAACGTTTGGGCGCAAGCTTTTTGAAATAAGAATGATCAAAATGATTCCGCTTAGTTTCTTGAAGACAGAAAATTGAGCAAGCGCTTTCATTAATTTTGTCCTTGACAGCATTACACTTATCCACTGAATTTATTCCTCTGATGTTCCAGTTCAGAATACTCCAATCTCTATTAAGCCTACCATTGGAATTGTTAATGCCTCCAGTATTCATAAGAATAAGATTTTTGGGAATGATCAGCTCTCTGCCCAAAGGGAACCAGAGGATAACAACTCAAACTGAAAGTTGTAAGAGATTTCAGAACCAGACTAAGAAAAGATAGAACCAGACTGAAACTCCAATCACATCATAATAAAAGATAATAGCAACCAAATTTGATAGATAGCAGCAAAAGATTCTGATCCCACACATCATCCGAGTTTGATAGAGACAAAAGACAAGCTTATTACAGAGACAAAGGTCAGGGCAATTTCTGACAAAAGCTAACTTAATCAAGCACCAATTCATTGGAGTCAACGATTCTAAGTGCCGCCACCCTTGCTTGACCAACATCAACTTCAGGCCTTGACGCAAGAAGCAGCTCTGCCGTCACCTCCGAAGGAGCAATGCGACAAGTCTCTACTGCCATCTTCTGAATTTCAGCAATAGGTATTTCAGGGTAAGAGGCACCAATATCAGCAAACTTAGCAATATCAGAAAGTCCTGGGAAATCAACAATTTGACGGGGAGGAAGTAAGATATTACCCAGAAGATCAGCTTGAGGTGTGATTATTTTTCCTTTGGATTTGTTTCTGATAACTGACTTTTTCCCAGAAATCCCAGGTGGCTTGCGTCCATCAAGCTTACCAATGAATCTCGGACTCCTCCTAAGCTTCTGAGTGGTGACCGGAGTGATACATTTCCTTTTCTTTGAAGCAATACCTTTTTCTTTGGTCACATGATCAGCAACAGATGAAGGAGTAGCTCCAAACTCCTCAGGAAAATCAGGAAAGACCAAGCCTGCATGTTCTGGAGTAGGTTCAAATTCAGTGGTCTGCTTTTCAAGAGTCTTGATCTTATTCCTGAACTTCCTCCTATAATAGACTTTAGTTATGGAGGTGATGCTTTTATGTGGGACAGCAATATGGCCTTGTAGATTTGTCAAGGGCTGAGAACCTCCAGGGGCTTCATTGAGCTGAAGAGAGCTATGAGTAGTAGTTATATTGATGGCATTATCTTTAGCAAGAACATTGACATTGGTACAAACTGAGGTAATCCCCAAGGCAGAGAGATCAATCTGAACAAGAAAATTTGGGATGAACAAGCTTCCCCTAAGACTCAGGGCACCTGAAGCCCTCTGATTAGCTATAAGTTGGTTCAGACCATCCGCCAAGAAGTTAAAGATGACCTCCATCTGCATACTGTCCCTGTGCTCCTTTGTCGCGATGTTGTTCAAGCCAGGAGCAATATTGTTGCTGTTTGTAGGTGCTTGATTTTGCACAGTCGTAACCTGCTGGACAGCTAAGTCATTCTGAACATTGTGATCACCACCAATGACAAATTCTCTGCTAGCACCGCGTCCAAGTTGGAGATGAGAAGCAGAAGGCGCAGCATCCATCATAGCAGCAGATCCTTGATCTTCAGCTAAAACCTCTTGACTCTGATTAACTTCTATCAGGTGACCCATGACTTGGTCAGCAGCTTGAACAATATGATCCACCTCGCCTGGAACAATAGGCCCCTCAAAAGGATGTGGGTTACCATTATGTGGAGGAGGATCTTCTTCATCAGCAGGCTCAACATCTGTGAACTCAGAATTAAAAATGTATACCGGCACTGTCCAGGATCGACCAGCACCGTTGAAATCTGTTCCATGCTTAATGACAAGACTACGAGGAACTTCTAGTGGATCATCAATCAGAACTTTAACAAGGATTCTTGAGAGTGAACGATCTTCAGAATGCCAATGAATCAGTTGCCCAAAAACACTACAAACTTGTTTGAGAAAGACAGGATCTTTAAAATCCAAAGGGTAACCAAGAAGCAGGAGCCAACTCCTTCTAGTGAAGGGCGAACGCCGGACATTCAACGGGGCGTCATCATGCTTAACAAAGCGTACCACTGTATTTCCAATCCAATGCGGGTTTAATGCAATTAGAGTGTCACGCTGACAGTAGTCCCTTAACTGAAAGATGCCTATACCATGGGGGTGCGGAGCAAAGTATAGAACATTTTCTTGTACCTCAACTTCAATATGGTGTCTGATCAGATGGAGAAGATTCAGAAGCTGTGCTGGGGAGGGCTGCTCGTTGATGATGGCAATGGCACAATCCTCATGCCTCTTAATAATCCCTCCAGAAGCGCAAACTATCCTTCTTGCCCGGCGAAGAGGCCCTCCATCTTCCAGAACCATAGCAGGCGGGAAAAAATGTCTGGGATCAATGGCAAAATTCGCCATTGTCGATTGCTTGGGAGAGCAACAGAAGGGAGTGGTTGTACTGTGCGAGCTAACTGGGGATGCAGGGCTCTCTAGTGGAATATGAGAGGTCGAGGCTTTGGAGAGCGGGAGGGTTAAAGAAGACCGGACGTCACCTGGCGCATTGGGACCAAGGGGCAACTGGAAACTAATATCTCCCACGCCGCTAGACTCGTTAAGCAAATGACACTTGATGGGCTTCGTGACCCATTTCAGATTGAGGCCCAAACGCCTTTTGTAACAAAAGCGAGCTTTATGACCATAGTTGTAGCAGTAAAAGCACCGAATTTTCCTCCAACAGTTTTTAACAAGATGGCCTGGGTCCAGGCATTTGAAGCAGAGTCGAGGTGTAAAGTTAGGGGGAGGAACGAAGCGTTCACCTTGGGGATGAGGCCCTTCATTAAACAACACTGCCGGCTGAATGTTGGTGATCTGCTCAATATTGCCGGTTTGATTAATGCTGGCGGCTTGATCAGGATGGCAGTTAATGTGAAGATCTCGTTTGGGATTTTGAAAATTGTCAAGGTCCAAAATACCCTCTGAACTTGGCGCCGAGAATCTAACACTCTTGTTAGGATCAACAGGAACAATTTGAGCAGCATGAGCACCAAGAACACCAATAACATTACGAGCAGCATGATCACCAAGAACACCAATAAGACTACGAGCACCAAGAATATCAGAAGAAGAATTAGAAAAGGAATTAGAACCCTTTCCCGAACCAGAAGGAGCAGAGGAGAAAACCAAGTCACCGCTGGAAGAATCAGAGATAGGACAAAAAAACTTGCCAATCTTTAAAACTGGACCAATCTTACTAGGGCAAGATTTACGAGCTGGGGAATCTTGTACGAGCTTACTGCAGAAAGAAACCTTTTTAGATGACAATTTGCGCTTATTTTTCTGACTAGTAACAGTTGTCCAGCTAGCTTTCTCATCCTTCTCCCAGCGCTTCATCTCAAGTTCCCAATTATCACCTCCATCCCGCCACAAGTGGAAATAGACGTCAAAATGATCAGTCGTGATTCTTCTGAGAGACCGAACTAGCAAACCAACATGCTTGGAAGCAACTGAGAAACGAAAATGGCGGTCTCTTTGAAAAGAAACATGAAAACCAGCAGGAGCACCTCCCAGACAACAGTGTAAAGCCATCGCAACAGAGTCTTCCGTAAGACGAAAGAGAAATCTTCTGAAGACCACGAGCAAGAAGAAAGAGCCATCCGGGGAAGAAGAGGGGTGATGCACGGAGGAAGAAAACTTGCGAGCGACCTCGGCCTCGAAACGCTTACCCGAAGAGAAATCCCAATCTCTGACCAACTCAGCTAGGGCAGGGTCCTGCGCGAGTTCGATGAGAGCGCCCGGAGAAGAGGGTCCCATTTTGTGATTTTTTGAGAGCTCATCCGTTGATCCAGTGAGTCATTCCTGTTCAGATTGGTTTGTTTTTGCCACTTTGTTTCATCTTATCTTTTTTTTTTTGAGAATTTTGGACCATCTGTTTTACCATCACAAATGTTAAAGATAGAATATAATTGATTTATTTGTTTTATGTTTTCTTATATGCTTTGGTTTTCGTATATGTGTTCGGCATATTCCTCTGTATATTTCTTTGTACTCCATATATATATATATATATATATATATATATATATATATATATATATATATATATATATATATATATATATATATATATATATATATATATATATATATATATATATATATATATATATATATATATATATATATATATGAAAAATACTTTTTACTCCCGGGTGTAATTACACCCACCTCTAATATACCACCTAAATAAATTTGAAATACTCCTTTATCACTTTAGGTATACTCATATACTAATTATAAGATATTTTAATGTGAAACACACGAAAAAATTGCAAGGGGGTCCATAGTTTTTAGCGTATTTTGTAAATACCTTTATATACGTACATAAAAAGGAGTATGTTGAAAAAAATGTACATACCTATATATATATATATATATATATATATATATATATATATATATATATATATATATATATATATATATATATATATATATATATATATATATATCTAGGACGAGTGTTTCATGCACCATGGTGCCTAGGCACCAATATCAATACCCGTTGATTTGCTTCGAGATTCGCAACGTTTGATGTGGGTATCTTCATATACCCATAAAAAAGTATATTTGAGATGTCAAACTCCGAAAAAATTTAAATTCAACTTCAGTTTAATTAGTTTGAACTATTTTTATGGTATATACTCACTGTAGTTGCATTGAACTCAAAAGTAGTTCAAACTAATTTGAACTGAGTTCAAAACTTACTTACCATAAATATATCAAGGGTATAAAACATTTTCATACCCAAACTCAAAAAAATTATCAATCATACACGTGTATCGGATGTTGGTGCCTAGGCACCATGGTGCCTTATGTAATTCTCTCTCTCTCTCTCTCTATATATATATATATATATATATATATGGGTTTCATAAATATACATATGATATTCATAACAACAAATACATAAGGTTCGTTTCGACCGCCGGATTTTACAAGGAACAAAATAATTCCTTGGAAACTCATATGAAAACCACCAATTCCAAGTAGGACCTAAGAGGCTAAAGTTAAAAGTCGCACTTCTGGCTCATGCTACAACTCATAGTGTGTAGATGTTTGTTGCTTCGGTACCTTGTTTCTGAAGGCGCAAATATGGAGTAAGCGTGCGTTCCTCAACGTGATCGCACGAAATTTTCTTCCTTTCCAACTTGTAGTTCTTGTTAAGCTAAAAAAAAATTGTAGTTCTTTTTTAAGGGGGAACTTGTTGTTATTTTTTAAGTTCAATTTTTCAGTTTAAAGAAAAAATGTGTAGTTTTTTCTCCAGAAAAGAGTAAACTGGGAAAAAAGAAATGCATTATGTAAATTCCGGCCTTTTTTCACAGTAAGGCCCAGCCCATTAAGCATTGAGTATTGTCCCTTCCCCTCCCCAAAACCCTACCTTGCCCTCCTCATTTCAGCCGAAATCACCTGGTCTCTCTGTACCATCTCCTGACTTCTCCCACGATTCCTCCATGCCAAATCACATCACCATCTGAACTCGAATCCTGCATGAGGATTCCAATTTTTGCTTCCCATCTCTTCCCCACACGAGCAAGATTAGCATATGACGAAAGGCAAGACAAGTAAATCTGCAGCGCGCTCGATTCAGATCGGGGGCGCGGTAGCATGATGCCTCCGTATAGGGGAATCTCGGATGCTAATCTAAGTTAGTTTTCCCTACTTTTCTTTCTGGCATCTTGTATCGTTTTTCCTTTCGTGTTCTTGGGGGTTGGTGTTAAATATACTTTGAGCAATCCGCCATGAAAAGCAATTAATCTGAGGCGCTACGTTTCTATCTGTACTTACTTGGTGATTGTGATTCCACAGATCGATTAGCTAGTTTAAATGCGTAGTTTCTTAAAAAAAATGGGTTTTGGTTTCATTTGTGAGATGAGTAGTGTTTATCTTTGTCCCCGGCGCGCCTGGGGGGGGGGGGGGGGGGGGGTCCTGATCTGCCGGCCTGATGATTAGCATTGTCTGCATCAAGAACGGAGATCTGAATGCGCTTCTCCGTCGAAGGCCGCTTGGCAGCTATGGTGGATGATGCAGTAGTACTACTCCCTCCGTTCCGCAAATATTCCCTCCATTTCTCAATGTATGTCCATTTTCACATCTCCCTCTGAATCTCTTCCACCATCAGGCTAAGTGGGCTCCGGGGAACGAATGTGTAGATGCAAAAGTTATGAAGGCTTAGGCGGATTGAAAGAATGCCCCCTGGAAAGTTCATGTCACTTGTTTAACGAGTTCTTGAAAGCTACAAACTGGTTTGGTTGGTGTTTGCTTGGTGTGGATGACATGCTCTGCTCGTCTGTTCACTACATGTTCTGAATTTGAAGGCAAATATGCTACCAGACTGCCAGAGTGCCAGTGCAGTTTTCCGGTAGTTTATGGGGGTGGTTGAGGTTTTGCTCTGCCTGAACATGATCTTGGATGGATGTTCGCTGGAATCTGACCGGACTTTGTTGAATCTTCTTTCCCTGGAAGAAACATTACTGATATGTGTGTTGCAATAGTTCACCACACAAGCAAACTCGGCAGATGACGGGAAGCAAGACAAGGACATCTGCCGCCATCTGCAGTGCTCCCGATTCAAATCCGGGACACATTAGCATGATGACTCCGTCTAGGGGAATCTTTGATGCTAATCTCAGTGTTTTTATAGCTTATTTTCTTGTATTTAGTATCTTTTCTTTTACTATTGTCTGGGTTTAGGTGCCTGTGACGGTGTTAAATATAGTTTGAGCATTTTGCAATGAAAAGTACCTAATCTGAGACACTTCATTGTTGACCTGGGGGTGTTCTGAAATCTGAACTGCCAGCCTGATGATTACCATTGTTTGCATTAAAAGCGGAGATCTGAATTCACTTCTCCGTGGAAGCCCGCTTGGCCGCTGCGGTGGATGCCTGGATCATGTACTAGTCCCTCTGTTCTCAATTACTTGGGTGATTTTCTCAGGAGTTAATCGCAAAAACCCCAACGCGCACAAACACGCACATGCATGCATCTGATTCTTTTCCACCAAGCAGGCTAAATGGGCTCCGGGATTGGATGTGTAGACTCAAAAGTTATGAAGGCTTTGACAGATTGTATGGATGCCCCCACTGGCCACTAGATTCATAGTAGTTCTTGACCACTACAAACATGTTCGTCTGATGTTAGTCTGGTACTGCCAACCTGCCATGCAGCTGGTCCTGTGGTTTACTTCAAGGGGTTTTGCTCTTCCTGAAATCATCTTGGATGGATGTTCGCTGGAATCCAGTCAGTCTTGATTGATTCTTTTTTATAGCAGATGACGAGAAGCAAGACAAGTACATCTGTAGTACCCCTGAATCACATAGGGGATGCACTAGCATGATGACTCTGTCTAGGGGAATCTCTGATGCGAAATCCTGCCTTTGTTTGTTTATTTTCTTGCATCATGTGTCTCAACTCTTTTGTATTCTTTTTTTTTGTTTTAATTTAAAGATGTACGGGATAGGCTATGTATGGAGTGGATGAGGTGTATTCTGATTAAACCATGGATGCAGCTATCTAATAGTATAAATAACTTCTAGAAATAGAGAGTATCATAATCCAAGTTCACAACTTACATGGATGCTAATTTTATTCTGTCTGATTTTCCTTTGGACAAAAGTCAATGAGTAGTTTGTCTTTGTCCTGGGGGATTTCTGGTCTGCCATCCTGATGATAACCTTTGCATTAAGAATGGAGATCTGAATATGCTGCTGCGTTGAAACTCGCTTGGCTGCTTGGTGGATCATATACTACTACCTCAGTTTCTGAATAGATGAGTAATTTTCTCAGGAGTAAATTGCACCATCTATCCACGCATGCATGCATATATCACTCTGATTTTGTTCCACCAAGCTGGCTAGGTGGACTCTGGTGTGAGTATGTGAGGATGCAAATATTACAAAGGCTTTGGTGGATGCATAGAATGCCCTCCCTAGTACCGTTATATTATGTGCTAATTAGTAGTTGACGAATATGTTTGTGAACACATGGATCAACTAGTACAAATGTATAATTTCTTGGGAAAAAAGTTCTAATGTTTTGGTTTGAATTGTGACATTAGTGGTTGAACTGTTGAATATTTTTGCATTGTGTTTGGGGCATTCTGATCTGTACCAGCCTGATGATTACCAGTGTTTGAATTAAGAACGGAGATCTGAGTGCACTTCTCTGTTGAAGCCTGCTTGGGCACTCTGGTTGATCAGCTGCTACTGCTAGTACTACTACTCCCTCTGGTCACAAAAAAAATGCCGTTGCATGTCATAGTGCATGCTTGAACCACTTTTTCTTAACCCCCCCTCCCCCCCATCTCTCCCCAACACACACACACCAGAAAAAAAAAACTCACTCTGATTTTTCTTCCACCAAGCTGGTGGCTATGTGGGCTCTGGGAAACAAATATGTTGATGCAAGAACCAAAGGTTTGGCAGATTGAAAGAATTCCCCCGGACTTAACAGCCGCAAGGTTGTTTTTTCACTGGGTTTTGCAATCCTGATTGCTTAATTGTTATGGGTATTTCTGTTGTCCTAACTGCAATGCGATTTGCTCTCCATTCTTGTGATTAACTTTTCCAGTAAGGTGCTAGAGGAATTATTGGAGCTGTGAATGTTTTGTTATTTCAGGAAATACATATGCTCTGCTGTGTACTGACGATGCTAGAAGTTTTCTGGATGCAAGGAGCAACACTATTAATACATGTTAAAGTGGCTTTATATCTACATGGTTGCTGATTTCTGGTGTTAAATCAATCAAGCCTAGCCTCCTAGGTATTTTTAGATTCTGAGAGTATACTAAGCCTAACCCTTGTTCTGAGAGCATACTGAATACTCTTTATATTTCGATACAAGGTTGGTTTTTTTTATTGCTGAGGAATATTTTGCATATGGATTATGCAGCCCTAGCCTCCTAGGTATGAATTGTCTTCCAATATGTATTGCTTTGGACTATCACTTCTGTTGCTTTGGAATCTGAAAGTGCAATGCCGAGGCTAAGGCTGTAGGTTTAGAGGGCTGAGCAAGCCTAATCCTAAAAAAATATTGACTGAAAATATCAGAAAATTTGCGCTCATGATATTTTTCTTTAAATAAAACACTTATGATGGAGTGAGCAGCACCTCCAATAAATATTCTAGAAGTTCTCCGCGGCAGCGCAGAGCAAGTTCGCTGTCATTTGTTTATTTTGTTGCATTTGTTTTGTGTTCTTTTTTGGGGGTTTAGGTGCCTGTTAAATATATTTTGAGCATTTCACTGTGAAAAATACCTAATTTTTGGCACTTCATTTCCTTTGATTTTTCTTGAGTTTACAGATGTACGTGATAGGTTATATATGGAGTAGATGTTGTGGATTCTACCATGGAGGCAGCTAACAAGTATAGTATAAATAACTTCTAGCAATTGAAAGTAGCATAATCTAAGTTTGCAACCTACATGGATGCTAATTTTATTGTTGCATTTTGTTGGACAAAAGTCGATGAGTATACTTTGCCTTTGTCGTGGGGGCATTCTGGTCTGCCAGCCTGATGATTACCTTACTTTGCATTAAGAATGGAGATCTGAATACGCTTCTCCGTTGAAGCTCGCTTGGCCGCTGTGGTGGATCATACTACTTCCTCTGTTTCTAGATGAGTAATTCTCTAAGGAGTAAATTGCATCATCCATGCATGCATATATATATACACACACACACCATATACACCGATTTTCTTCCACCAAGCTGGCTAGGCGGACTCCGGTGAGAGTATGTGAAGATGCAAAAATTATGAAGGCTTTGGTTGATGCATAGAATATAAGAATGCCCCCTAAGTACCGTTGTGTTATGTGCTAATTACTAGTCGATGAAGATGTTTGTGAACACATGGATCGACTAGTACAAATGTATAATTTCTTGGGAAAAAGTTCTAATGTTTTTATGTGAGTTGTGCGATTAGCAGTTGAACTGTTGTATATTTGGGGTTTCTTTTGGGTCATTTTGATCTATACCAGCCTGATGATTACCAGTGTTTGCCTAAGAACGGAGATCTGAATGCGCTTCTCTGTTGAAGCCTGCTTGGCCACTCAGGTTGGATCAGCTGCTACTGCTACTACTACTGTCATGGTTCTGGCGTCGTCATGTCATCGGTATGGCGGATGTGCACCGCTCGGCATGCGGACGACATGTTCGCCGAGCGTATGGCGTAGTGCGGACAGTGCTAGCTCTTGCTCTCTCCAGGCAGTGGCCGATTCACCAACTTGATGTGAAGAACGCATTTCTTCATGGGACCTTGTCTGAGACAGTTCACTGCTCACAGCCATCCGGATTTGAGGACCCTACTCATCCGGAGTTTGTCTGCTGCCTGAACAAATCTCTCTATGGTCTCAAGCAGGCTCCCCGTGCATGGTACAGCCGGTTTGCTTCATATCTGCTATCTCTTGGATTTCTTGAGACCAAGTCTGACACATCACTGTTTGTATACCACCGCGGCTCCGAGATCGTCTACTTGCTCCTTTATGTTGATGACATCGTTCTCACCGCCTCATCTGCCGGACTTCTCCGCCGCATCATCACTGCCTTACAGCACGAGTTCTCTATGAAGGATCTCGGTGAGCTTCATCACTTTTTGGGGATGCATGTGCAGAAGTGTCGTGGTGGTCTCCTCCTCTCACAGCGCCAGTACATGATGGACATCCTGGAGCGCGCTGGCATGGCAGATTGCAAACCATGCACCACCCCTGTCGACACCAATCCGAAGGTGTCTGCCTCAGACGGTGCTCCTGTCAGTGATCCCAGCGATTTCCGCAGTTTAGCCGGGGCCCTACAGTACCTCACCTTCACCAGGCCGGACATCTCTTATGCAGTTCAGCAGGTGTGCCTTCATATGCACGACCCTCGCGAGCCCCACCTCGCTGCTCTTAAGCGGATTCTTCGGTACATTCG
This sequence comes from Dendrocalamus latiflorus, assembly GCA_017311315.1. Taxonomy (NCBI): domain Eukaryota; kingdom Viridiplantae; phylum Streptophyta; class Magnoliopsida; order Poales; family Poaceae; genus Dendrocalamus; species Dendrocalamus latiflorus. Next base: position 29,031,246 of record CM029660.1, on the reverse strand, counting down.
TGGCACTCTCCACTTGGGACTCTTTCTTCAGCCATCCTCGCAGTCTGATCTCGTGGTCTACTCTGATGCTGACTGGGCCGGTTGCCCGGACACGCGCAAGTCCACCTCAGGCTATGCCGTGTTTCTAGGCGACAACCTGGTCTCCTGGTCCTCCAAGCGTCAGAACACGGTGTCACGTTCCAGCGCAGAGGCCGAGTACCGAGGGGTGGCCAATGACGTGGCCGAAGCTTCCTGGTTACGCCATCTTCTGTTGGAACTACATGCTCCTCTTCGGAAGACCGCCTTGGTGTATTGCGACAACATCAGCTCAGTCTACATGTCCTCCAACCCAGTTCAGCATCAGCGCACCAAGCACATTGAGATTGATCTTCACTTCGTCCATGAGAAAGTGGCACTCGGTGATGTTCGTGTACTGCATGTTCCCACTACTTCCCAGTATGCCGACATCTTCACCAAGGGCCTTCCCTCCTCGGTCTTCAGTGAGTTTCGGTCCAGTCTAAACGTCCGAGGTGCGGACGCTCCGACTGCGAGGGGATGTTAGACAGGCTGTTTATTGTCTAAGGCTGGCTTATGCCCATGTGCCCTTTATCACTTTCTGTTAGGGTTGTTAGGCTGTTCTGTTAGGGTTTCCAGGGTGGTCTCTGTTAGACTAAACCCTAGACCCCTTGCCTACTTATACTCTATGCACTACTGGTTGTAGGAATCATTCATGAATCAATGAATCTTCTACCCAATACTTTGTCTTACACTCGTAAGTGTTTAAGTTTGAACTATTAAATTTCAGCATTTATTTTCAGTCCTAAATCTTCATGTTTGTATGTACTTTTGCCATTTTAGTTAATTGGTGGTATTCATATAGAGATAGAGCCATTGAGCTACAAATATTTGTAAAGCGTATCGTTAGTCCTTGTGCTTCATCATCTGGTTGTGAGCGGAATTAGAGTACATTTGAATTTATAAGTTAAGTTGATCAATTTTGTTAGCAAAATTTTAACAAACCTATTATTAATTTTTGCTTGCTTTTATCATTTGTAAATCCATACTAAGAAACCAGTTAGAGTAAAGAAATTGAATGATTTGGTTTATGTTGCATACAACCGAAAGATGATAGGTAGGTTTTAAAAGCAGCGTGAGGAAGGGGACAAAAGATATGACCATTTGGTCATAGAAGAGTTTGATTAGGGCAATGAATAGGTTGACCCAATAACCGAATCACCTCAAGGTGCTCTTGCGTGTGAGTGTGACATTACTGGGATCATGTTGATGAAGCTATTGGTACATCATGTGGGCTCCGGGAACGAATATGTAGATGCAAATATTATGAAGGCTTGGCAGATTGAAAGAATGCCCCCCAAGTATTGTACTGGTTTTTGCAGCCCTGATTGCTGAATGCTGAATTCTCATTGGTCTTTCTGTTGCCCTAAACTGCAATATGATTTGAGCTTTATTCTTCTGGTTTCCCTCTTGAGTAAGGTGCTGAAGCAAATATTGTAGCTGTAAACGCATTATTTTTGTCAGGATGACATCCATCTGCTCTGATGTGTAGTGATGTCGCTACAAGTTTTCTGGATGCAAGGAGCAAAGCTATCAATACATGTAGAGAAATATTTGTACCTACCGTGTTGTTTATATTAGTTTCTGTTTCTAGCTTTATTGGAAAAACCAAAAGTCAATATAAATATTTATCTTCTTAAAGCGACTTCTCCACTCACTCCTGTTTTGCTCTGAGGATAAATCAGGGGGTCATGGGCTCATGGGCGTATCACGTACTCTATTTCTTTTGCTCCTATCGCAAGCAAGTATTTTTATCACTTTTTTGCACTACTCGTCTATTTCTAAAAGTCGCTTCTTTCAATCGTTATTATTTATTTTTAGTCAAAAGTCATCAGCCATATCTAAAAGCCATCAGTAGAAATCAATACAATGCCCGCTACATACTTGCTGGTTTCTTGCGAAATCAATTGGGACATTTGCAATTATACAATGTTGCAGGATTTGATGGTTCATGACGCAGGGTTACAGTTATAGAATCGAATAGGGTAGCAATGTAGTCGAGTACAATGCAGAGAAGTGGGGATAAAACGTGCGATAGCCATCTGATTAATGATACTATAAATAAAAGAGTCGTTATTGTGCTGGAAAGGTGTATTTCACGTAACATTTGGGTTCGATTGGGCTAATGAACTTGATTGGGTCTAACAAAATCATGCTATAGTGGAAAGAAGGCTATGAGGCCGTTTTTGCAACCCTGAAGGCTCGAGAGCTCCGGCAACAATCTTCGCTGATGAAGAGCTCAGGCCATGTCTTTCTCCGAGGCGACCTTCAAGCATTGTCCAAGGGAGGCAAACCGTGCAGCTCATTTATTAGCTCGAAAAAGCTTTTGGTTTTATCTTAAATGTCCTATATGGCTACAGGAGCCTCTAAATTTCATTCTTTTGCTGCATCTGAAAGCGGTATAGGCATGTATAGGGGTACACCTTGTGCTTCTTGCCATCGGGTTGCTGCTAATTGAGCCCTTCATTCCTCTCCACCTACACACAGGCTTGTGCTCGAAAGGGCTTCAGCTAGGGGTGGAAAAAAAGCTCGAGGCTCGTGAGCTAGCTCGGCTCGTTGAAGGCTTGGCTCGGCTCGGCTCGGCTCGTGGCACAAACGAGCCGAGCCAGGGTTTTAGCTCGGTCCGTTAACGAGCCAAGCCGGCTCGCTAGGCTCGGTAGGCCCAGCTCGGCAGCGTCTCTGGCCCATCACGTGTGAACGCCTCAGTACGACAGAAGTAGTATGTATGTATGCATGCCAATTTTCGCACCTCTTTTGTCACTAAGAAATACTATTAAAGTACAAATTACTTTTTTCTTTGTTAATTTCACATATGAAAAGGAAATCATAGAACTTATTATTCAGAAAAACAAATCTGAAACATAAAAAGAAAGGTTAAAGACACTCAAAAGTCAAAACGAGCCTAACGAGCCGAGCTCGAGCTTTTCAGAAAAGTTAATTTGCATATTTCACCTAACGAGCCTAATGAGCCTAACGAGCCGAGCTCGAGCTTTTCAGAAAAGTCAATTTGCATATTCCACCTAACAAGCCTAACGAGCCGAGCCGAGCTTTTTAACGAGCCGAGCTTCTCTTTTAGCTCGTTAGTTTAACGAGCCGAGCCGAGCCTCCTCCCTAACGAGCTTTCACGAGCCGAGCCGGCTCGATATCCACCCCTAGCTTCAGCTGACTCTCTGAACTTCTGAAGGTAACTTTTTTAGCCACTTTTGCAATGTTAGGTGACTTCAATTATAGAAAATATTTGTTTGTTGTAAAGTGATTCAGACTGAAAATGAAATATGAAAGTAGGAATTGATATATCAAAGAGTGACATTGACTGAGTGTATAAGCCTTCAAAGATCTGGGTATACTGTTTTTAGTACTATATTCCTTTCAAAGACCTAAACGGTAGCTCGCTGTGATTTGAGTCATTTGGCCTGCTATGGGATCAGGAGCTTGAGTTCGTGTGCCAGAGATGCGGCACAGCGAAGCTCCGTCTGTCGTTGGTGTTAATGGCGCAATCGACTGGCAACTGCAACCACATCATCCGACCATTCGTGCTCTTCTCTGGGTGCTTCTGTAGTGCTGTTAAGTCCTGCCTGACTATGCCTTATTGTCGATATATATTGCCAGTATATGATGTCTGAATGGTTGCTGGGCTTAAGATTTGGATCCTTCCGGTTATTTTTCTGTAGGAGATTGAAACCTGGTTGGCTGCGACATAAAAAAATATGCATGCAAATATGAGTTTCTAGGTTTGCATTCCTTGGTAATGATTTCCTTTTGAGGCTGCATTGATTTCCAGTGTGAAGTTGACATGTACTTGCGCCAAGCAACAAATGTATTACTTCATATCTACCTCTGCTAAGCCACTACATTTTGGATGCTACTTGAATCAGTGATTCGGGTGCTTTGGAATGTTTGCTATGCTTATGTTTGAGAGGTTTGAGCCCTGCCAATGCCTGCTTCTGGCGTCCCCTGCTTGATTGTCACTATAGGTCTATTTTATTCAATTTGAATGTTACTTCAAAGCTTGCTATAGAAAACTAGGTACTTGAAATGGCTGTGCTTCAGTCACAGGATCTCATTCCTTTTGTATTTACATTACAAAGTGCTCTCTTATTAATTATCCAGTTGGGAAAATTAAGATTTTGTTTAGGCTTTTTAGTTGATGGTCCTTTCTTATCATGAGCACTACTTCAAGCAGGTGTGTACTTGTGGTGGAAATTCTGGGCCAGGGGATGCTGCTTCTCAAGCACCTTCCTTTCGCTCCTCCTATTTTCTTAGCATGGCTCATGAGCATTTGACATTATGGAAGTATCTAAGTTTGTGGTTGGTTAGAGTTTTCTAGTTGCTTAATTTGTCCCTGTCATGTGAATTTGCTTCCGCGCATTATCCGACTAAATATTCCTGACCGAGACTAACCGTATTCGGAGCGGCATGTATTCGCTCCGTATTCGTGACCGAGAATATCTGCATCCGTATTCGTATCCGATACTATCCGTATCCGACTCCGACAAAAAAAATATGGAAATGGATATGGGATGAGCAATATCCGTCCGTATCCGCTCCGTTTGCACCCCTAGGCATGTATATATGTGTTACATACATACGGTGTATGTACGTATATATGAAATTTTGGTTAGAATAGGGCATTGATAGTGCGCTCCGCATTTATATGTGCATATGGCATAGCTGTTGTGATACGGATAGGCTAAACTAGTATAAATTTATTTGTTTTACCACGTGAACCAAGAAGCCATACACGTAAGAGATCATAGATCGTTACCACTAGATGCATCTCCTCCCCGTGTTCATTTCAATTAGCGTCGTAGTTGCAGTAGTGTCTTTACCAAAGTCCATACGTCTGAGGATAGAACGTTGTGAGCCAATGTGCTAGCACCAGCACGTACAACAAAGGTTTTGAGAGGTGACGGCTAGGATTTCGATGGGTGTGTTTTGGGATCTCATCTCCTATAATCTAATACACCATAAGCCCCACGCCTCTCTTAATATATATAGCCTTCAATCGACTCCTTATCTGATACGATTAGAGATCGTATCCAACTCAGATAGCCTACGACCAGATCCTTATTCAATACGAGTAGAGATTGTATCCCACTTGTAGTCTATCATCCGGACCCTTATTATTTCAACTTGTTAAGTGTGTGACCATATATATATTCATGTATACTTGGTTGTAACTCGGAAACACTTTTCTGATCGCTGGTCGGTAGCGGTTCCTAGCAATGACATATCGACCCCCAAATATATACAAAGATCAATCTGGATAAACTTTATGTAATATGATCTACAACCAGATCTTAGTCACTCAAGATCAACTTATAACTCTTTATGGTCAGATCGTATATGGTCACAACCAGTTCGTTTTCTCATACGACCAGTTCGCAGTCCAGTCTGTGATATATCCGACCAGCTCACGACAAGTTAATATATTCATATTTTTAGTTCATATTTGGTTGGACCTATCGATTTGTTTGTGTATTCTCCTTTTGCCTCACTGTAGGATTAAAGATAACCGACTAGAGAGGGTGAATAGGAGGTTTTTGAAATGTTTTGGCTAAATCATAATTTTTAGCAAGTATGAGATTAATCATAAACCTTTTTCCCAACTAAAGTCTAAATCTTCTAGGTTTCATTAAGACACCACAACAGTGTCAATACTACATAAACTTCTAACTACACAATTCAATTCAATACAAGAGCTAGAAATGTAAACGCTGTAAGTAAAGATAAGAGAGTAAACCACAATAGAAACATGCGATGTTTTCCCATGGTATCGAAGACTTGTCGGTCTTCACTAGTCCACGTTGAGGAAAGCCCAAACGGATTAAATCGGTTTTATGAATTGAGCCTAAAGACCTCAAATCTACTAGGGTTGATCTTCTTCCACTCCAAATATGGCGAGCATAACACCACTTACAAAGAGTGCCAGGCCTCTTCACAATCTTCTTTTGAAGAGATCACCGCACAACTTCTCCAAACCATCTAGGTGTCAGCAACCACCAAGAGTAATGAACCACAACGTTTTCTTGAAAATTATCAAGTCTACAAAGATCAACTTGCGATGAAATGGAGAGGAAGGGGGAAGGTAAGGAGTTGGCTACAACCATTTTGGGACCACCAATCAGGAGCGTTAGTACTGCACTTAAGGCGTGGTAGTACCGAAAGGCGGTAGTACTGATGATATAAACGCGGTAGTATCGCTTTTCTTGAAGAGTTAGGGGCTAAGTAGGGATGCAAATTATCCTTAATACAATCATTCAAATAAATATTTTTTAGGATCATTATACATAAGATAGACAATAAAAGCTCAAATAACATAGTTTTATCAAATTAAGGATTTTTGAGAAAGAATTTTAAAATGAGTTTTCACGAGGACTACAAAAACTCCAAATGAGAGCAAACAACCTGATGTATGAGTTCAGCAATATTAGAATAATATATGATATTTAACTCATTTCTCAACTCGCAAAACCAGTTCCCATCTAATAGTTTGCTGGAGATACCGGCTAATTGATCTCCGGTCCATATGTGGCTAATGACTATATTACCTTTTCTCACATGATCTCTCAAAAAATGGTGGCAAATGTCTATATATTTGGTTCTTCAGTGTTGGACTAGATTGTTGGCTATCTTCACGACACTATCATTGTCATACAAAAGAGGTATACTTTTCAATTCAATTCTATAATCCATCAAGTTTTGCCTTATCCATAGTAATTGAGCACAACAACTACTCGTGGAAACATATTCGGCTTCGGCAGTGGATACGGCTATGGAATTTTATTTCTTAGATGACCATGAAACTAAATATCTTTCTAGAAATTGACAACTACCAAAGGTGTTTTTTCTATCCACTTTGCAATCCGCATAATCGGAATCCGAGTATCCAATTAAATCAAATTTACCACCTTTAGGATACCACAAGCCGATACTAGAGAAATACTTTAAATATCTAAGAATTCTTTTTATGGCCGCTAAATAACACTCTTTTAGTGATGCTTAAAATCTTGCACATAAGTAAACACTAAACATAATGTCTGGCCTAGATGCGGTAAGATAAAGTAAATTATCAATCATAAATTTATAAAGCTTTAAATCTACTAGTTTACCTCCCTATTAAGGTTGAGATGACCATTGGTAGCCATAGGAGTCTTGATGGGCATAGTGTCCTCCATGCCAAATCTTTTGAGTAGATCCTTCACGTATTTTGTTTAGCTCATGAACGTTCTATTCTTGAGTTAATTGATTTGGAGCCTAAGGAAGTAGCTAAGCTATCTTATCGTTGACATATCAAATTCTCTATATATCATATTACCAAATATCTTGCAAAAATCTTGGTTAGTAGATCCAAATATAATATCATCAATATAAATTTGACGTACAAAGAAATCGTCATCTATTACTTGAGTAAATAATGTTGTATTAACTTTTCCAATTTTGAATCCTTTTGAAAGTTGAAAATCTCAAAGATGCTTATACTATGCTCTAGCAGCTTGTTTGAGACCATATAGCACCTTGGAGAGTTTACACACATGGTTGGATTTATTTGGATCCTAAAAACTGGGCAGTTATTCAATAAATACTAGTTCAATTATTCTACCATCTAGAAATGCACTTTTAACATACATTTAAAATAATTTAATATCAAAACAAGATGCAAAAGCAAGTAATATATGAATTGATTCAAATCTAACTATGGGAGTAAAGGTTTCACCAAAATCTAAACCTTCGATTTGAGTGAATCCTTGAACTATCAATTTAGTACTGTTCCGAAGACCCATTTTGTATCAATGACGTTGTATTCCTTGGGTCTCTCTACAAACGTATAAACATTATTTCGGACGAAGTTGTTAAGTTCTTCATGCATTGAATTCACCTAATCCAGATCATCGAGTGCTTCCTATACATGTTTAGGCTCAAAGGAAGCGACAAACGATTAATGTTCGCAATAAGAAGCAACACGAAATCGAGTTTGAACACCCTTATTAACATCACTCAATATTTGATCTATTTGATGATCTTTTACAATGGCATTGTGAATTTTTGAAGGGACGTTCAACGATTGATTTTTCTTCCTTCTCCTCTACATCTTCAATTTCAACTTGACTTGGTGTAGTGGAGGAAGGAGCTTCAACTTGAGTGGGTGAAGGTGATTCGTTAGAGTCTTCTTTAGGCTTAATACCTCTAATTTGCATGATTTTCATGACTTGCCTCAATCCTTCATAACCTACATCATCCAAAATTCTCTTGTTCTTCTTGAAAGCCGTTAGTTTCATCAAATTGCACATCACGCGCCTCCTCAACTAAACCAAAGTTTTTGTTGAAGATACGCTAAGCTTTACTATTAGATGAATAACCGAGAAGAAATTCGACATCACAACGACTTTGGAATTTTAAAAGACGAACACATTTCCGCAAAATATAACACTTGCAACGAAAAATACAGAATAGGAGATGTTCGGTTTTCTTCCAATAAGAAGCTCATAGGAAATCTTTTTCAAAAGTAGATACAAATAAAGATGGCTTGTGGCATGATAAGTAGTATTGATTGCTTTCGCCCAAAAATTATCAGAAGTGTTATACTCATCAAGTATTGTCCTTGCGATTTCAATTAGTGTTCGATTTTTCATCTCTACAACTCCATTTTGCTTTAGAGTGTAGGTTGTGGAAAGCTAATGCTTTATTCCAAGTTTGTCACAAAAATCTTCAATTTTAATGTTATTGAACTCGGAATCATTATCACTACAAATTTTCCTTATTTTCAAATCAAAGTTATTTTGGACCCTTTTAGCAAAATCTTTGAAAATACCGGAGGCTTCGACTTTGTTATGCAAAAAGAAAACCCAAGGGTACCTTGAGTAATCATCCATAATGACTAAACAATGGTTGGATTCTTTTGGGCTTCATGCTTATGGTTTTTCACTTTTGCTACAATAACTAGCTTTCAAACTGTGTGTCTTTTTAAGACAGGGTCTATAAGTCAATTGTAGTAGCCAAGGTACCGACTTCAACTATACTGGCAAAAATCGCACGCGGCTGTCTCTCTTCATACTCTCTCTCGTGAATAGTAAGAATTCAAAAGCCATAAGTCATAGCCCAAAAGAACTCACCCAATAGCTATTGCCCTCCATGCTCTTATAGGTTGTTGAAAGCATCTAGGCCCCTAAAAATGTTAGTTTTGGTAATTAATGAATTTATGTGAATATGGGACTAATGTGTGCATTAAGTGTTTGAAAGGATATGTTCAAATAGCAAAGAAAGAGGCTCACAAAATATCCCATGAAGATTCAAGATCTCTAGGGCGACAAGGTAAATAGTTTAGGTATCTATTTTGTTTTACCGGTCTTGGAGTTAGGTTGGAAGACCGGATTATAGGATAGACGCCGTACTATTAAGAGGGATCATGGTGATTGCTTGATCATGTTCAAATGTGCCCTTTGGATCAATTTAGGATCATGCATGCACTTAGAAATTAAAATTAAATCAAATCTGTGCATTGTCAGAAAATCCGGTAGTTCCGGCGTGTATTAGGCGGAACTACCGCAGGTCCGGTAGTACCGGGCGCCCGGGCGGAACATTTTTTCCAGAGAGCGCCCGGACTAAGACTTAGTCTCTCGGAAAACGGTAGTACCGCAGTTTGACCTGCGGAACTACCGGACTGCCGGAAGTACCGGGCACTCGAGCGGAACTTTATTTCCAGAGAGCGCCCGGACTTTAACTTAGCCTCTCGGAAAACGGAAGTACCGCGGTTTTACCTGCGGAACTACCGCATGTGCGGAAGTTCCGGACACCCGAGCGGAACGTTTTTTTCCAGAGAGCGCCGAGAATAAGACTTAGTCTCGTTGAGATCGGAAGTACCGGGCTTGGGGCGGAACTTCCGGACGTCCGGAAGTACCGCGATTTTAACGGCAGTAGTACCGCACTCATTGACCAACGGTTACTTCTGACTCTCTGACATAGCCGTTCTGACCGGTCAGCTAGGGTCTGGTAGTACCGCGGTTTTGCCTGCGGTAGTACCGGATTTCCTGAATTTTCAGGATTGTTTATTGTAATGGCTATTTGAGGTGGGTGAGGGTATAAATACACCCCCACCAGAACTAGGACGTGTTGTTGAACATCCATTGAATACATTTGAGCCTAGAGCAACCTCTCACACCTCATTCACTCTCTTGTGCATTCATTTGAGGTAGTTGACCCAAAATTCAAGTGCATTGCATTCTAGTTGATCCATTGAGCACTTGAGTGAGATCAAGCCGCAGTGGTCTATTCTCTTGGTGCTTGCCGGCACCTAGACGGCTTGGCGGAGCTTCGGTGATCTTCTCAAGAAGATTGTGAGAAGGCCCGGAAGATTGTGAAGGCTTGGAGCTCGCCTACCCGGAGAGGGAAAGGGCATCCAATAGTGATCGAGGTGCTTAGGCTCATTCGTGGAGCCGGTCCGATTCGTTCGGGCTTACCTCAACGTGGACTAGGGGAGACCGGCAAGTCTCCGATCACCACGGTAAAAAGGAATCGTGTCAATTGTGGTTTGCTCTCTTGTGATCATTTTCATTCAAGCAACGCTCTTCATTCATATCAATTGATTGCTTGCTTAGTTAGAGTAGCATTTGTTGTTCTCTACCTTTCGTTATTGCTTCTAGTCGATTACTTGTGCTAGTGTTAGTGTTATCTTGCTCTATCAATCCATCAAGTTTAAAATTGCTAATTAGAATTAGACGAAAATTTTAAAACCTCCTATTCACCCCCCCTCTAGTCGGCCTCCTCGATCTTACAGTTGTTAGTACAAACAAATCTATATGTAAGAGCTCCAACGACCTAGAAGTCAACAGGATACTTCTGAAAGGATGAGAATTAACCACTTGATTTCTGGCATGACAAGCACTACAAGCTTATTTTTTTTCTCAAACTTCATGTCTTTTAAACCCACAATCAAGTCATATTTGAAAAGCTTTTTAAGTTAAATCATCCCCATATGAGCTAACCGTATATGCCAAAGCCAACCTAAAGAGGTTTTTGTAGTTAAATACGTTTTCAAATACGAATCATTTGAAGGGAAATCCGTCAAATAGAGATTGCCAAAATGAAAGCTTTTGAGAACCAAATCACGTTCTTTTTCTTTTGAAATCAAGACACCATCTTGAGAGAAAGTGCAAATGAGACCAAGATCACTCAAGTGAGTAACAGATAGCAAATTAAAATTTAATATCTCAACAAGTGCTATATTATAAATGGAAAGGTCATTTGAGATTGCGGTTTTACCCAATCCTAATACCTTTTCTTTGCTATTATCCCCAATGTGATTTTCTTGTTGCCTCCACTTTCAAAAGTGGTGAACATCTTCCGATCTCTAGTTATGTATTGAGTGCAACCACTATTTAGCACCCGATGTCTTCCACTGATTTTGTAGTTCACTTACAAATGAAGAATTAAGTTCTTTTAGGTACCCAAATTTGTTTGGGTTCTTGGGGGTTAGTAAGTCTTTGGGGACCCAAATAACATTATTTTTAGCATTTAAATTTTAAGTGACAACAAATTTAGCAATAACCTTACAATCCTTAGATTTCTTAATTAAGTGTGTAACATGAATCATAAATTTTAATGGATGGGATCTTACCAATAGGACACGAATTTTGCAAATGTCCCACACCTCAGCACTTATAGCAATATTAGTTACTTTATTTTACAAACCTTGTTGCCTTGTAAATTATCTTTTTACCTTTCTTGGGAATGAACCCAAACCCTTTCTTGTTGAATGAGTATATTTGCTCACTCAATAACTTGTCAAGGGTAGCCTTGCCCTTAAAGCATCTCTTCAAGCTTTTACTTAGCTTTGTGACTTGCTCTTTTAATTCATTATTTTCAAAAATGAGCAATGAGACACATGGGTTAGCCATACATGTGCTAGAATCAATTTTACAAGTGCATTGCATGGCTAATAAATCATCACAAGGTGTAGAGACACTAGATTTAGCAATAATGTAATGAGCCATCTCTACACTAGGTAAGTAATCAATGATATTGCAATTAATTCCAATACTATAATGAGACTTAAGGAGGTATTTAAGGAGAGAGTCATGAGATTTCTTTAACTCATAAGAATCCTTTAAATAGACAAATTCTCTCTTCAAGACCTTGAACTTAGACTTCTCCTTCCTGATGTACTCATTTAAGTCCTCAAACATATCCATTAGATCATCATAAAAGTCTCATCGTCATCATCAATGGATTTTACCTTATCGCCTTTTTCCATGAGGCATGTAGGAGAGAAGAAAAGCAATAGAGCCTCCTTGATAGTCATGCCAACAAGTCCTCTCTTCTTTAAGGACTCATTGTCGTTGGAGTCAGAATCAGAATACTGTTCATTAGAGTTCCACTCTTCAATATGTACCTCGCCCTTGCCATGCTTTTGAAGCTTCTTGAAAAGCTTCTTCTTTCTATTGAAATCATTCTTCTTAGATAACTTGGCCTTGCCATCCTTCTTGTTTGAGCAATGAGAGGCAATGTGCCCCTTCTCATGAAACTCATAACAATGGATATTGTTATAGCACTTGTTGTTGGAGGAGGAGTGCTATTTCTTGCTCTTGTCAAAGTTAGCACTCCAGTTTGAATGCCTCCTCATAAACTTCTTCATTCTCCTCACAAGGAGAGCCATCTCCTCTTTGGAGTTATCGTCCTCCATCTCATCACTTCATTCCACTTTCGCCTTAAAGTGGTAATCTTCTTCTTGGAGTAGGATTGCTCCAAAAGCTTCTCCTTGTTCTTCATTTACAACTCATTAGTTATAAGGTTGTCCAAGAGTCCGGTTGGAGTCATCCTTGGCAACTCAGGTGAGTTGAGGAATAGAGTCACCAGTGTCTTGTATTTCTCTGGTAAAACCCTAAACATCTTGCGAACAATGTCAACATCGGTTAAAGAAGCGCCTAGGCCCTTGAGCTTATTTACAATATTGTTGAGATGAGAATATATTTCATTGATGTTTTTATGTGGCAACATTATAAATGTTTCATATTTGATCCAGAGTCTATGAAATTTGGTCTTTTTGACCGCGGATGAGCCCTCACGAATTTTCAAGAGTGTAGTACATATCTCATGAGCAGTTTCCAAGTTGCTCACTCAATTGAAGTCATCCGCGTTCAAATCTCCACAAAGAGCATTCATTGCTTGACCATTGAGGTGAGTATTTTGCTCCTTAAGATCCGTGGAGTGTGTTAGATCAAGAGGCATAACAAAACCCTTACTCGCAATTCTCCATATACTCGGGCTCATTGCCTTTAAATATGTAGTCATGCAAATTTTCCAATAAGCATAATTTGAGCCATCAAAAAATGTGCCTTTCCTAGAGGTATACCCTCAATAGTCATCCTTGCTCTCTATGCGGTAAAACCTAATAATGAAAGACCAAACTCTGATATCACTTGTAGGATTAAAGATAACCAACTGGAGGGGGTGAATAGGAGGTTTTTGAATTTTTTTTGGCTAAATTACAATTTTCAGCAAGTATGAGCTTAATCAAAAACCTTTTGCACAATTAAAGCCTAAATCTTCTAGGTTTCACTAAAACATCATAAGCAATGTCAATACTAGATATACTTCTAGATACACAATTCTATTCAATATAAGAGCTAAAATTGTAAATGCAAAAAGTAAAAACAAAAGAGTAAACCACAATGGAGATACACGACATTTTTCATGTGGTATCAAAGATTACTGGTCTTTACTAGTCCACGTTGAGATAAGCCCAAACAAATTAGACCGACTCTACGAATTAAGCCTAAAGATCTCAAATCCACTAGGGTTGCTCTTCTTCTACTTTGAAGATGGAAAGCACCACACCACTCATAAATGGTGTTGGGCCTCTTCACAATCTTCTTTTGAAGAGATTACCACACAACTTCTTCAAGCTGTCTAGGTGTTGGCAAACACCAAGAGTAATAAATCACAATGCATGCTTGAAGATTATCAAGTGCCACAAAAATCAACTTATGATGCAATACACTTGAATGCTCTCAACTATCGAAGATCGGGGGCTTGATGGAATACTTGTCCGTTGCTATGGCTCACAGACCGGTTAAAGATCTATCAAGAAGAGCTAACCGGCTCTGATACCAATTGTAGGATCAGAAATAGCAACAGAGGGGGGTGAATAGTGCCTCTTTAAAAAAACGCCCCAAAAGTATCCACTAAAAGACAATCTTCTCCGATAGCTACAGATCTATGAAGAAGGCATGCACAAGCACATTGGAAAACTTAAATTAGCATAGGTGAAAACAATACACAATCACTGAAGCAAAAGCATGCAACAGAAACACAAGACCAGAGAAAATGGGGCTGGCGTAGCAGCTGTAGGAGGCCGGTCAGACTGCATGGGCTCAGCCGGTCAGACCGCCGGCTTATTGCTGGTCTGACCGCCCCTTTAGTGCCGGTCTAACCACCTTGAGGTGCCCGGTCTGACCGGGTATACATGGCCGATCTGACCAGCATTGCCTGACCGGTCAGACCGGCGGCAAAGAAACGGTCTGACCGCTAGGTCTGACCGGGGGCCGCGAGAGCAGAGCAGTGCAGACGCCCGATAGAGAACTCTTTGCCCAGTTTTACTGCAAAAGCATATTTCAGCAAAATTGATGAATTTCTGCTGTTTCCCTATGGCCAAAAGAACAATAATCTATTCTAAATAGCATATAGACATTAGACAACAAGAGAATCCATCTAGAAAGCAAGAATATGAGATTTGAGCCAAAAATCTGAAAATGAGAAGGGAATGAAGGTAATCTCCAAATTTCTCATCATTCCCCAATCCTTTGCTCAAGAGGTCTTGCATTTCAACTGGACATGATCTTAGGACTAGAAGACACAAGTCTCAAGACATCTCTTGGAGAGAAATCAACATTTCACAAAAGCTCTGGCTTCAAACCCTAGAACAGTGACTAGCAGAGGAAATTTGAGCGAAGGACAGAAAAATCTCAGGAATCAATGAAACTTCCATTTGCTCTTGGGAATGGAATGGCCAAATGGCCTTGAGATATTTCCCATACTGAGCCAAAGAAGCAACTACTCAAGTAAAGAATTCAGCTCAAGCTCAAAACACACAGAAGAACAGAAACAACTCAGAACTTCTCAAAAAGATTCAAACCCATGAATGATTCATAAAGAGGAATGATTACATGAGGGTTTCATTACAGCCATCTCCACTCAAAACCCACTACATGGTTTCTAGAGATGAACTCACGCACACCTACAGAACACTCCCTCAGCTCTACTGCAGGCTACCTCATCACCTCTCAGCCAACTCCCCTCCACTAAATAGAGGTGCTCACTTCCTCAAAAGAGAAATTCAAGAAGTGCAGGCCAAACCTCACTTCCAACCTCTCCCACATATGAGGCAAAAGTCAAAGCACTCAATTTTGGAGGGAAAACCAGCCACTTGAGTCAATTCTCCAAATTGCCCCTCAAGCAGCTTCCCGGAAGCTTCCCGCAACCGGTACCTTGACCGTCTGGACCTTGACTCCTCCCTGAGTCTAGTCCGGTCCGCTTCGCTGCACACGACCGCACCTGGCATCCTGACCGTCTGGACCTCCGGCTCCTCCCTGAGCCTAGTCCCGATCCACTCGCCGCTGCCCGTCGTGTCCACCCGACACCGACCGAGACCTCCGACTCCACCTGAGTCTAGTCCTGGTCTGTTCCGTCGCGCACGACCGCAACCGACCTCCAACTGTCTGGACCTCCGACTCCTGCCTGAGCCTAGTCCCGGTTCTCTCGTCGTCTCCCGTCGTGTCCGTCACCGGTAGCTCCAGCTCCGGTTCCTTGTCTCCCGACTCGCAACCACCTCAGCAGCCTCGATCATCTTCGGCATCACCGACCGTCTGGACCTCAACACCTCCTGTGGCTAGTCCCGGTCCTCCTCGCCTCACCATGACCTACCTCCGAAGTCCTGCAGTCACACAGGCAGGAAAACCGTCACATAGCACCGCACGAAACAACATATCAACAATAGCATTAATGAAAGGTACTCAACCCTAGAATACCCAAAACAAACTCAAACTCACTAACACAACCATCAATTACTCATCACCAATATGGGAAAACCTCCACATGGTCTCTCAGCTTGAAGCTACTAGCCATGACCCATCTTTATAGTATGACACTATTTTACAAATCCAGTATTTTTATTGAAACTTCGAGACCGGTAAAACACTATAAAGAGATCCTTAGAGTACAATTTACCTTTGCCTTGTACTTTATCTTGATCCACATCAACCTTTGATCACTTTTGCATTCCTTTTCCACGATATCAAATTTCGGGCTAAACATTTTAATTATCTCAATAAACAAGTTAGTCCCTTTATCATTATCATTAATTATCAAAATCATTTTTAGGGGCATGGATGCTTTCACTCACGATATCCGATCGAACTCTAGGTGAGAAATATATCATCTATGAACTGTTTAATCTTTTCTCGATCTAATGATGCATAACTTCATGCGGTCGACTCTTCGACCACTCATGATATGACCATGCACTTTTTTATCCAACCACATCGAGGGGCCCAGAGCTATCTCTCCTGTTATGTAGGAGGGGCAAATCCTATATCCGACAAGTCACATTCCTCCGCATGTTTTATAGTATACCCAAAAGCTACTTTTATAACTACCCAGTTACATAGCACTGTTTCACAACCCCTAAGTATTATTACACATGTAGGAAACTATGTTGATCTTAAGTACAGAGATTATACATCATCATTGGTTGAGACCAACTGATGACACTAAAGACATAACAATCTTAACAGTGTCTCAAGATGGGGTCAATCCAACATCATGTTCTCTAACATGTGTTCATATTATTGATTTGATATCCCTACATCTATGACCGGTGAAACATGGCCATCAATCAAGACATGTGTTGGTCTACAAGTCACTAGTGTCCCGACTAGTGACATTCGACCAGAGATCTTTTAAAATGACATCATAAAACAAATAAAGGGCTTCACATATATACTTGCTAACATTATATTTAATTGAAAATATGAGACAAAGAAATCAGGTATTGCAGGTCCATTACTTCCAAAATTAATACATTTACATAAAAATTCTGTTAACTATGGCCCTGTTTGTTTCCACTTAAGATTATTATAATCTAGCTTATAATCATAAGTGGAAACAAACAGCCTAGATTATAAAGCAACTTATTATAATCTAATAGCCCAGATTATTATAATCTAATAAGCTCAAAAAAGGAGCTTATTTCAGCTTATAGATCCACCTTTTATCTTAAGGACCATAAAACTTTAGAAATATTACCCACCTTTGCCATTCATCCATACCCCAACTCCCTTGCCTCTCTCTCAAGGACATTGTAGTCTTTAAACATTCGAATACAACAATCCATAACTCTGATAATCCAGGCTGCCAAACACTTACAGCTTATTTTCCACCAGCTTATTATAATCTAGCTTATATAATCCCCCACCAATAAGCTAGATTATAATAATCTTAAGTGGAAACAAACAGGGCCTATATCTCTTTGCGAGAAAACCCCTGATTAAAAATTCCAACATAAACATTATAACAAAATATAACATATGACAATTACAAAATGTAAGAAAAAACGGTCTTCAATCTTTTCGTCACTAATGGGTGTTTACTAGGTTTGCTGGTCATAGCTGTAGATGGTTGTAGCTACCGAATTTTGGACATAGTTGTAGCTATCGGGTCTTGGAGATGGCCGTAGCTACAATATTCTAGATATAGTCGTAGCTTCGGGGTTTTGGAGGTGGTTGGAGCTATCGAGCCTTGGAGATGGTCATAGCTACATATTTTGGAGATAGTAAAAGCTATCAGATTTACAGATGGTCATAGCTATCGGATTTTGGAGATGGCCATAGCTACAGTATTTTGGAGATAATCATAGCTGCCAGGTTTGCAGATGGTCATAGCTATCTGTCGGACCTCGGGTTAGCAAACTCAGATCCTCTGTGATTCCACCGCACTATTCCCTGGATCAGTAGATAGTGCTCACCGATATATTACTGTATATCAAAAACATACCATGCGAAAGTGTAAATAATACTGTTGTAGCTACAGGCTAAACAGGAAGAGAGGGGGATCGGTAGAAGAGGAAGAGAGGAGCCAGATCTGTGTGGGAGAGTTAGGTGAGAATGAGAGGATCTCCCCCCCCCCTTTGCCCCTCCTGGGGGTTTATATATATGAGTGGGGTAGAATGGGAAATCCCCATTCTACCCCTTAGTGCTTACAAGGGATGAGGGTACATTGGTATATTTACACTGTTATAATCTTCTACACTATTGGGCCTATTACATGTTGGATTAGTTGCACGGCCTAGTCACGGGGGGTTGGGCCACCCCTACAACAGTACTCCCTCGACAGCAAGCGCTGAGGTCCCGATGGGCGAGCTGACGTGATCAACCACCCCAGCCCCCCGTTCCCTGACAGCAAGCGCGAGGGTGCCGATGCAACTGGTAGCTCGCAGACCTTAGAGGCAATGCCTATTAAGAAATCCGTGAAGCGCTGAAGGCGTCGTCGAGTGCCGAAGCCGTGCCGTCCTGCCGAGGCGACGCCTACGAGGCGGACGGCGTAGTTGAGTGCCGACGACGTGCCGTCCCGCCGAGGCGATGCCTACGAGGCGGACGGCGGAGTCGGGCGCTGAAGACGTGCCGTTGAGCGCCGAAGACGTGCCGTCCAGCCGAGGCGATGCCTACAAGGCGGACGGCGGAGTTGGGCGCCGAAGACGTGCCGTCCCGCCGAGGCCGTGCCTACGAGGCGGACGGCGGAGTCGGGCGCCGAAGACGTGCCGTCGAAAGCCGAAGATGTGCCGTCCCGCCGAGGCGATCCCTACGAGGCGGACGGCGGAGTCGGGCGCTGAAGACGTGCCGTCGAGCGCCGAAGACGTGCCGTCCCGCCGAGGCGATGCCTACGAGGTGGACGGCGGAGTCGGGCGCCGAAGACGTGTCGTCCCGCCGAGGCGATGCCTACGAGGCGGACGGCGGAGTCGAGCGCCGAAGACGTGCCGTCGAGCGCCGAAGATAGCGCCGAAGACGTGCCGTCCAGCGCCGAAGATAGCGCCGAAGACGTGCCGTCCCGCCGAGGCGATGCCTACGAGGCGGACGGCGGAGTCGGGCGCTGAAGACGTGCCGTCGAGCGCCGAAGACCTGCCGTCCCGCCGAGGCGATGCCTACGAGGTGGACGGCGGAGTCGGGCGCCGAAGACGTGCCGTCCCGCCAAGGCCATGCCTACGAGGCGGACGGCGGAGTCGGGCGCCGAAGACGTGCCGTCGAGCGCCGAAGACGTGCCGTCCCGCCGAGGCGATGCCTACGAGGCGGATGGCGGAGTCGGGCGCTGAAGACGTGCCGTCGAGCGCCGAAGACGTGCCGTCCCGCCGAGGCGATGCCTACGTGGTGGACGGTGGAGTCGGGCGCCGAAGACGTGCCGTCCCGCCGAGGCCATGCCTACGAGGCGGACGGCGGAGTCGAGCGCCGAAGACGTGCCGTGGAGCACCGAAGACGTGCCGTCGAGCGCCGAAGACGTGTTGTCCCGCCGTTCCCCTACCTTCAAAAACAGTGCCCGCGGAGAGCGGGCACTTGCGGCGCAGGCCGAGGGCACAACACACGCCGAGGTAGAGAGGCGGAGGCGTTGTTCCCCTACCTTCAAAAACAGTGCCCGCGGAGAGCGGGCGCTTGCGTCACAGGCCGAGGGCACTACGCACGCCGAGGTGGAGAGGCGAAGGCGCCGTTCTCCTACCTTCAAAAACAGAGCCCGCGGGGAGCGGGCGCTAGCGGCGTAGGCCGAGGGACCAACGCAGGCCGAGGTAGAGAGGCGAAGGCACCGTTCCCCTACCTTCAAAAACAGTGTCCGCGGAGAGCGGGCGCTTGCGGCGCAGGCCGAGGGAACTACGCACGCCGAGGTAGAGAGGCGAAGGCGCCGTTCCCCTACCTTCAAAAACAGTGCCCGCGGAGAGCGGGCGCTTGCGGCGTAGGCCGAGGGCACTACGCACGCCGAGGTAGAGAGGCGAAGGCGCCGTTCCCCTACCTTCAAAAACCATGCCCGCGGAGAGCCGGCACTTGCGGCGCAGGCCGAGGGCACTACGCACGCCGAGGTAGAGAGGCGGAGGCGTCGTTCCCCTACCTTCAAAAACAGTGCCCGCGGACAGCGGGCGCTTGCGGCGCAGGCCGAGGGCACTACGCACGACGAGGTAGAGAGGCGAAGGCGACGTTCCCCTACCTTCAAAAACAGTGCCCGCGGAGTGCGGGCGCTTGCGTCGCAGGCCGAGGGCACTACGCACGCCGAGGTAGAGAGGCGCAGGCGCCGTTCCCCTACCTTCAAAAACAGTACCTGCGGAGAGCGGGCGCTTGCGGCGGCGCAGGCCGTGGGCACTACGCACGCGCAGGTAGCGAGGCGAAGGCGCCGTTCCCCTACCTTCAAAAACAGTGCCCGCGGAGAGCGGGCGCTTGCGGCGCAGGCCGAGGGCACTACGCACGCCGAGGTAGAGAGGCGAAGGCGCCGTTCCCCTACCTTCAAAAACAGTGCCCGCGGAGAGCGGGCGCTTGCGGCGGCGCAGGCCGAGGGCACTACGCACGTGGAGGTAGAGAGGCAAAGGCGCCGTTCCCCTACCTTCAAAACAGTGCCCGCGGAGAGCGGGCGCTTGCGGCGCAGGCCGAGGGCACTAGGCACGCCGAGGTAGAGAGGCGAAGGCGTTGTTCCCCTACCTTCAAAAACGGTGCCCGCGGAGAGCGGGCGCTTGTGGCGTAGGCCGAGGGCACTACGCACGCCGAGGTAGAGAGGCGAAGGCGCCGTTCCCCTACCTTCAAAAACCGTGCCCGCGGAGAGCGGGCGCTTGCGGCGCAGGCCGAGGGCACTACGCACGCCGAGGTAGAGAGGCGGAGGCGCCGTTCCCCTACCTTCAAAAACAGTGCCCGCGGAGAGCGGGCGCTTGCGGCGCAGGCCGAGGGCACTACGCACGCCGAGGTAGAGAGGCGAAGGCGACGTTCCCCTACCTTCAAAAACAGTGCCCGCGGAGTGCGGGCGCTTGCGTCGCAGGCCGAGGGCACTACGCACGCCGAGGTAGAGAGGCGCAGGCGCCGTTCCCCTACCTTCAAAAACAGTGCCTGCGGAGAGCAGGCGCTTGCGGCGGCGCAGGCCGAGTGCACTACGCACGCGGAGGTAGCGAGGCGAAGGCGCCGTTCCCCTACCTTCAAAAACAGTGCCCGCGGAGAGCGGGCGCTTGCGGCGCAGGCCGAGGGCACTACGCACGCGGAGGTAGAGAGGCGAAGGCGCCGTTCCCCTACCTTCAAAAACAGTGCCCACGGAGAGCGGGCGCTTGCGGCGCAGGACGAGGGCACTAGGCACGCCGAGGTAGAGAGGCGAAGGCGTCGTTCCCCTACCTTCAAAAACGGTGCCCGCGGAGAGCGGGCGCTTGCGGCATAGGCCGAGGGCACTACGCACGCCGAGGTAGAGAGGCGAAGGCGCCGTTCCCCTACCTTCAAAAACCGTGCCCGCGGAGAGTGGGCGCTTGCGGCGCAGGCCGAGGGCACTACGCACGCGGAGGTAGAGAGGCGAAGGCGCCGTTCCCCTACCTTCAAAAACAGTGCCCACGGAGAGCGGGCGCTTGCGGCGCAGGACGAGGGCACTAGGCACGCCGAGGTAGAGAGGTGAAGGCGTCGTTCCCCTACCTTCAAAAACGGTGCCCGCGGAGAGCGGGCGCTTGCGGCGTAGGCCGAGGGCACTACGCACGCCGAGGTAGGGAGGCGAAGGCGACGTTCCCCTACCTTCAAAAACAGGGTCCGCGGAGAGCGGGCGCTTGCGGCGGCGCAGCCCGTGGGCACTACGCACGCGGAGGTAGAGAGGCGAAGGCGCCGTTCCCCTACCTTCAAAAACAGTGCCCGCGGAGAGCGGGCACTTGCGGCGCAGGACGAGGGCCCTACGCACACCGAGGTAGAGAGGCGGAGGCGTCGTTCCCCTACCTTCAAAAATAGTGCCCGCGGAGAGCGGGCGCTTGCGGCGCAGGCCGAGGGCACTACGCACGCCGAGGTAGAGAGGCGAAGGCGACGTTCCCCTACCTTCAAAAACAGTGCCCGCGGAGAGCGGGCGCTTGCGGCGCAGGCCGAGGGCACTACGCACGCCGAGGTAGAGAGGCGAAGGCGCCGTTCCCCTACCTTCAAAAAACAGTGCCCGCGGAGAGTGGGCGCTTGCGGCGCAGGCCGAGGGCACTACGCACGCAGAGGTAGACAGGCGAAGGCGCCGTTCTCCTACCTTCAAAAACAGTGCCCGCGGGGAGCGGGCGCTTGCGGCGTAGGCCGAGGGACTAACGCAGGCCGAGGTAGAGAGGCGAAGGCGCCATTCCCCTACCTTCAAAAACAGTGCCCGCGGAGTGCGGGCGCTTGCGGCGCAGGCCGAGGGCACTACGCACGCCGAGGTAGAGAGGCGAAGGCGCTGTTCCCCTACCTTCAAAAACAGTGCCCACGGAAAGCGGGCGCTTGCGGCGCAGGCCGAGGGCACTACGCACGCCGAGCTAGAGAGGCGGAGGCGCCGTTCCCCTACCTTCGAAAACAGTGCCCGCGGAGAGCGGGCGCTTGCGGCGTAGGCCGAGGGCACTACGCACGCCGAGGTAGAGAGGCGCAGGCGACGTTCCCCTACCTTCCAAAACAGTGCCCGCGGAGAGCGGGCGCTTGCGTCGCAGGCCGAGGGCACTACGCACGCCGAGGTAGAGAGGCGAATGCGACGTTCCCCTACCTTCAAAAAAAGTGCCCGCGGAGAGCGGGCGCTTGCGGCGGCGCAGGCCGAGGGCACTACGCACGCGGAGGTAGAGAGGCGGAGGCGCCGTTCCCCTACCTTCAGAAACAGTGCCCACGGAGAGCGGGCGCTTGCGGCGCAGGCCGAGGGCACTAGGCACGCCGAGGTAGAGAGGCGAAGGCGTCGTTCCCCTACCTTCAAAAACGGTGCCCGCGGAGAGCGGGCGCTTGCGGCGTAGGCCGAGGGCACTACGCACGCCGAGGTAGAGAGGCGAAGGCGTCGTTCCCCTACCTTCAAAAACCGTGCCCGCGGAGAGCGGGCGCTTGTGGCGCAGGCCGAGGGCACTACGCACGCCGAGGTAGAGAGGCGGAGGCGCCGTTCCCCTACCTTCAAAAACAGTGCCCGCGGAGAGCGGGCGCTTGCGGCGCAGGCCGAGGGCACTACGCACGCCGAGGTAGAGAGGCGCAGGCGACGTTCCCCTACCTTCAAAAACAGTGCCCGCGGAGTGCGGGCGCTTGCGTCGCAGGCCGAGGGAACTACGCACGCCGAGGTAGAGAGGCGCAGGCGCCGTTCCCCTACCTTCAAAAACAGTGCCTGCGGAGAGCGGGCGCTTGCGGCGGCGCGGGCCGAGGGCACTACGCACGCGGAGGTAGCGAGGCGAAGGTGCCGTTCCCCTACTTTCAAAAACAGTGCCCGCGGAGAGCGGGCGCTTGCGGCGCAGGCCGAGGGCACTACGCACGCCGAGGTAGAGAGGCGAAGGCGTCGTTCCCCTACCTTCAAAAACAGTGCCCGCGGAGAGCGGGCGCTTGCGGCGTAGGCCGAGGGCACTACGCACGCCGAGGTAGAGAGGCGAAGGCGCCGTTCCCCTACCTTCAAAAATAGTGCCCGCGGAGAGCGGGCGCTTGCGGCGCAGGCCGAGGGCACTACGCACGCCGAGGTAGAGAGGCGGAGGTGTCGTTCCCCTACCTTCAAAAACAGTGCCCGCGGAGAGCGGGCGCTTGCGGCGCAGGCCGAGGGCACTACGCACGCCGAGGTAGAGAGGCGAAGGCGTCGTTCCCCTACCTTCAAAAAACAGTGCCCGCGGAGAGTGGGCGCTTGCGGCGCAGGCCGAGGGCACTACGCACGCAGAGGTAGACAGGCGAAGGCGCCGTTCTCCTACCTTCAAAAACAGTGCCCGCGGGGAGCGGGCGCTTGCGGCGTAGGCCGAGGGACTAACGCAGGCCGAGGTAGAGAGGCGAAGGCGCCATTCCCCTACCTTCAAAAACAGTGCCCGCGGAGTGCGGGCGCTTGCGGCGCAGGCCGAGGGCACTACGCACGCCGAGGTAGAGAGGCGAAGGCGCTGTTCCCCTACCTTCAAAAACAGTGCCCACGGAGAGCGGGCGCTTGCGGCGCAGGCCGAGGGCACTACGCACGCCGAGCTAGAGAGGCGGAGGCGCCGTTCCCCTACCATCGAAAACAGTGCCCGCGGAGAGCGGGCGCTTGCGGCGTAGGCCGAGGGCACTACGCACGCCGAGGTAGAGAGGCGCAGGCGACGTTCCCCTACCTTCCAAAACAGTGCCCGCGGAGAGCGGGCGCTTGCGTCGCAGGCCGAGGGCACTACGCACGCCGAGGTAGAGAGGCGAATGCGACGTTCCCCTACCTTCAAAAAAAGTGCCCGCGGAGAGCGGGCGCTTGCGGCGGCGCAGGCCGAGGGCACTACGCACGCGGAGGTAGAGAGGCGAAGGCGCCGTTCCCCTACCTTCAGAAACAGTGCCCACGGAGAGCGGGCGCTTGCGGCGCAGGCCGAGGGCACTAGGCACGCCGAGGTAGAGAGGCGAAGGCGTCGTTCCCCTACCTTCAAAAACGGTGCCCGCGGAGAGCGGGCGCTTGCGGCGTAGGCCGAGGGCACTACGCACGCCGAGGTAGAGAGGCGAAGGCGTCGTTCCCCTACCTTCAAAAACCGTGCCCGCGGAGAGCGGGCGCTTGCGGCGCAGGCCGAGGGCACTACGCACGCCGAGGTAGAGAGGCGGAGGCGCCGTTCCCCTACCTTCAAAAACAGTGCCCGCGGAGAGCGGGCGCTTGCGGCGCAGGCCGAGGGCACTACGCACGCCGAGGTAGAGAGGCGCAGGCGACGTTCCCCTACCTTCAAAAACAGTGCCCGCGGAGTGCGGGCGCTTGCGTCGCAGGCCGAGGGAACTACGCACGCCGAGGTAGAGAGGCGCAGGCGCCGTTCCCCTACCTTCAAAAACAGTGCCTGCGGAGAGCGGGCGCTTGCGGCGGCGCGGGCCGAGGGCACTACGCACGCGGAGGTAGCGAGGCGAAGGTGCCGTTCCCCTACTTTCAAAAACAGTGCCCGCGGAGAGCGGGCGCTTGCGGCGCAGGCCGAGGGCACTACGCACGCCGAGGTAGAGAGGCGAAGGCGTCGTTCCCCTACCTTCAAAAACAGTGCCCGCGGAGAGCGGGCGCTTGCGGCGTAGGCCGAGGGCACTACGCACGCCGAGGTAGAGAGGCGAAGGCGCCGTTCCCCTACCTTCAAAAATAGTGCCCGCGGAGAGCGGGCGCTTGCGGCGCAGGCCGAGGGCACTACGCACGCCGAGGTAGAGAGGCGAAGGCGCCGTTCCCCTACCTTCAAAAACTCGCGGTGCACTCCCTAGTGCAACGCGCTCGAGGGCACGATATCCAAGTGGTGCGCCGCTGAAAGCGAGGCACTCCCTGGTGTCTCGGCCATGTAGTAATTTTTTATACTCCGTAGAGTGCATGGGAACCTCAACCACGTTTATTTATACTCCGGAGAGTACGTGCGGGGGCGACGCCTACAGGTGCGCGGGACATCCGCATCTTGTTTATACTCTGTAGAATGCGCATGGACAACATCCGCGTCTTATTTATACTCCGTAGAGTGCGTGCGGAGGCGGACCTCGACGCTACATCTTATTTAGAGTCCGTAGACTGGTGCGTGCGGAGGCATACCTCGACGCTACGTCTTATTTATACTCCGTAGAGTGCGCGCGGAGGAATGCCTCGATGGTCGCGTCTTTTTTATACTCCGTAGAGTGCGCGCGGAGGAATGCCTCGACGGTCGCGTCTTTTTTAGAGTCCGTAGATTGGTGCGCGCGGAGGAATGCCTCAATGGTCGCGTCTTTTTTATACTCCGTAGAGTGCGCGCGGAGGAATGCCTCGACGGTCGCATCTTTTTTAGAGTCCGTAGACTGGTGCGCGCGGAGGAATGCCTCGACGGTCGCGTCTTTTTTATACTCCGTAGAGTGCGCGCAGAGGAATACCTCGACGGTCGCGTCTTTTTTAGAGTCCGTAGACTGGTGCGCGCGGAGGAATGCCTCGACGGTCGCGTCTTTTTTATACTCCGTAGAGTGCGCGCGGAGGAATGCCTTGACGATCGCGTCTTTTTTATACTCCGTAGAGTGCGCGCGGAGGAATGCCTCGACGGTCGCGTCTTTTTTATACTCCGTAGAGTGCGCGCGGAGGAATGCCTCGACGGTCGCGTCTTTTTTATACTCCGTAGAGTGCGCGCGGAGGAATGCCTCGACGGTCGCGTCTTTTTTATACTCCGTAGACTGGTGCACGCGGAGGAATGCCTCAACGGTCGCGTCTTTTTTATACTCCGTGGAGTGCGCACGGAGGAATGCCTCGACGGTCGCGTACGTGGCTGAGAGAAGAGCTGCGGAGGTCGCTACGCGATCACGTAGACCAGGGTTGTGGACTGCTCAGTGAATAGCGTTCCGTCCGCGGTGAAGGCTCCACAGGCACTAGCGGAGTCCCCAGAGGGCTTGGCGAAGACTCCAGGAAGTTCGGCGAAGACCGTTGACGCAGAGGAATACCAACGTGGAGATAAAGATTCCCTGTCGCATGCGCATGTACGTGCATGGGCCATGCAGACCCGCGCGGAGTCTGGACGGAGAGCGGAGTCTCGGCGCAAACTTTTGCGCGGAGACTCAACAAAAAGCGCGCGGAGGGCGGAGCGGACTTCGCTGCGCGGAGACTCCGACTCGGTAGGCGGAGGTCGTCGCCGCGGCGTGGACGAAGCACTGACCGCGGGTGCGGGCGGAGTCGACCTCACCACGCGTGAAGGCACGCTGTCACGGATTCCAACTCGGAGGTCGCTGGTTCAGAGCAGTGCGCTTGGGACGTCCGTCATCGTCGCTGCGCTTGGAACCCGCGGTCTCGCCCGACGAAAGGAGCGACTTCCAAGCCGAGGGCCGCCGCTGTGAGTCGACCTCCGCGCCTGCTCGGTCCCGCCTGGCCAAGGCAGGGACTTCCACGCCGAAGGCCACCGCCACGACCAGGACACCGGCGGCCTGCGCGCCGGCTCGCGCCCACCCAAAGAGGGTACAGATGCACTACATGAGGCGAGCAACTGTCCGTGCCTCGGGGCCGAGGCGCGCTTGCCGTAGTCCTCGCACGTGAAGGAGACGAGGTCGTTGCCGGCGCCGCAGCGATACCCACGGTAGTAGTCGTCGCCCCGCAGGAAGCAATGCGGCGGAGTCCGGCGAAGACCCCCCGGAGCGGAGGCGAAGTGTCGCTCAGCGGCGCCTAGGGGTCCCGTGGCGGCTACTGACGTCGAAGTGGGTCTTCGCATTGTCGCAGAAGCTAGCGAAGGTCGGAGTCCACCTCGGTAGCGCAGAGTCGATCGGCTGACTGCTTCGCACCCGGCGGAGGCCGGGGTCGCACGGAGCCACCGCATACCTTTGTGGGGAGCTTCACGTGGAGTGCATGCATATGAGCCGATGGCCACTGGGAGATGAAGTCCTCGTTGCTGCTGTCACGAGCCGCGGCCAACCGTCGTCCATGGAAGCTCGCATCATGGACTTGCAACTGCATGCATGAGTTGTCACGCGGAGGCTACGACCGAAGTGGCTTTCGCCACTGCTGCGCGGAGGCAAGCACCAGGGCGACGTGGAGACCACCATCCGGATTGGCTTCGCCCGGACTTCGCCGAGGAGGCGCGGCTTGGCGGGCGGGGCAATGTGCCCGCCGACTTCGTCGGGCGGAGGTCGAGGCAGGCGGAGGCTGCAGCAGCGGAGCCACGTGCGCAGACTTTGTCGAGCGGAGGTCGATGTAGGCGGAGACTGCGGCAGCGGAGCCTCGTGCATAGACTTCGTCGAGCAGAAGTCGAGGAAGGCGGAGGCTGCAGCCGCGGAGCCTCGGCGTGTGTAGACTTCGTCGATACGCGCGCGGAGCCGTGGCGAGCCTTGGCATACCTCGCAGCTCCTCCGAACGGTGACGTCGGCGTCGAGGTCGCGCAGGCGCTTGTGCCGAGGCGTTGTCCAGCCCGGAAGCTGACGGTCGCAAAGGCCGGTGCCATGGTGCCACCGAAGGCTGACGGGACCTCGCGGAGTCGATGGCGCTGAGACCTCGCATGCGTGAAGGCGCGTACCCGGGTGTAGCTGGAGGCTGGCGGCGTGACGCGAAGGTCCCTTCCGGATGGAGCCCAGCTATGTGTGGCCGGCGGAGGCGGCGCGAAGGCACGAAGCTCGGAGTCGCTGATGCGTGCTCTTCACGCAGGCTTGATCTATGCGCCTGCATGACGATCCTCAACCGAACGGAGATGGCAACAACATAAAAAATAGGCAGTCTGATTAGATCTATTCAGTTCTGCATCCACAAAACAAAGCGGAGTGTACAGACAGAGCCCATGCGACTAGATCTATCAAGATGGTTTAAACTTTTAGCAAGCAAACTACTTATCTGTCATCCACGCTTCCTAGGAGCAGAAACGATCCACATAGCTGCCGCTTTTTTTTTAATGCTGGAGAAATCCCTTCCATACGTAACTTCTAGTCGTCCCCACGGTCGGCGCCATCTGTTGTAGCTACAGGCTAAACAGGAAGAGAGGGGGATCGGGAGAAGAGGAAGAGAGGAGCCAGATCTGTGTGGGAGAGTTAGGTGAGAATGAGAGGATCTCCCCCCCTTTGCCCCTCCTGGGGGTTTATATATATGAGTGGGGTAGAATGGGAAATCCCCATTCTACCCCTTAGTGCTTACAAGGGATGAGGGTACATTGGTATATTTACACTGTTATAATCTTCTACACTATTGGGCCTATTACATGTTGGATTAGTTGCACGGCCCAGCCACGGGGGGTTGGGCCACCCCTACAACAAATACAGTAATACTTACTGATGGGCCGATTGGGCCGAAAATAATAAAATGCAGCAGCGGAAACTTCACACAGGTGGGACCCGCAGGACTTGCCCACAGGCAGCCAACTGGGGTTCGCAACCTAGTCCATGGCCTCTTCGTCTTCCAGCTCTGTCGACCCCTTTTTAGCGTCGTAGGGTTTAGCATTCCTGTTCTCTCTGACTGAGTGATGGTAGTTAAGCAAGAATGAGTACGATGATACTCAGCAAGCCACCACATAGGATGCAGTAATATTAGATGCAAAGCTGTCAAGGGAGGCTTGAGTTTCTTTTATTTGCTAAAAGCATGGTTTTGGAATTACAATAAGTAAGAAAAATCTCCTGAGACGTAGCAATTTTAACTGAAACATGTTTTATGAAATTGATAGTGAGAATGCGATTATAATTGGAGTGTAGGTTACATCCACCTTTTAAAGTGCATGGCTACCTCCACCAATGCTAGTTTTCACCGCTGGAGTACATCTCTCCAGGAAAAGTTCAAAGTCAGAGTACATCTCTCTGATAGGTTTTATCCCACCCACAAATATTTTTGGAAATACAACTATCTCGAGTAAGTTCCCATGTCCGCCCTTGACCGTGGGCACGGCTGCTCGAACAGTTTTACACTCTGCAGAGGTTGTACACTTTCACCACAAGAGATAAGTCATCTTAATAGCCAACATGCTTCCTTAGGCATGAGACCCAGATGGTTTATCACAAAGCCTTTACCTTACTCCAATTTAGCCAGATACCACCCCGCTGAGGTTTCACCGCTGAAGGGTTACATCCGCCACAGTCAGAAGCCCCCTCTTGCGCCGTATGAGTAAACCAGTGCTCTGGCACCCATCTTCCGTGATGATATCTAAACTAAACCTTTGCAAGTTAATCAGCTAGGTCGTACCCATATAGACTTGTGGTTGTACTGTTTTACACCAGGAGGTCATCACAAGATTCAGTCCTTAATTTGTCCAGGCGGTTCTTACCACAAACCACAGATTCTCGTGCGACATCAGCACCATCCACTCCCGCCAACCGCCCAGACAGGTACAGCAGGTTTTGAGAGTTTTGAGAAGCTTAAAACAGTTGTATCAACATATTCAGCCACATACATCCCATGACTGTCCCAAACCAAGTCTTTATGTTTTCGTAGATTGATGATCAGGGCAACTAGCGCCTTGGACTTTGACAAAACTAGCATGGCATTTAATATGACGTATAGCTAGTAAAGTTATCATTATTATCTATGGTGACAAGGATCAAGTGATTCAAGTATCAAAGGATGGCATAATAAATTTAATACAACATCAAGTGGGCATGTAGCTACCTTAAGCTTTGACATATATTTGCATAACAAATTAGGCATGCAAGTTGATAGTTTAAAAGAACATAGTTTTGCATAAAATGTAGGATCAATATGATCAATGATGACTTGCCTTGTTTGTTTTACCACGGCCTTGATTGC
Organism: Dendrocalamus latiflorus; assembly: GCA_017311315.1. Classification (NCBI taxonomy): domain Eukaryota; kingdom Viridiplantae; phylum Streptophyta; class Magnoliopsida; order Poales; family Poaceae; genus Dendrocalamus; species Dendrocalamus latiflorus. The sequence continues at coordinate 29,000,874 of CM029660.1, read as the reverse complement.
TCTAATTCAAAGCCTTCTCAGTCATTGATCTTAATTTTACTAGTCCTCGCTTTTACCCGAGTCTTGGTCTTGTTCGAGTCCGTCGCCTCGTCGAGTCTTCGGATTCTAATACGCGGCAAAGAAAGGAAAGACCAAATAAATCCAAACACTTTAAATGCCCGATTTAATTTAAATTATACATTTTATTACGATTTGAGAATAGAGGGATGATACGGATTAGTGTGCTGTAACCACAGCGGGAGATGAACTGGTTGAAGGAATGAGGTGGCTGGGTAGCTTTACCGTGAGGGAAAATTTTAGGATAGCGAGGATCAAAAGTGAAGATGCATCTTCAGGAGTTATCTACGTAGCCGATTGGGAAAAGGCGAGACTCGACCTTTTATTTGATGACTTGATCTTAATTCATTTATATTTAACAAGGAAGTCCCCTGAGCCAGGCAAGGCTTATGGACAGATAAAAGAGAATATCGAGGGTAGTGTAGAGAAACATGATTTTATGATTTTAGAATACGGATACGTAAGATGAGTATAATTGTATACGCGGTGTAACTTTGATATTTCATGTGGCAAAACTTAACTGGAATAGCAACAGCTCGCTCAATTAATCATTGTTTTTAACAACTTAATTAGGATATAAAATATAATTGCCTAAACATTTATTATTATGCACAAGATTGATTTTTTTATTAACTAACCACTCTTATTATTAGCGATCTGCATTTTATTGAATGAGCGCTTCATGGTTGATATTTTATGTGGTAAGGTCTTGCCAAATTGCTTAACTTAGTTTGTTTTAACTATATTTCGATGGACGTAGGAAAGATAGCTCCCATGATTTTAGAGATGAATAATTTATGGTGAATATTTTATGTGGCAAAATCTTGTTAAATCGATTTACTTAATTTGCATAATTAGATTTAGATCGATAGATAAAAGATTGTGTATGAACCACTCGAGATAGTATTAAAGTTATTATTCGAGTTTCTAGTGTAAAGTTTGAAAGCATCGATATTATTTCTATAAGATTTCGAATGCACATCTTTACTCATTTAGGATAATTTTCTAGTACAGTTGATTGGGTACTAGAGAATCTTTTAAATTGTTTCACACATTTGATTTCTTTAACATCGACATCCATTTAATCTATGTCGACTTCTTGTTATTTAAAAAATAGGTATTAGTGTATTGATCTCAATTGGTACATAGTTAACCATTGTTAAGTTTTCAATTTACTTGTATAAATCTTTTCTTTATGCACTTATGAGTGATTTCTTATTCCCATTAGTAGCCATAACTTAGTTTATTAGCACCATCTGCATGCATAACTCTTGCATATGATTTCAGCTCAGTTGCTTGGCTGGGCCCACGGTTCAGAAGGGATGCAGACAGAGAGAGAAGGCAGCCGGTTCGGCCAAGACAGAGCAAAGCCGAGTGAGGAGCGGGGAAACAGGGGAGGACGCCTGGCGGTCGGGGCTGGCGGGCTCGCCGGCGCGTCCGGCGGCCGGAGGAGCGGCGAGCGCGAAAATTGGATTGCCTCATGTTGAGGGGGGGCTGAGGAGGCTGCGTCTTCGGCCGGGAAGGCACCATGGGCGGCCAGCACCGATTCACGGCGGCCGGAGCAGGGACGGAATGAGGCGACGCCGCCGTGGTAGGGGAGGGAAAAATTGGAGAGGAGCATGAGCGTAAGAAGACCTAGGGAAACTCACCGGTGGTGGCGGCTTGGCCGGGGAGGTGACGAGGCGCGCCGGCGACGAGAGCCTAGGGGCGACGGTGGGTGGCTTGCGCGGAGAGATCACACCGGCGGGGAGGAGCACCGGCTGGCCATTGGGGAAGCTCCGGGGCACCGAGTAGAAGCTCGCGGCGCGAGGAATCGGCCTCGGGTCGACCGAGCGGGAAGCGGCAGCGGCCGGCCGGAGGCGGAGAAGAAGCGGCCGCTGCAGCAAACTCCGTCGATGAAACTTTGATTAAATGGAGGGGGAGGTACAAGGTAACTGGGGACACATTATGACGCGGTTGGATTTGTGGGGGCTTCGCCGGAGTGGCCGAGTGGCATGAAATGGCGGCGGCCGGCGCGAGCGCAGAGCCGCTGTTCGGCTTGAAGGAGGAAGAAGGGGAAGTGGGGAATGGGGAAGAGGTGAGCTCGGTGAAGAGGTGAGCTCGGTTCTTATAGCTGCGGAAAGGCGTTCCTGTGGCGGAGCTGTTGCCGGAGACCTGGGAGCAGTGCACGGTATGGTGAAACGACGGTGAGGCGATGGCCGTAGCAGGGTGACGCGCGTAGGGCATGGGCGCAGTGTGCGGCCGCACAGGCGACGGCATGGGCGCGGCGTGGGTAGGGGTACTGCCAACATGGGCGGCGCGTCCAGCGGAGCCAGGCGCGGGCTGGGCCGGCGTGAGGAGCAGCGGCACGGAGGCGGGCCGCCTCAACGCGAAGGGGAACGAGGGAGGAGGAAGGAGAAGGGAGAAGCGGGAGAAGAAGAAGGCAGCAGTGTCGGCTGGGCTGGAAGCCAAGGAAAAGGAGTGGGCTGGAAGAAGAGAAAAGAAAGAAGAAAGGGAAGAAAAAGAAAGCGGGCCGGAGGGAAAATGGGTCGGGCCCAAGGGGATCTTTTTCTGAAATTTCAGCAATTGAATTTAGTAATTAGATTCTCAATTTGAAAGCTTGGCTCTAATGATGATTAAATTTTAAGATTGTCGAGTTTCGGAGAAAATAAATCTTAATTTTTCCCAATTTGAATTTCCGGATACGAAAATTGGATGGAAGGATTTTATATTGATTTAAACTTCCATTCCTGGCTTTGAATGCCCAGATTTCAATTTCCAAATTTTGAAATTAAGACTTCCAGGTAAATTTTGATTTTCTAAATTTTTAGATTTTGATCCTTGATTCCCAGGTTTGGACTTTTATCATTCTGATTTTTAAACTTGGCTCTTTATCCCAAGATTTCAAATTTTATTTATTGGGCTTTTGGCAAGAAAAACCAATTTGAGATATTCGAGTAACACCAAAGATTTTTGAAATACCCAAGAAAACGATTAAAAGATTTTACACTTTTCGCAATTACAGTAATTCCCTATTTGGGATGTTACACTATCGGATTTGCAAATGTCTGGCATTACATAATGCTCGTGAATATCGAGCGCTTGTATATACATAACCGAAGAGAAAATACTTCCTTTCTTTCATCCTTTATTGTTTCACTCCGCCTTGTATTAATGCTAGCACTACATAATGCTCGCAGATGTTGCGTAACCTAGGCGAAGGTTGTGTTTTATATTTTATTTTGGCCACATATACCCACTATTCATTCGTATCCATTTGGGAGGGCCGAATTGAGGAAAATGGGGGCTCTTTCAACTTCTCACCCTCCATTTGTATCCATTTACAAGGGACTAAACCAAAGAGATGAAGTCTTTATGCCTCGCCTTGATTTGTATCCATTTGTATGGACCGAACCTAAGAAATGAAGGATCAAACACTCATTCTTTGGGTTTGTATCCACTAACGGGACCGAATCAAGAGGAGCCAGAACATAAATGAAATGAAGCACCTTGATCCGTACCGCAATGGCCGAACCAAAGGGCAACAGGGGAGGTGGATATGGAGAACACTCCTCAAATCGTACCACGATGGGCGAACTAGAAGCAGAAGGCAAGAGGAAGAAAAAGAGAAAGAACTTCACCTTCTTTCTCCATTGGCTACTCTCGCCTTTTTTTCTTCTCCTGAGTGCGCTTTGCGTGTCTCTCTTCTCCTAGAGCTTGCTCAGCGCTTTCTTCTCTTACAGAAGCTCCTCCCTTCGTGTTCATGTATGTATCTCTCCATCTCACTTTTGCCCCTATTTATAGAGCAAGGATGAAAGGACGGTTGCTTCGAGGAAAGTTATGGCAACTTCTTTGTTTGATTTCGTCTTTCCACTAATGGGTAGTTCAGGTGCTACAACTAGCTTCGTGCACGATCGTGGGCTATTTGGACTCCATCCGCCAGTTACTTGATTGAGCACACAGTGCTCCAGCCATGGTTGACAGTTGTTGAACATGCATTATCTATTACTTCCAGGTGTTCTTTTGATTTTCGTGTATTATGGTTCTGCATGCATGCAGTTATGGCACCACTTTCCTATCGACATGTGAGAAGTATCAACACACATTCACTGCATGCTAAAAAATAACGTGGTCGAACCACATGGTCGAAATACCATGATCGAACCATGTGGTCGAAATATTATGGTCGATCCACGTGGTCAAAAATATCATAGTCGAAGTTACGTGGTCAAAGTATCATGGTCAAACGACATGGTTGAACTGTCATAGTCAAACCACGTGGTTGAAAATATTATGGTCGAACCACATGGTCGAAATGTCATGGTCAAACCACGTTGTCGAATTATCATGGTCGAACTGTCATGGTCGAACCACGTGATCGAAATGTCACGGTTGAACCACGTGGTCGAAATGTCATGGTTGAACCACGTGGTCGAAAATATCATGGTTGATGACATGATCGAACCACGTGGTCAAAATATAATAGTTGACCAACTATTCGCTTCGAGTATTGTTCATTTTTTTAGTACTGTTCATTTTCGCATACTGTTCACTTTTGAGTATTGTTCATTTCTAGTACTGTAGCAGTCGAAGTCTTCTGTGCTCAAGGCAGTCGAAGAAGTCTTTCGATAGTTGGAGCCTTCCGAGTACTCAAGGCACTTGAAGGGGTCTTTCGAGTACATGAAGCTCACAACCGCGTGAGGCAAATCCAACACTGACGTCGAAAAAAAATCTCACGGTCGAAACCAACGTGGATGAGACACTTGTATGCCGCGGTCGATTTAAACTTTTTTGTTAGATATCTACATACGATCATCGGCCAGTCGAAGCTACAGTGAACTGGTCGTAGGGTCAACCAGCCGTGGTCGGCTTGTCTGTGCCACTGATTACACGTATCTTTTCAGGGTTTTTTTCCTTATCTCCCGTGTATTGTTTCTTTTAAACCGGTTGTTCTGGAAGAGGTATATATTGTAACGGATTTTTAGCCGTCAGCATAATTTGTTAATTTGATTATTATTATTTATTTATTCTTGTTTTAAATTTGTGGACAAAATTGGTGTCAACACTAATCTCTAGCTGAGCAGCTATCTGTGTTCTACTGCCTAAAACGTGTTCTATGGAATGTTTGAATGTCTAACACGTGTGTATTTAATTCAGTCGGCAAATTAAAACTCGATGATTGTGTTAAGGAGTCTGATCTGCTGCTCATTCCTCATCTCAAGTAGATATTTGTGTTCTATTGCCTAAATGTGTTTGATAGAATGCTTGAATGCCTAAAACATATTGCCTCGTATCAGTACTGTTTGTACTTGTCCATTCATTTGTCAGGAAGACAAAAGGAGAATTGTTGGTGACACAGAAGTAGTATCAATGCATTGTCAAGTTTAAATGGCAGGTGCATCCAAAGTATACAAGTAATGTTTTGTTTCCTATCAAAACAAACTATGTTGAACTGAATGCCTCTTCAATTCGGTTTTCTTTGGCAAAATATCAGGAAGTCAAAAATATGAGAGGTAAATGTGCACTCAGCTAACGGTTTGAAGAATTTGGCAAATTCTGCTTATAAGACCAAAAATGTGTATAGACATAGAGAGCACAATGGACACCTAAAGTTAGAGATGTCATATTCCTTCCTCTTTTTTCAATTTTGTGATTTGTATCATGGTGTAATGAAAACATAATTGATGTTATTACTTTTGGGCCTTTGGCTTCACAATATATGTTTGGATTGTTTCAATACTTTGATCAAAACTATTGTGTTAATTATGTCTTATGAATTCATAAATAAGAGCTATATTTTATAGAAATATTTTTCCTAAAAAATAAATGAAATTGAATATCCATGCCAGGATTTAAAACTTATGCCAAAAATAGAAAAAACAATGTTAATTGAGAAATAGGAATAATATATAATGGTAATTAGACAATGCAAAGGGCAACACCTCTAAAGGTCAGTGTCGCCACACTATGACACATTACAAGGGGTCACCAATTTTTTCTTGGCTCTTCATCTTGTGACCCTTTTGGTGACTCTTTCCAAAGGGACATAAAGAAAATTGGTAACACCTTAAAGGGTCTCCCAACACGAAAAAAAAAAGGGTCTCTAGGAGTCCATTGTGTTGTAGTTCGTAGCTTATATGCATACTGCCGCTTTGTGTTCGTGGTGCATGCAGAGTTCTGAAGACGTACGATCGCTTAGCCAAATCGGGTTTGATCCAACATTGCTGCGGTTCCCTGAAACTCACACGGCCTATAAATTTCGAACAAACAATGCCTAGCTTATCCATGGCGGACTCTACTACTACTGCCTTGCTCTTTAAGAATTATATAGACTACTCGAGTGTCCTTGCAAGATCTCAAATAAACCATGACATAAACTCTAAACTCGCGAAAACAAAATAATCCGAGTTTGTAATATTTACACGAGAGCCTTGTGGACAATTGAATTTGACTTCGATATAAACCATCTGGCTTATAATATCACGGTCTAGCCTGGGACTTTGCTAGTAGGAACCACTATTCCTGGGCCACACGTCGGGTTAGGGCCGAATATTCCTGCGATGAGTCCTCGATCCCTTTGATGGACTTTTGGTCGTAGACCAGGGTTGAAGACTCGGCAAAACTAGGCTTGGATCCGCCCTAGTAACTATCGTTGATTTGCAAATCAACGATGGTTTATATGACCGTCCGGATGGTGATCATTTCGGCTTCAACTTTTAGCTTCCGGCTTATTTTTCACTATTCATAAATTTCGTCTTTTTCTGAACTTTTGACTTTTTGTTCAGCTTTTTTGTCGGTTCTTTTTTTCCCATATTTATTTGTATTATACGTAATGGGCTAACATATTTTTTTAATTTTTTTTAAATTTAATTATGTTAAATAAGCCTCTGTCAGCTACAGTGTTTTTTCAGCCAGCTACAGTGTTTTTTCAGCCAGCTACAGTGTTTTTTCAGCCAGCTACAATGCTTTTCAGCCATAAACCACTCAAAATAAGCCAAAATGATCACACCACATCGGACCTTATTTCCACTAATGCAAAACACGAGTTTGTAATATTTACATGAGAGGCCTCATGGACAAAGATATTTGCTTCCTTTTCTTAAGAAAAACTGGTTTGGTAAACTCGTCCTGATACTTAGGTGGTGATCAAAAGAGCTTCAGCTTCTGGTTTCCGGTTTATTTTTCACTATTCATAAATTTTGTCTTTTCTGAACTTTTGACTTTTTATTGAGCTTTTTTGCTGGTTCTTTTTTCCCGTATTTGTTTGTATTATACGTAATGGGCAAACATATTTTTTTATATTTTTAAATTTTTTTAAATTTAATTATGTTAAATAAGCCTCTGTCAGCTACAGTGTTTTTTAGTCAGTTACAGTGTTTTTCAGCCATAAACCACAAAAAAAGCCAAATGATCACCCTATACATTCGAATTGTTTAATGCTGACGGTACCATGGTTGGCACTTTCCGCAATGCTGGAGAAGAAAGAGAATGGAAGCGAGATAGGATATGTCCTCTTTAGTTTTTTATATTAACTAATTTTTAAATAGTATGTCTTTTTTAAAATGAGATCTATAAATTGATTGTAGTACACACTATAGCGATTTTATTTATATCCACTAAAACTGCGTACGAATATATGTTACACCGTACTCTCTCACGAACAACCTAAAAGATATAAGTCATAAGCTGAAACAAAAAAAACAGATTTATAGAATTATCTTGTGAAATTGGATCTGTTTGATATAGCTGTGGCTTATAGTTTTTGGCTGAAATTTTTTAATTTTAGCTGTTTGTGACAGAGATTACGGAGAGAGATACTCGCTTGCGATTTTGGTTGATACAAATATTGGGCTTTTAACGTGTACTACAATTAACTTGTAGATCTCGTCTTAAGAAAATACTCCATTTAAAAGTTAAGTACTGTAGTAAAAGTAAAAATCATTTTTAGAAGTTGAAAAGAATAGAAAAAGAAGAGAAAATAGGAGAAAAAAAGGGATCGCAAAGAATCGTTTGCTAGTGAGGACTGAGGACAACACATACGTCATCAATAAGTTGGAAAAGCAGAAGTAATGCAACTACTCAACTCAAAACTGATAGCCATGCATCCTACCTAGGTGTATCCTTACATCAAGAGGCCTTATATGGTTCTTTGAGCTGGAAGGAGCACGAAATAATACACCAATTCAACTTGCTTGTGCAGGAATCAGATATCCCTGCATCTTATGAATTGACTTAAAGCAAGTACCCCCGTCGCTTTTGGAGTTGGAATGAGCTAAGGAACGTTCAGTTGAAGCCTCCTGCAAAATAAGACGCATAGCAATGACACAAGCCAATCCCATGGCAGTGGAAGTCTAGTAGTCTACTGATGTAAAGAGGCCATAAACACTGCATGAAACCATGCAATTGGTCTCCATGGAACAAGTAGAGTAGGTGTCAACCAAAATGCACCTGGAGGTTCGTACCAAAATACATCTTGTACGGCCACCTGCTCTAACATCAAACTGACCTAATCCACATGCACTTCACGCAGCCCACCATGTATATATATGCAAGAAACATGGATTGTTTTCTTCAAACCAGCGAAGCAATCGAGTTTCATCAGCTCAAGTGCTGTAGAATCTCGCAATGGAAGGGTCAAGGGAGCATGGTGAGACCTCGAAGGCGCCCCTGAGCAGGGGGGTCAGTAGAGGAGTATCCATCCTTGACCTCATACTTCGCTTCGTTGCGATCATCGGCACCCTTGCAAGTGCCATTGCTATGGGCACCACCAACCAGACACTGCCTTTCTTCACCCAGTTCATCCGGTTCAAGGCGCAGTACAGTGACCTCCCGACTCTCACGTACGAAGCCTCCTCAACACTTGATAGCATTACTTTCAGATAAAATATGGGCATCTGATGCTCCAACTGCTGCTCTCTTTCTTTCTTTCTTTTTTTTTGTCAACAGGCTCTTCGTGGTGGCAAATTCTATTGTCTGCGCCTATCTCATCCTTTCACTCCCATTGTCAATTGTGCACATCATTAGGAGCAGGGCTAAATACAGCAGGCTGATCTTGATCTTCTTTGACGCGGTAAGACTACCTCTTTCTCTACTTTAGAGCGTACCAGTGTTGAAAACTTCAATTATCATGTCATGCTGCACGAAAGTATGCATGGTTACTTACCTAGTATATTAAAGAAAGAGAAGCATCAACAGGCATATCAGCTAGTTACTTGGTTTCCTTGTAATTCTTGTGAAGGCAATGCTAGCTCTGGTGACCGCAGGGGCATCTGCAGCAGCAGCCATCGTGTACTTAGCACACAAGGGTAATGTCAGGGCAAACTGGCTTGCTATTTGCCAACAGTTCGACTCTTTCTGCGAGCGTATCTCTGGCTCCTTGATTGGCTCGTTTGCAGCCATGGTTGTGCTGATACTGCTCATATTACTCTCTGCCATTGCCCTGGCGAGGCGCTAGACCAAATCATGCACCGTTTGCTCCCTGCAGTGTGAAGTGTGATATCATTATCATGGTGTGGTTCTTGCACTTGCTTGCTTAATGTAATAATCTGTGTGTCTGTCTGCCGCTTGCTACCATCCTCTACTATGACATGTACCGTCTTGATTGTGTACTTCTTCGTCTTTTTTGATGGTTTGTGACTTTGTGTCCTTCATATACAGCAGTTAAAGAAAATGAATATAGATGCACCGTCATGGGTTAAGCGATGCAGTTTCCTAAAGAGTTGTCGGTAAACTGTTGTCTAAGTAGACCAAAAAAATAAGATGAGATATATGTCTGTTGTGGTTACAGACCAAACAGAGAGAGACTATGGTAGTGGAAAGTTGAGTAAATGAATGGCTTCGGGTCTTTCCCCATGACCTATGTCCTACATATATACATCCACATGGGGAGTGCCTTTACAATTATACCCCTACACATGAGTTTCCCTCAGGGGTACCTATGTCAATATACATATCCCATTCTGAGCCTTACACTCTCTTAACAGGCCTGCTGGGCTTAGATGGGGGCCTCCCCTACAACGATGTCATTAGCTGGTAACTCCATACCTGCTAATTGCACTGATGCTGCTAATTCCAAGTGAAACCACCGTTCAGCAGTTTTGAATATGATTGACTGCCCAGGCCTGCAGGTATCTATCTACCTACTAGGGTGCTGCTTCCTCCCTCTCTGGTGACCGAGCAGAATGAAAAGCTGAGCATGGTCATTGGCCACTTATTCATCTACAGTTCCATTGTAGGATATCACTGTTCATGGCGATGAAAGACCAGCAGCTTTATGCTCAACCTGAGCATAACCAGCAACTTTTCTTATTCCCCTTTCATCCATTGATCCCCGCACTGTCTCCACCCCAAGCCATTCACCAGAGCATGCGTAAATGCCAGAGAGCAGTACATAGTCGCCACTCGCATCTTCATTCATGTTTAGAAGCTTCTCCCTGGCAAGCTTGCCCAAGGCCACATTCCCATGGGTCCTGCAGGCCCCAAGCAGAGTCCTCCATATGACTGCACTAGGCTCACACCTCATGCTGCTTACAATTGCAAATGCTTCATCCAGTAAGCCTGCACGACCAAGCATGTCAACTATGCAACTGTAGTGCCTTGTGTTAGGCTCAATCCCATACCCATCCTTCATCAGGGAGAAATATTTCTGACCATCTTCAACCAGTCCAGCATGGCTGCATGCACCAAGTACACATAGGAAAGAAATATCATTTGGGAAAATTCTCTCTTCAAGCATTTTCTCAAAGAATTGGACAGATTGTTCCACTTGTCCATGGAAGGCTAACCCTCCAATGATTGAGTTCCATGTCCAGACATCCCTCTCCTGCATCCTGTTAAAGACTTCCATTGCAGCCTGCACATCCCCGCACTTCGCATACATTGATACCAATGCATTTCCAATAACAATGCTTATCCATGGCCGACCTTCCAAGTGCAAGGAATGTACCATCCTCCCAGTGTCAAGTGACCCTAGGTTCGCACAGCACGACAGCAAGCTAACAATAGTGGCCTCATCAGGCATCCACCCCACACTCCTCATCTCATCAAACACCTCCAACGCTTCCTTCAGCATCCCCTTTGCCGCATACCCTGTGATAATGGTGTTCCACGAAACCACATCCTTCTCCGGCACATGATCAAACAGCTCTCTCGCCTTCTCCATCTCCCCATGCTTCGCATACGCACCCACCATCACATTCCAACACACCATGTCCTTGTTCCGGCACTCATCAAACATTTGCCGTGCTATGTGCAAGTCACCTCTCGCCGCATGCCCCGCTATGACAGCCGACCTAGCCACAACATCCCACTCGCCAGCCTCGTCAAGAAGCACGCCGGCGCCCCACAAATCCCCGCACTTGGCATGCATGTTGATGAGCGCGTTTCTCACGAACGCATCTTTCAAGAAGCCCAGCTTCACGATGACGCCATGGACCTGGTACCCGGCGCAAGAACCCCGCGACAAGCTAGCGCAGGCCCGAAGGAGGTAGCAGAACGTGAAGCCGTCGGGCCTTAGGCGCGCCGCCTCCATGCGACGGTACACCGGGAAGGCCGCGGCCGGCGCGGTGCTGTGCGCGTAGCCGCGTATCATGGCGTTGTGCATGAAGAGGTCCGGGTCGGGGATTCCGTCGAACAGCTTGCGGGCGTAGTCCATGTTGCCGCGGAACGAGGCGACACACGAGAGCAGCAGGTCCCGTAGGGGCTGGAGGCGCGAGGCGATGCCCGTGCCGACCAGGTTTCCATGGATTTGCTTCAGGGAGCGCGGGCTTAGGCGCGCGGGGCCCTTCCGGATCATGCGGTGATGGGTAGTCTTAATTTTGTGTTTCCTGGAAGGTCTGGCTGGTCATTGTGGTCAAGGAGATGAGGAGGCGGTGGAGGACGGTGGTGGAGAAGACCGCCGGGCGAGCGGTCCGGCGGTCGCCGGTGAGGCAGCACGGCGAGCGATGAAGTGGGAATACACGCTTGGAGAATACGCCTTGTCTCTCTTCGGTGAGAAGGTTCAGGCCGTTTGGAAGGCGAGTTTGGAAGGCGACAATTTTATCAAATTCCTAGGAGAATTGACTTGTCCATTTGAATTTTGAAGTTTGCATGTTTCAAATAGGCCCTCGACTTAGTAATAACTGACTAAAGATTTTCAATTAGGGTTTAACCGTCAATCCATGTTTCCAAGCTCAGGTATACTTCGCTAGAGACGAAACCCATTGGTTGCTCGAGATGATCATTTGATGGTATCGGCCGTATTGCAGGTAATAGTGAGTCGAGTAGAGGTGGCAAATGGGCCGTGCCGGACCGACACGACACGGATCCGATGGAGGTACAACTCATTTAGGTCTATTAAATATATAGGTTGTATCGTGCCGGTCCACGGGCCATGGTCCAAGCTCAGGCACGGTCCATGGCCGTGCCGTGTCGGCACGGGTATGGTTAGGGCTTAACAGCCTGTGCCGACACGGTTGGCCCGTTAAACCGAGAGAAAAAAAGAAAAAATTAAAAAATTAAGAAAAAATTGTAGAAAATTAACTAAAAATTATAGATATTGTTAATCATCAAGATAATTATTTTCAATGACATAATGAGCTTTATTAACTTGTTAAATTACATGAAAAAAGAAAAAAATAAAAACATTTGTAGAAAATTAGCTAACCGGGCCGTGCCATGCCAGCCCAATGTGCCGCTGGCTTGGTCCAGGCATGGCACGGTCCACCAGGCCGTGTCGGCTAAACGGGTCATGCCGTGCCCCGGCCGGGCCAACAGTAGCCGGCCACAGGCCATCACGGTTAAGCCCAGCCCAGTGGCCACCTCTAGAGTCGAGTTAAATCTGAATGTACCATTCTATTTCAGCACCGACCTATTCATCATGAATTAATGTTCTTTGTCATGAAAATTTAGATTATATCCATAAAAGTCAAAAACTGCTATCCACTCATCTTTACAGTGCACTCATCGTACACTCAAATTAAAAAATTCATGAAAAATTCTAAAAATATTTTTGAATATACTTTATGGTTTGCTCTACCTATGTATAAAATTACAAGTTCAAATTCATTCTATGTTAAGAGTACCAAAAAAAGAAAATTCTGACAAATTTGAACTATTAACATTTGTCAGATTTTTCTCTTTTTTGTTAATCTTAATGTAGAATGAATTTAAACTTAAAATTTTACACATAGGTATATCATATTTATAAATACATGTAGAAATTTTTTGCAACTTTTAGTTTGAGTGCACGATGAGTACACCGTAAGGATAAGTGCATAGCAGTTTTTGCCTATATAAAAATTATACATGTAGATACATCTTGAAGAGTATTTTTATAACACTATAATTTTATTGGATTTTATAAATATATCACAATAGTAATTAGTGGTCAAAGTTGTATTTTAGAGACTATGTCAATATTCAAAACAATTGTTTTTTAAACCGGAGGGAGTATGTGTAGTGTACGCTATGATTGCAGTTCCAAGCTCAAAACACAAATTCAAGTAGACATCAGAGCAAATACAAAATGGAAAATGCTGTGCACACGAAACTTTTTTTTTTTACCAAGAGCCTACAGATCCAATCCAAATTGAAACACAAGATTTTTGGGGGTCTCGTCCATTTGTGAACCCACAGTTTCATCCTACATTCTCCACACCCAAGCTCGTCATTTACTAATGGGATTTTTTTGTTCATCCACTGAAAATATGTACAATATCAGTTTTGCCACTTTTTTTTTGCTTATTTCATTTTTGACACTCTTTCGTCATCTGCATTTCGTTTTTGCCACTCCGCCAAATTTTTGTCAAGTCGACATGTTTGACCATTTAGAAACATGCAAAAAAATAGAAAAACTTCAGGGACCACTTAAAAAATTTGAAATTGCACAAAAGTTTTATATCAGAAACATTTTAACAATGTCCCATAAAAGTTCAGGAATATTGAAACATTTTCCATATTGTAATTTTTTGAAAATTTTCCTAGTGTCATTTTCAAAAAAAATAAAAAAACATTTGAAAGTTATACTTAAATTTTTATATATTTTTGGTATTTTTTTCTATTTTTATAATTTGTCTAGTATTTTCCTAATATTTTTGCATATTTCTTAAGAGTCAAACACGTTGATGTGACAGAAAATTAAAGGGAGCAGCAAAAATGAAATGTGCACTGACGGAAGAGTGACGAAAATGAAATGAGCAAATATGCACAAACACTATCTCGCCCATTCCATCCAAAACGAATGCACCAGATCTAGCCCAGCGCTCCCACCTCCCCCACTTACGCAACTTCCCATTTTGGCCCTACTAAATCCAACGAAAATTTGCAAAATAAATCCCCCCGATCGTCCTCATCCCAATCCATCGCTCCCACCCCCCATCTCGTTGCGCTGCCACCCACCCCCACCCCCACAGCATCCTGCCACTCCTCCCCCCATCCATCTCGTCACTCCTCCATCCCCTGGCCGTCCCGCCGCCTCCCCTTGCCATCCCGTGTGGCCATGCTTAGATGCGAGCTCCCTAGTGAACACGTTTGGAGAAGAAGCCACATGTGGAGGCGCACTCCAAGTCATCGGTGTGTGCTTCGAGGGGCTAGCATTTACTCCCTACCAATGATTTGGGTGATTTCTCTGCTGTTTTTTACGATTGATTTGGGCGGCTTCTGCAAGCACGAAGATTGGCAACTTCCACTATAGTGAAGAAATAGGTTCTGTCAGTTTTGTCGAGGATGTATCACTACTGTGTTGTAAAAATTCTAGCTTTTGTGTTGTCATAGTGGAAGCATGTGTCTGAAACATTATGCCTTTTGTTTTAGGAATAAGTCTATTTTACCCTCTTAACTCTTACAATTGTCTAATTTTCAATCTGAAAGTGCAAAATCGATGTTTTACAACTTTCGACTATCAATGTTGTTTATTTTACCTCCTTAAGATTGATTGAAAGTGGTTTTAGCTAATGTGATATCAATGTGGCAGTGGTTTTTTTGACACATGAGCTGATTTTGGGATGATATGTCAACCAGTCAACAAAATCATCAAACAAATCAATAAAAATATGGTAGGACTTGTTGTCATACTCTAGGCTATCTTTCACTAGCTCCTCTTTCTCTCTCTCTCTCTCTCTCTCATGTCTGCCTCCCCCACCCAGACCAAGTGGTGGTGGCAATTCCGGTGAGGTGGCGTATACCACAAAAATGAAATTGGGGAGGTGGCGTCATGGATTGAGGCGCACCAAGGACAGTGAAGAGATTATCTGGTAGGAAGGAACTTTGAGGATGACATGTGGGCCCATCAATTTTTTATTTTTTATTCATTAGTATGTTTGTATAGCTGACTAGGATGTAATTCGGTGCTTACGTGTCAATACACTTGTCCACGTATATACCAAGTAGGTGCCACCTCAACTAAAACCGCTTTCAATCAACCTCAGGAGGGTACAATAAACAATATTGATAGTTGATTGGGGTAAACCATCTAGTTTTGCACTTTTAAGTTGAAAATTAGTCAAACATAAGAGTTTAGGGGTAAAGTAGACGTATTCCTTTGTTTTATGGATGGAAGCATGTACATGAAGCACATATTTTTGTGAAATTTTGTTGGGATTTATGTTCATGAGAAGTTGGAATGTGGTTGTATGTTGTCCTCTTTAATTAGTAATGTCCAATCTAGCTTGTAATTTCTGAAGTTTATGGAACCAACTCGAGCTCCTAATTTGTGCTGCAATTTCTGAATTTTTTCATTGTCATGTATCACAAAGGGCAACTACAAGCAATAGTATCATGTTGCTAACCAACATGCATAAAAGGATGAACAAGAAAACTAGTGCAAACACTGATGAAATAGTATTAGATTCACTGCTACTAAGAAGAAGAAAATTTTGCCAGCATGACTGGACAAGAAAACTAGGGCAAACACTAGGATAGCTGCACTACTATGCATTACTTTTGGTAGCTACGAGTAGTAGCCATCACTAAGAATTGCACAGGTATTGCAAAAGAAGAAAATTTTGGTAGCATGACCACATGACGGCACAAAAATATGCTTCCTTACGTAAGGATCTATGAAGCTAACATAATGTCTCATATTGGCATATACAAAAGCTAACAGGTCTCACATACAGAATAAGGCATAAACAAATAGCTCATTACATCAACCAGAATTGGTTTTTCTTGCAACACCACATCAATTCAGTACAGGCATGCCATCAACCAGAGAACTTCTCCATGCTACCCTAGAGTTGCCATGAACCTAATACTATGCATTGGCGACCACATTGAAGCCCTTGCTTCCTTCACATTCATACACCAAAAAATTAGTTAATACAAATGCAAACTAGAAGCATGATGTAAAGGTCTATTTGTAGAAATAGGTGCTGGGCAAAATCCATTCATCCTCAGCCAACAACAAGAACGTGTTACAAGCTACAACTAACAATTCACACAATCCATACACACATGTCAAAAGTCATACAATCAAAAAAATCATTCATGAATGCTTCAGCTTCCAGTTTTCCATCTGCACCCACACAATCCATGCACCAAAATTTCTTCAAATCACAACTTAGTCAGGAATATGCAACCAACAAGAACCCAAAAGGGCGCTAAAATTAGTCTTTGCAATTTCTTCAAATCACTACTTTCACAACTATTGACTTACATTCTAAGGATGAGGAGGTGCGTCGTTGGAGGGAAAGACAACTGAAGAATCTAGTCCCTCTATTATTTATTAATAGTGTGTTTTATTGATTAATGATAATTGGATTTATGAGACTAATATTTTTCATGAGTTGGTGAAATAAGTCAAGTCCCATGATGATAAAGATTTTGGATGGTATAATGTGTTGATGGTCATCAAGTCAAGATTCTTGATGAAGGATGTCATAATGTATTGATGAGTGTCAATATAAGATCTTGAAGTGAAGGGAGTTCATCATGAGTTGATGAACAAAACAAGGAT
The DNA here is from genome assembly GCA_017311315.1 of Dendrocalamus latiflorus. Lineage (NCBI taxonomy): Eukaryota > Viridiplantae > Streptophyta > Magnoliopsida > Poales > Poaceae > Dendrocalamus > Dendrocalamus latiflorus. Next base: position 28,983,908 of record CM029660.1, on the reverse strand, counting down.
CCAATCTTTGAGAGAAGATGATCATCATCAAGCAAAAACTCCAAGTGAATACTCAAGGTAAATGTATAACTATCATAGACTAAGGATGTGCCTCTATTCTTTTATCGATCTCAGTGTTTGAATGGAAAATCGGATTATTAGTATAAGTTACCGCACTATTAAGAGGGGTTTTGTCTAGTAACTTGAGTCTCATCATGTGTTGATATCTTCATCCTACGTTATATAACTCTCCTATGCATGATGCTATTATTTGTGAATGTGTATTTGCAAATAATTGAGACTCATGCATATAATGATGATAGCATGTGACTATAGTTTGAAAATGTATTTTCCAAATGATTGAAGTCTATGTATCTACCCCTTATGGTATGATAATAAGTTTGCAAATGTGTTTTGCAAATTATTGAAGTTCATGCGTCCTTCCTTAGCATGGTCTAAGATTTGTTGTTGGTCTCATCCTTAGACTTAGACCGTGGTGGTGATTCTTTGGAGTTCGTATAATTTTTTGCAATTATCTAATGTGTTTGAGATCATGAAAGTAGGTGGGTTGTATATCCCACTAAATAAGTTTTCCATAGAGTTCAAGATTACTCAATTGCGACATCGGGGTCAAAATTTATGACCATTTTTTTAGTATCAACTGTGCTGAATAGTCTTACCATCATTGTCAGGCTAGGCTAACCGGTGCTTGTGAGGGTGGTTTGATCGGTAATGTGTCAACAGCTAGTTTTATAGCCATTGGAATATGAGGCCAGTTTGACCAGCCATTAGTTGGCAGTCTGCCTGGTCCCTTACTGAAGTATGTCCATTTCAGGCCCAACGGCTGGTTTTTGATATGTGAGCTATAAATACCCACCATGGTCAGTTGGGAGACAGCTCTTAGCATCCCATTTTACTCTCTTGAGCCAATGTGAGCTTCTCATCTCAAATGTGAATGTGTTGCAATTTGTAAGTAAGGAGATATATCTCTGGTTACATGTGTTGCTTTTGGAGGTGGATTGAGCATCCTCTTGTGCTTGTGTAGCACTTAGTAAGAGTCAAGCAAGGGGCTTGGGTTATTACTCTTAGTGTTTGCTAACACCTAGACGATGTGGAGGCATCGTGGTCCAATGATCTTCTTAAGAAAGTTGTGAGAAGGCCTATCGTGTTGTGAAAGTTGAACCTCACCTACCCAGAGAAGGAAATGGCTAACACTAGTAGATTCAAGGCATTGGCTTAATTCATGAATCTGGTCTAATTTGTATGGGTTTACCTTAATGTGGACTAGAGGAGATCGAGAAATCTCTGAACATCACAGTAAAAAGAGACCATGTTACCTTGTGTTGGTTTGCTCTCTTATGCTTTACTTTGTTGTCGGACCTTGAAGCAACAACTCTTAATTCTCTGTGTAAATCACATTAGTCCAGGATCAGCTAGTGCACACAGTGAACAACAAAGATAAATATCAATCATAATAACATTTATGAACTAAATATGGGCCTGATAGCCAATGTTTACATCCATGGCCCATAGGCCAAATTAAAATAATAATAGTGGAAGAAAAGGCCAAAGCGAAAGAAGCCCAACAAGCCAGCCTGTCCACAGGCAAATAATAGTAAGACGCAGCCTACTCGTCCTGGTCCTCACCGAAGTCGAAGTAATCCTCCTCTGAGTAGAGATAGCAAGAGTGAGTATAAAGTTGTACTCCGCAAGTTACACAGAAAATGCAATAATAATGCAAGCTTGACAAGTGAAGGTATATAGGGTTAATTGAGAGTAAAGTGAAATACAGTGAATAGATTGAAAATTGCTGAATTTAATATAGTAAGTAAAAATAGTAATTTAAGCAAAATAATATCGTTAGCGCAAGCACAGACCTAACACTAATCTAACCACGGGTATCCTACTTAAACCATCTTTTCCAAAAGATCTCATATCGATTCCAACCATCCATAAATCTTTGATAAACTATTTTGAAAAACAAAGTATAATCCATGAAAAACTTTACTCAGCATACCCATGACCACGGGCACGGCTATCCAGGATAGTTTATACACTCTGCAGAAGTGGTACAACTTTACCCACAAGACATGATCATCTCATATTGCCATGCGATTAGCACACTTTCTTGAGTGTGCGGCAAAGAGATCATAATAAAGCCTTTACAATGCAAAGTCATTAACCTGACCATGCCTCCACTAAGTTTTCACCCCCAATAAGAAATTCACCAGATCAGGGCCCCTCTTATGCCGTGTGAGACTTCTCATGGTTTACACCACGCTTACATTCAACCTGTAGCAAGAATTAGATTGGGACCTGCAAATTAGTAAGCTAGGACTATCCCATACCAATCTTGTGGTAGTGTGAAAAGGCTTTATAACAGTAGCTCACAGACCGATCCTTAATTGACTTATACACTTACAACGTACCCCTCATGCCTGGCATCAACATCAGCAAGCACCCACCACCTAACCAATTGCCTAAGTCTAAACCAAATTTTATATTTTGTTTTGAAAAATTCCATAGTCTTTCCAGGCTTACCAAAGTCACAAATACTTTTTAAAAGCTCATCATTTTATGTGAAAAATATTATCCTAAGCCTAAAGTTATAACTATACACGTCTAAGCATTTGCTACAAAATTCTTTAGTCATACTAGTGTACTAACTATAGTTTTATTCTAGGGAGACAACGTATCAGAGAAACAATATCAACAAAGGAATTAACAAGTGGGCAATAGCGAAGTTAAAAGCTGCACTAAAATACGTTGAATAAAAATATACATGCAGAATAATTTAACTTAACATAATTTTATTTATAAACTAGAATCGACATGATCAAGATGTATAACTTACCTTGCTCCAAGGATTGATGTGAATCATTGAAGTAGAATTCTTCTGAATCGTCGTAGTCTATACGTGAAAATAACCTACCGGACTTAAATAAAATATAAATAAACTTAAATAAACTTAAAAATTAAAAATAAGGACACAAATAGATAGATTGGAATTTTTGATGAATTTAGAAATTTTAATGGGCTCAATTAGAGCTAGGATGAAGGAGAACGGGCTTGTGGAAGTTTGAGTTTTAAAGAAAATGAAAAGATAGAATTTCTAGAATTATTTTTCTAAAGAAAAAGAGAATTATGACGTCGGCAAGGAATTTAGATTTTTCAACTGAGTTATTGTTTCTAAAGAAAAATCAGATTTATGATGTCATGTTGATTTTAGCCCTGATTTTGACTTTTTCACTTGAGGCTGACAAATAGGCTAGACTCATGTGGACCGAGTCCATGGACCGAAGGGAGGCTAAGGTGGCGAGGATGGGGTGGCATGGCGACTTACTAGACTAGATTTGCTGACATGCCGCTAGGTGGCAGACACATGTCAGCCACATGACTCGGGAGGGTGTAAGATCGAGCAGACCGACTAGAGGGGATGAATAGTCATTTATAAAAAAAATCTCTTCTTAATTGATTATATTTAAGCTATTTGGCTAAAACCAAGAATATAATGCGCAAACTTAAATCAAATTGGTTTTAGCACAAATAAAATCTAAATCAACTAGATTCACCTAAGTGCACCAACAACCTGAGTCTATCTCAAAGCTTTGCAATCCTAAGATGACAAGTAATCAATTTAATTCTATAAATTTAAATTGTTTGAAAGTAAATTGAGCAAAAGAAAACAAACCACAATTGACACGGTTTCTTTTTACCATGATGTTCAGAGAATTGTCGATCTCTTATAGTCCACGTTGAGGTTAGCTCAAACAAATTGGACTGGCTCCACGAATTAAGTCAAAACACCTCAATCCACTAGTGGTAACTCTTTCTGACTCCTCAAGGTGAGCTCCAACCTTCAAAACTTCGCCGGGTCTTCTCACAACATTCTTTGAGAAGATTGTTGTGCACGACACCTCCAACGCTGTCTAGGAGTCAATAAACTCTACAAGTAATAAGTCAAGCCCCTCGCTTGACTCTCACCACGAGCAACGAATGCACAAGCCCAAATGAATACTAAGTCCAACTCTAGATGCAACACATGCACTCTAGATCACTCTCTTTGCTCACAATGTGCAATACATGCACAATTGAGAGGAGGGCGTTACACTAACTCAAGAGAATAGAAATAGGTCAAGCAACAACATCTCCAATCAGCCACAAGGAGGTATTTATATCCCACACAAGAAAACTAGCCATTGGAGCCAATCCATGAAAAATCATGATTATCGAAAGTACCAGTGGCAAAATTGTGGTACTTTCGCTCCCCTCACAACGGTCAAAAAACTAGCCGTTAGAAACAAAGGACCAGTCAAATCTGGTAGTTCCACTGTACATTCTCTGGTAGTTTCGATTATCGAAAGTACCGCACCCACATGCGGAACTACCGCTCTTGCGGGGAGGATAAGACCACCACACAGGTGCCTCTCTGGAAAAAAATGTACTGCTACACAAGCCGGACGTTCTACTCGCTGATCGGACAGCTCACACAGAGCCAATCGAATCGCTCACATAGAGCTGATCGGATGTTCTAATCGTCGACTACGCTGGTCTCCGACCACGTTGTCCGGATCGAGCACACAAGTCTTTGACTTCGCTGGTGTATGATCACGCTGGTCTCTGACTATGTTGCCCGAATCGACCACACAGGTCTCCGACCACGTTGGTCTATGACTACATTAGTTTCGACCACTCAGGTCTCGACCACGTCGACCATGTCAATATGCGATCTCGTTGGTCTCCGATCACACACACAGATCTCCGACCACTACATCAATCTTTGACCACGTTGTTTTAATCACGTCAGTTCGACCACGTCGATTTTGAGCACACTGGTCTTGACCACATCGGTTTTGACCACGCTGGTTTCGATCACACAGATCTCGACCGTGCTGGTTCGACCACACTGGTCTTCGATCACACAAATCTCGACCACGTTGGTTTCGACCATTACGATATTTGACCACACAGGTCATCGACCACGTTGGTTCTCGACCACATAGGTCTTCCGATCACCGATAGACATGGTAGTTCTATGATTACAACACTGGCATTGGTTCAGCAGTCATGGGGGACTGGGTGGCAGCTTCGCAAGCGGCGGCTATGGGCAGCATCAGGTTCCCTTCCTAACCCTATCGAGTTGGGGTGGGGGATTTGGGACGACTGGATCGATTTGAATCGGCTGGTGGGAAGGAGAAGCACAAGGGCCTGTTTGCCCGAAAATTTCGTGTGTGTATGGTTTTTTTGTTGCAAAAACACCATAAGTGGGGAGGTGGGATCACCCGCTTCGATCTTGTCCACTGACTTCATCATGAATGGCCCAGATCTCATATGTCCATATATCCATCAAATGGGACATCAGGACATGTGCACGAGTTATGTTGCCTACTTAGCGATGCAATATTCTTCCTTTACCCTTTTTGCTTCCTTTGCAACAGCGGGAGAGCTTAATGTAGGCCAAAAATCATGGTCCCTCCTTTTGCAACAAATTTCTTATGCAAATAGTAATTTTCGCCACTTCCACTACAAACAAAAATACTAATTTAAGTATGTTTCTCTTAGCCCCCTCAATGTTTCCCTTCAAGCTTCACTGCTGTGCAGTCTATCTTCGTTGCTTTGGAATTCCCATGTGTTCTTGAACTATCGTAAGAAGAAATTTTCCTCTAGAAAATCATAAGAAGAAATTTGATTGGTTTTTGCTGTATGGAATTACACTAGTATGTGTTCCGCCAAATGTTGAAGAATTTGGGGAAACTATCGATATTGGTGGAGAAGGCGAGGAGCACCCGATTCTGGCATGGTCGGGCGTCCGCCAGAGGTAGCGCCGGCCAGAACCACCCACCCCCCCCCCCCCCTTTCCTTCGCGGAGCGGTAGGCTAAGCCGGCGTCGGAGAAGACGCTGCTTCGCCGCCGCGCGAATCAGCAAGACAGCAAACACGCTTTGGGATGATTTGAACCCCTGCTGCAATGGTGGGCGAGCTAAATTTTTTCGTGAGGCCCATGATGTGACGGTGCTAAGGCCCCCATCCAGTCCAGATGCAGCGACGAGTAAGCAGCAGAGCTTCGTGAGCATCCCTAACCATAGCGACGTGCGTAGGCGGAGCGAGCGAGCAGCCAAGCGGGCGCGCGGCGGCGTGCTGCTCCAAGGAGGCTCGGAGGCGCGGCGATGGTTGGGGAGCTTGGGGGCGCCCCGCGTGGGCGGCGCCTCGGCGCGGCAGCGGCATGTGGGGCGTGAGCTGATCTGCTGGCTCCGGACCGGTCCACCGTCCATGGTCCACCTCCACGGCTCGACCACATCCACAACGCCCGAGTTCCCCTCTCAATTCTAGACGATGGATGATGAATTGTGAGATTCGTTTCAAGATTTTGAATGGCTGATTAATTCATTTGCTAGAAATGGATTTGAAGAGATAAGAAGGAAGATGTGAGTCGTGTATTTGATGGGTTATATCTAGAAAATTGCCACATGACTTTCTCCATGATACGTGATGAAATATAGGATAATGAACTTGCCTCGTAGTCGTAACTATTGCTTTAGTGATGTGTGTTTTGGCTTGTCAAATAGTTAAGAAATAGCTTGGTGGCAAATTGTTGTGTAGCCTGCGGTGAAAACATTTCCGGTGCTAACATATTTGCGGTTACCTGTGCTCCTGTTGTTCAAAAAACGGTTCAAAGAGCTTAAAACATCCTGAAACAAATTACATAGGTAGGGTATGATATGATTTACCATTTCACACAATTTCAAATCCGAATTGGATCTAAACATCGAGAAACAAAAAAAAAACAAATTTCAGCGAAACAGCTATGCATTCACCCTTTGGTGCACTTACCGTACATTCAAACTAAAAAAGTCACAAAAAATTCTAAAAAATTTCTAAATGTACTTCATTGATTACTTTCCATATGTATAATACGACGATTATCTTGTGTCTTTCATCTGTTCACTTTCCATAAAACAACGTCGGAGTATAGGTGACTGTCAGTGAGAATGCCTTTGGCAGCATAAAATATGTACTTGCTAGTTTTTGCTTCAGTTCTACCTACCAATAATCTTTACACGAACACACTCCATCCTTAAAATGATGGAACCGGTTTCTGTCCCTCACTACGATCTCGCGTTCAAAGACGCGAGAGATGTGCTTGGTCGCCTCATGGCAATCCCTGCAAACTCGCAAGTTCTTCGTGATGCGCACTGTGTCACCGGGCGTCGTGCGCAGCAGCCCGAAGGCAATAGCCAGCCTCTCGCTGTGGTAGGAGAGTGGCGTCTCTTTCTCCTCCTCCGCAATGTCGTGCAGGACGTCTCTCGTATCAGGCACATAGCCCTCGAGCCTAATCCTATTCATCATGTCCTGAGCCATGGCGAATATCTCCTCCTTTTGAGGGTGGCACAGGCTCCCGCACTGGAACTCGCAGACCTCGCCGTCGATCTCGATCACGGATCGCCCCGCCTCCTTGCTCACGCTCCGTTCGTCCATCAGCCGCCGGACCTTGGCCACGTCCTCCCACCGGCCGGCGCTGGCGAGGAGGTTCGCCAGCAGCACGTACCGTCCAGCGTTGCGGGGATCCAGCTCTATGACGCGCCATCCGATCGCCTCGCCCAGATCGATGTCGCCGTGGATCTTGCATGCTCCGAAGAGTGCTCCGAGGACGCCAATGTCTGGCTCCACTGGCATGTCGTCGATCACCTTCTTGGCTTCGTCCAACAACCCTGCCCTCCCGAACAGGTCGACCATGCAGCCATAGTGTTCCATCTTGGGCTCGATGCCGTACCTCTCCACAATGTAGTCGAAATAATGGCGACCCTCGCTGACCATCCCGGCGTGCGCACAGGCGGTGAGCACGTTCAGCAGCGTGACATCGTCTGGAGCCACACCCTCCTTCTCCATCCGGTTGAGCAGCTTGACGGCGTCCTCACACCTCCCGTGCATCGCGAACCCACCTATCATGCAGTTCCATGACGTGAGCCCCATTGATGGCAGCGCCTCGAACACGCGCCACGCCTCCTCGACGCACCCGCATTTGCAGTACATATCGACCACCGCAGTCGCCAGCTTCTCGTCCATCTCTATCCCGATCTTCTCCACCCACCGGTGCACCTCCCTCCCGCGGGCCAATGCCCCTGCTCCCGTGCACGCCACCACCGCACTCGCCGCGACAAACCCGTTTCCCTCCACCCCCAGCGCCCGCATTTCGTCGAACACCTCCAGCGCGTCCAAAAACCGGGCGGCCTTGACGTACCCCGAGATCATCGCGTTCCAGGAAACCAGGTTCCTCTCGGGCATCTCGTCGAACACCTTCCGCGCGTCGTCCACGAGGCCCAGCCTGCACAGCCCACCCACCATGGTGGTCCACGACACGACGTCGAGGGCCCGCGAGGAGGGGCCGCTGGTGCGGAAGAGGCGGGAGGCGAGGTCGGGGCGGGCGTTGGCGAGGTAGGCGGCGAGGAGCGCGTTGAGTGAGTGGGAGTGGGAGTGGAAGTTGAGCTTGAGGAGGAGCGCGTGGAGCTGCTCGGCGAGCGGGAGCGGGGCGGACGGGAGGAGGCGCGGGAAGGTGAAGTGGTCGGGGGGCAGGGGCAGGGAGAGCATGAGGGCGAGGAGCGACGCGGCGTGGCGCGGCGCGAGGGAGGCGAAGAGCGGGTTGATGAGCGCCGGGTGCGGGTCCGGGTGGTGCGCGAGGAGGCGCGCGGCGTAGGGGAGGTGGGCGGGGTCACGGGCGAGGAAGGCGAGGAGGCGGCGCGCGTGGACGGGGTGGGAGGCGAGGCCGAGGCGGACGAGCTGCGAGTGGTGCTGCCTCAGCTCGGAGATGGTGGTGATGGGGACGGGGGCGGACATTGGTGGAGCTTGGTGGAAGGACAGCAAGCTGCCGGTGATAAGGCCGTGCGCGGCCGTGGCTATGATATGATGCTAGCAGTCGCTAGTTGCAAACTAACAGGGCTTCACCCAACCATCGGTTGTTGATACGACGGCTCAAATGGCATAGGGGAAGTTGTTTGTTTCGGCTTCTGGTTTACTTTTCACTATTTATAAATTTCGTTTTTTTTATTTTTTTTGTTTTTTCAGCTTTTTTTGCTGATTCTTTTTTCCTATATTCATTTGTGTTATCCGAGATGAGCTAACATATTTTTTTTCTATTTTTAGTTTTTTTAAATTTAATTACATTAAATAAGCTACATTTAGCTACAGTAAAATTTTAACCAGCTACAGTACATTTTTAGCCATAAGCCACAGTTTTTCAGCCCAACCGCTCAATATATACCACACGTCACCATCCATACGCATTCGTGCATGCAGTTGCACTTAAAAAAATGGTCCCGGAATTTGCTATATTTTCAGAACTAACACATCAGGTGGTGATGACAGTCACACTTGAATAAACTAAAATCAGGCAGAGAGAGAGAGACACTCCTATTACAGCTTTTGTCATATATTGATTTTATTCATCTAACGAGTGTCAAATTGAGCTAACTCCCGTGATTAGCCATCTTCAAATGCATGCACAAATATGCACACTATGCGCACGAACAAGTAAGATGATTTCAAACATTCAAACCAGATAAGATATGTCTGTCAAATTATTTACCAAGACAAGATAAATCTCAGCTTCTAAACGGAAAAATTGCTACGTAAGTTACTTAGATTTTGATACTAGGTAATCTTCCAATAAACAATTACGCAATATAACACTTGTACCTGCAGGCAAATAGGGCAAGACAAGTTTTCGCCAATCGACTCCTGCTTCTGATCAGTCACCACATGGTACGGTAACCTCTTTAGTGAATCTTCTGAGAGCCCTTCGGATGAAACTTCCACAAAGATTCCATACAGATCATCAATACCAAAGTCTGCAGTACCAATCTGTTGACAAATAACATCCAAACTTCAGATAAAATAAAGTATGTGCCACCAGGGGTAGAAATTTCAATGACTACCAATTAACATTTATTTTTAGTTTTTTTTTTGCGGGAATGTTTTAAGTTTTAACAGTCATCGACATATCATCTGTATAACCCATTAGCTCATGGAATAGTATACAGGTACAACTGAACACTACAACTGACCTGCCAACGATATGCCATATATAATGATGGCTACTGCTCTTGCACAAACCGAGCATGAAGGAGATGATCTATGAAATCCCCCTGGAAACCAACCAGAGAATTTTCTTATAAGCACATCTGCCATGGGTCAACAACTGCCATCCACTAGAAATTGGATATATACTCCCTCTAGTTGCAAATAAGAAATTTAGAATGTGAACAACGCCTACGCATCTTCTGGCCTCGACACAATTTTTGGGATTGCGCCGGCGCAACCAATCTTCGTGCCGCCGCTAGCTCGTGTTTCTCACCGTCGGCTCGTGCTCGTATCTGTCGTCTCTGAATCCTTCCCGGCCGCCCTGGCCTCCTCGACGCCGTCGTCTCCAGATTCGGCACTACTTGAGCTTCTCTACTCTTCCCCGTCACCAGATCCGGTCTCCCCGATGGCCGCCACGGCGTCCAGCTCGTCGTCGAAGGGCTCCCCGTTGCCAAGCTGCCGGAGCACAGCCTCCAGCTCCTGCTATGAGTTCTCTACGGGGAGCACAGACCTTGGGGTCGACCTGGACAGTGTGTTGTCTGAAAAGGATGAGGACAACGCCGATGCGAACGACGGCGCGTCGCTGCGAGAGATGGCCCGCTTGAGTTCTTGGCGACGCCGTCCTTCTTGCCACTCCACGTCCACTTCGGCGAGCTTCTTTGCCTTCTCTCTTGGCTATCTCGGTGTTTACTGCTTCGACCGAAAGGCAACAGAAGGGGCGGATGAATAGTGCCTTAAAATTTTTTCAAGTATTCACCAATCCTTCACTCTAATAGTTACAAAGCTATGAAGATTATGCTGGAAAGCTAATACAAAACCTAACAAAACAAAATGCTGAAAATTGAAGAAAAGATCAGCAAAATTGGAAGTACCGTTTCAGAACTGTGGTATTACCAATTGCCACAGTAACCTTGGTACTATCTCTATCGTACTTGCGGTACTACCATTGCTACAGTAAAATCAAGGTGAATATTATTTCCATCACGATTTCAAAAACCAAAATCGATGAAATTTTTTATCCGTAGATCCAAATGACATGAAAATTTGCAGAGATCTTCTCTAGGTTATCAAGAACTATTGCAACAAACGAAAATGAAAATCATGGCCAAAATAGAGACATTTTTCAGTCTGAATGAATGGTGCACCGAAACTGAGCAAAAACAAAACCGGTGAATACAACTTGCTCATGGGTAGATAATTGCTAAGATGATTCTAGATATATTCTCACATGTCACAGCAAGCTAGAATACCGAAGAACACGACCCAGAAACCAACCAAATTAAGAGTAAATCAATTAAAACATAAAGAATTCATGAAGATGATCAAATATTGATGTATTACTTACATGAATAGATAAGTTTTACAGTCACTCCACCTTAGAGCACAGAGAGCACACACAACATTCAACTCTCAAACCTTAACCCTAAACATAAGAGCACCAGAAAGATGGATTCGATGGTTAACACAAGTCTCCACTCTAATCCCTTTATATATGTGGGCTAACCAGCCACACTTAGCCCATAGTAGATAATATCCACTTAGCACAATGACGAAAACTCGATAACCCCACACATGCGGGTTTTACTCTCACATGTTCACTTATGCACATTTTTCGAAGCGCATAAGCCTGAATCCGCTAAGTCCCTAGTCTTAATCCAACTCGATCAAACTAGCTTCTTCTTAATTGTTTTATGTATGCTATATTATTTACATGACCTAACCTTAGTCATACCACTAAAATTCTTAGTAGATATCAAAATAATCCTAGGAAAGAGCACTGGAAACAAATCATATATGTATTAAGTTATGTCAAAAGAACTATATATTATTTATTATGTTTTAATGGTCATAATCTTTAGTTGTAGGGTTATATTGATACGATTGACAAAGGGATCAACATGACCAATAATTAACTTCTGATTATTTTTTTACTTTGGCATAATGTGCTTTTTCTTGATGCAGCAAGAAACATGATGCAGTTGCTCTTTCCTTTATGGAAGATGAATACATTACTGCATTTGAAGCAGCAAAGGAAGGTGTATGGCTGAGGGAATTTCTTGCATCACTTAAGGCCATGAAAAGTATATCACAACCTATCACTATTTTCTGTGATAATCATATAGCGATCAAGGTCTCGAAAGATTCTAAATTTCATAGTAAAAGTAAACACATTGAAGGAATGTATCACTATATTTGTGATATAATAAATAGATTCAAGTATGTTCGTTTAATTTATTTGCCTAGCATTGATATAATTACAGATCCACTAACTAAGCTAGTTAGTCGGGAATTATTTTATAAGCATATTAAAGACATAGGACTTTGGTTTATTGATTGAAATGTTTTAGTCAAGTGAGAGGTGTTGGAATTTTTTGTGGCTTACAATATTTACTGTGGTTATTGTCTATTTAACATAATATGAAATTATTCATATTATTGATGCATGTGATAGGGAATAATTTAATGCGGAATTTAACTTGAGGAATTAATATTCAATATGCCAAGCACGACTGTGCTGGAATATAGTAGATACATTTATTGAGATCGACTCTACTGGAATTTAATATGCATATATATGTTTAACTCGATGCAGCACAGGACGGAATAGCTGAGTTTATTTTGTATGATCGACTCTGCATGTTGTTGACTCACATGATCATATCAAAATTGATCTCGTAAACAATCTAATCATGGTGCATGACTCACACGTGTGTGCTAGGGAGTAATATATTTTAAACTCATAAAACTGGTCTGTGCGATCGTGTTTAGTGACATAGTTCATAAGTCTCACGGTGTACTAAAAATAGATGGATTACTTTGTAACACCTGAAAATAAAGTCTACAAATAGATCCCTACCCTCTAGCCTTATAATGTAATTGTGAGTGGTACCACAAAAAAGTAGGGAAATAGAAGGTAGACTTAAAAGTTTCCAGAAAATCAATCTATGGTTAGATGAAAGCCCAACAGGTATGTTCGCACAAGCGTTAGGGCTAACTAAAAAACTATTAGCCGCAACCACAAGCCATCAGCCGTAACCGAAAAGAACTCACTCGATATAGAGAAAGCAACATCTCCACCGAAATATCCGTAACAATATTCAACGATTCTGCGAGGGGGGGGGGTCATGCTCGGCAAGTTCCAATAGTTGAAATAGAACAACAGCAAGATACTTTTACGCTTGCTGCTTGTGATTTTTAACTTATACTACATTAACTAGTTTTCAAATGATGTATCTTTTAAAGATAGAGTCTAAAAGTCAATTGTAGCAGACATTATACCGAATTCATCTATATTAATCAAAATCACATGTGAGTCTCTTTCTTCGTACTCTCTTACGAATAACTAGAATTTAAAATTTTAAACTATAAACCACAACACAAAAGAACCACTGAGACAACAGGCCAGAACCAGTTTCAGACACGGCAGACATATCACATACCGTGTACATTAAGATCATCTCGAAGCCTCAAACGTACAAATATGGTAAATAGTAGTAATTCAAACATATAAAGCACGCACATAGCACAGCTCAGGGGCGAAGTGATCCAACAAATTCATAGAAGCGAATAACGACCTAGTGTTCAGAAGGCAACCAAGGCCCCATTTTTATTCGTGCAGTAACTAGATAAGAGACGATAGCAGCAGGCAAAGACCACACTGGATAAGCTTAGTCATCGTAGTCGTGGCGTCGATGGTGGTGGTGCTTCTGGTAATGTTTCTTCTTTTCATCATCAGAGTTATCATCATCCTGTAAAGCCGCAACAAGAAATATTTAGGGTTGACCACAAGATATTTTATGGGTTTTGTTAAACATCATCTAGATATTTTCTTTCTAACTATTATCCAGATTTATGACTGTTGGATTAGAGATCTAATGGTCATAAATTCTCCCCCTTCCCCTTTGAATTCTACCCCCTTCCCCTTGAAAAAAATCTCCCTCTTCAAAAACAAGGATCCCCTTTGATCTCTAATCAAAGAGTCACAAATTTAGATGATAGTTAGGAAGAAAACATCTGGTGATGCCTAGACACTCCCATAATTTATAACACTAGGAGATTGTCAACATTGGAAATAGAATGTTTTGATGCTCAAGAAATGCAGTAAAACTACTCTTGCACAACAAAAAATATATATAACGAACAAATGGTACAAGAAAATTTACTGACAGTACAAGAGAACAGTGGAAAAATACCACTATTACTCTGGATTTTTGCACTGAATTTTACTTTGTTCAATTTAAATTTACAGATCTTACATATGCTCAAACACACAGATTATCAAATGTACAATAAAAAATCATAGGACTTGAGTCCATGACACACTCGTAAGGTTGCATTCTTATAACTGGATGTCTAGATGAACGACCATTACTGCAATTATCCCAGTTTTGTTTAGCTACACTGCTCTGACAGATTATTTTGGGTGAGTTGACAATGGCACATGCCTGACTGTTGTACAACCACTGTTGGTTTTGGACCCTCGCACCCCGTCAGGTCCAACCGGGTTTACTCACCGGTTCCTACGTCTTAAATGGGCTGCGCATCCTGTGCACCTAAGTCCATGAACTGCTCGTAAGCAAGCCACTCAAGCAACAACCTTATAAGTGATATTAGACCTCCTCCCTCCAAAAGACTAATTCAATGGATGGAGGCTCCCTCACACTTATAAGTTGTGTTTTTTCTTTTCCCACAATCCATATAGGACTATTTCCTAACAATCTCCCCCTCACATATGGATTGTGCACATCGCACTCCTGGAAGATGTTAGGTGCTTGGACTCTCTTTCCCACAGTCCATGTGGGACTATTTCACAACAATTTCCCCCATATACATGAATTGTGCATGCCGCACTTTTGAGAGATGTTAGGTACCTGGACTCTGATACCACTATTGGTTTCAGATCCTGGCACCCCACCAGGTCCAACCGGATTTATTCACCAACCCTCAGGTCTTAAATGGGCTCCGCACCTAAGCCCATGCGCTGCACGCAAGCAAACCCCTTAAGCAACAATAAGTAGTATTAGGCCATCTCCCTCCAAAAAACTAATCTAATGGGTGAAGACTTCCTCACACTTATAAATTATGATTTTTTTCTTTCTCATAATCTATGTGAGATTATTTCCCAACAACCACATCAGTACTTTAAGTAAACGATGAATTTGCACAACACAAAAGAATTATATACAGTCGATCCGTATTGTCAAATACTCTAAAGAAACACTATGGATAATCACTCAGCGTTGTCAAACATATATATAGAGAGATAAACATGCTTATAGGAACAAGACAATAAAGTTATCTAGTGCATTAAGCACTCACTAGCAGTATAGTGGAACAGCTTAATAAAACTTGTTCATGTTAGCACAATATACCATCTAGCTGACGTTTTCAACATCTAAAACCTACAGTACACCAGCAACTCTTTTTTCTTTACTACCACATAAAACATGAGTTTTGAATTATGCATTGGCATGCCAACTCTATGCCCTACCAAATTTTATAAGCTTTAATCAGCTAATGATCATGAATGTCGAATGACAAACAATGGCTGTACCCATCAGGCCATCACCTCCCTCCTATTGTAAGACCTAATACAACCACATCCATAAGTAATATGTCACCGTTACAACATACTGAAACGAATACGGACGGGAACTTACATGCTTCTTGCGGCCGTAGCTCCCCTGGTATTCCTCTCCCCCGCCATAGCTCGGCTTCTCGTACCCACCACACTGGTATTTGGGCTTCTCCTCTGCATACCCATAACCATGTGAACCCTGAGTCTCCTCCCCATATGGCTTTGGCTTCTGGTACCCACCAGCGCCATAGGCGCCTTCGTCCTCCTGCGCCTTCTTCCCATATCCATACCCAGAACCACCATAGCTCTCCTCCTCGGTCTTCCTGCCATAGCCATACCCCGAGGAACCGTAGCTCTCCTCCTGAGTCTTCCTCCCATACCCGCCACTACCATACTCGTCTCCCCCCTGCGGCCTGCTCCCATACCCCGATCCATGGCTCTCCTCCACCTGCGGCTTCCTTCCGTACCCAGACCCATACTCCGATCCGTAGCTCTGCTCCACCTGCGGCTTCCTCCCGTAGCCGGAACCGTACCCAGAGCCGTAGCTCTCCTCCTGCTGCGGCTTGCTGCCGTGTCCAGATCCATACCCTGATCCATAGCTCTCCTCTGCCTGCGGCTTGCTGCCGTACCCAGAACCGTAGCTCTCCTCCGCCTGCGGCTTGCTGCCGTACCCAGACCCGTAGCTCTCCTCCTCCTGCTGCTTCCTCCCGTACCCGGACCCATGCCCAGACCCATGTCCGGATCCATAGCCGGATCCGTAGCTCTCCTCCTGCTGCGGCTTCCTGCCGTACCCGGATCCGTAGGTGTCCTCCGTGGGCCGGGGCGTGGATCCGTAACCGGAGCCATAGGACTGCTGCTCCTGCTCCTGCTGAGGGCGGAAGCCGTGGGCGGGCTGGGGCTTGGATCCGTAGCCGGAGTCGCCCCCGTAGGACTGCTGCGGCCGCTGCTCCTGCTGGGGACGGAAGCCGTAGGCGGGCTGGGGCTTGGGGTGGTGAGCGTAGGGGGAGGGCTCCTCGGCGGAGTAGTGGGGCGCGTCGTAGGAGGTGGAGGGGGCCGAGCAGGGGTAGCAGGTCTCGTCGGAGGGCGGGAGCGGGCGGCCGAAGGTGACGAAGAGGTCGTAGCCGCCGCCATAGGGCGTGGGGTCGAACTCGTCGAAGTCGTCCGGCTCGTCGCGGGGCCTGTAGCTCCCCCCGTGCGCGGTCGCCATGGCTCTCGCGAGGCGGATCGGTGCGGCGGGGTGTGGGAGAGTGGAGATCAGGACGGAGAGGGGAAAGGGTGGTGTGACTTGGGAGTCGGCGTGTGCGTGTATGTTGTTGGTGATTAGCGCGTCGGGGGCGTGGGGATGGATGCGATCTGGGGAGGCGCGTGGGCACGGGGTGCGTGCGTCGCTGGACGGTGCGGGGGAGGCGGTGGCTTCGGGAAGACAGGCACGCTGGATGCGCGGCGACTGCACGGGCGCCGCGCGGCACGGAGAAACGGGTGGTTTTTCTCCCGATCTGCCGGCGCGCGACGGAAAAATGGCACGGGCCGCGAAGACGGGGCACGCTGGATGCGCGGCGACGGCACGAGCGCGGCCCGGAGAAAACGGGTGGTCTTTCTCCCGATCTGGCCGCGCGCGACGGAGAAATGGCACGGGCCGCGGTCGGTCGGCGGCTGCGCCGACTGACCGGTGCGAGCGTTGTTTTCTCCTCTCTGGATTGGCGGCGCTGTACGTACAAAGTTTTTGCGTACTAGCTAGCCTGGCTAGGATGTAGGATAAAAAGTGCTTACGAATTATCCGGTTATCGGTAACATATAAATACGATATATATTTTTCATCTAATTAATAATTTCTATCGTATTCGTATTTGAATTCATATAAAAATATAGATGCGAATATAATATGGATTTTTATCACCTTAAATATTATTTTATCCAGACTATCGGTATCTGTATTCATATTCAATGAAACAATATGTATATTTTTAGGGATGAAAACGGATCGGATTCGGACGGATATTGCTGTTACCATATCCTAACCCATATTTTATTCTCCGGATTCGGTATCAATCGGATTCGGTACCAATCGGATTCGGTGTCGGATCGGTCGGGATCAACCCAATTCGTTTGCACCCCTACTTGTTTGTAAGGAATGCATACAGTGCAGTAAATGGAGTAGGACGCACTGACTTGATGTTACTATTTAATAGCTGATGTGGAAGATTTTATTTTACCATTACAAAAGAAAATGAAACGTCAAATAGTAGCACTAACCTGAAATCATACTTGAAGACGTATCAGATTCGGACGGATATTCGGATTCGGACGGATATTGCTGTTACCATATCCTAACCCATATTTTTTTCTCCGGATTCGGTACTAGTCGGATTCGGTACCAATCGGATTCGGTGCCGGATCGGTCGGGATTAACCCGACCCGTTTTCACCCCTATATATTTTATTATAATACGACTAATTAGTTAGACAAGTTTTTTAATTGAACGTGAATCTGTGTTTCTTTAGGTGAAATAAATGAATTAGAATAATTAAGCGTGATTGTACAAGGATAAAATATCATTAATATCTTCATGCTACATAAATTATGAGGATATCCAGATCCGACCGAATTGAGTAGATATTCGATTTGAACTCGTATTTGTTACAATATTCGTTTCGTATTCGTATTCGAGAATATTCAGATTCATATTCATATCCGTTTATAAATACGAATACGAATGTGGTTTGGACACTGTCCGATCTGTTTCTACCCCTACTAGGATGTACTAAATTTACTTGGACAGCATTGATCAATTAAGTTCATGTAGATCATAGGTAAGATTGAGTGTAGTGGTGCCCAAATGGGCGGCATGGACCTAGTACGGCACGGTCTATTTAGGCATAATCCACTTAGCTTATGAACCTAGGCGAGCCTTGTCGTGTTGGCTTGTGGGCTTAGCTATGAACCTAGGCGTGATCCACTGAACTCACGAGCCGTGCCATGTCAGCCCGGCCGCATTTAGCCCGACGAGCTAAGAAGGCCAAATTTTGAAATTTTGTAATAATCCCAAAAAATGTGTTGAATTAGAAAAATACAAAATAAACTGTAGAAATAAATTATATACGACTATATCTATGAAAGAGACAAATATTCCAAATGTAATAATGAACTTTATTAATGTTTAAATGGTTGTTGCATTAAAAACTTTGTCAAGTAAAAAACTCAAAGAAAAATAGAGTACAGCCTATAACTCTATAGTATATATAAAAAATAAGAAAAGGTGCAATGTACATTAAAGCTCTAAGTGCCATTGTCTAGGTAAGTATTACTGAACATGTCTCTGCCAACTATTTATTCTCTACAAAGTGTTGGGCTTGTGAATCAACTTCTTCCTGGTCTTTCACTGTTAGAAGTATTTCCACCATCTCACTTGTGAGACTAGCTTGTTTCTCTCTTCCAATATTCTTTCAGAAAGACCAAAAACAGACTCAGAAGGAACCATCGAGACAGGAATAGTTAACACATCCTATACTAATATGGATAGCCCCGGATATGTTATGTTATGCTCGTGCCATCATTCTAAAAAATTGAGGTTCTCTTTCTGATGATCCATGGGATCACTATCCAAAAAGGCGATTAGTTCCCCCATTTAAGATTTTTTTTTTGTATTTATAAACTCCCCAATGGCTAGCATATTCAAAATTTCAATAGTTACTATGTCTAACGGGTTGAAACAGTGCTAAATGGGCCGTGCCTACCATGCCTAACAGGTCAAACGTGCCTAATAGACCGCTATCTTGCCTAACAGATAAAATGTGACTATTTGTGCCATGTCTAACTGGCCGCTATCGTGTCGAACCGTGCCTAACGGGCTAAACATGCCTAATGAGCTGAATGGGCCATCATCGTACCTGTTCATACTTTGCCTAATGAGCTATGCTTGACTTGGAACTATTCGTATCATGCTAGCTGGGATGACGACCTAAGCATGCCCCAGTGCATCCACCCGTGCCAGTCCAGCCCATTTAGCTCATGAGCTATGCGCTTAGTAGAGCCAATAGTATCATGCTTCGGACTAGCCCGATTGGCATGGCCTAAACACGCAAATTCAAACCGGAACGACTCACCATGTTTTTTTGTTTAAGAGAAAAGTTTATTGTTTTGAGTTTGAGCATGTCTGCACGTGTGCTACTCTTATTGAATAGCAGCCTGTTGCTATCCTCCGCTGTTACCATCGGATGGTGCAGAGTTGCATCCGTTACAAGAATGATCGTTTGAGCGTGAGCTGGAGGATGGCTGAGAGAATCGTGGGAAAGATAGGAAGAACCTTATAACGATGGGTTCCGTAATTCCTTCTCCCAACATGATTTGGTGCTTTCCAATGGACACCGTGCCTCGTGGGCAGCAGGACGGAATATCAAATCCTCTAGTCAGACGAGCTAGCTTATATACAAGTATGCTGTGAGACAAGTTTTAATTAATTGTGAAACGTGGATCAACATCAAACATGCCAGATCCAGCAGCGAGGCCATTATAGAATAGAGATCAGCACAAGTTCTATAGGATACAGAAATATAGATGTAACAGATGTAAAATACTAAAATCTGCTAGGATAAGAGTTTTTGACAATTGGCACTATGGTGTAACCGTACATTTTCTTTCTCACAGTTTCCACCAATACCATGAATCATGATATAGACACGACAAGGACCAACTCAACCGCCTGAGCACGACTTTCATAAATAATGATGAGAGTAGATGATACAGAAAAGACGAAAATGTGGGGATTGTTCAGTTACTCTTTGCCATGTATTTTCAGAAAAATGCATATGGTTCATATGCAGCAAACAGCAGAAGGCTGTAGTTTCATTTACTGCTCTGTATGGGATATTTGTTGTACACCAAGAAATAAGTTAAGAAAATGAGAAACTCGATATGGTTCCAGTAAAAGAATGGTGATTAAGTACAAACAACAGATTTTCTTTTGCAATCTAGCTGTCAATTCTGACGAATCGGTCAAGATGTGATATACACAAGCTGTCAAGATCTGCCACAGGCCTTCTTTAAGCTTGATGCAGGTGAAACGACCTTTCTGTCGAGTAACAGCGCAATTGATGGTGCTTTAAACATGAATACTCCACCTTTGAGTGGAGAACTGAAAAAAAACACTAAACAAAGGAGGAGGATCCTTTTCTACCTGGCATGTCAATTCCTGACTCCGATATGCCATTGTCCAACATCATTATTTTGCAGTAATTCCACGAATTTTCTTTTTTCCCTTTCCTTTTCTTTTGCTTGATGTATGAGTTCATTCCGGTTGCTTTCACCAGGTGGACTAATGCAGTAATGCTCCGCAGACCTCTGCCTGCTTCAATGGAAAATTTACAGCTGTATTTGGAGGGCAAAAAGACCAAAATCTCACCTTTTTCATCATAGAGATGTATTTGGTGTTGCTATACAAAATAATGGCACAGTTACAGATGGGCAGCTGCTGGAAGGCTTGAAAGACCAATGCACGTTTTTTTGTTTATGTTGCCAGCTAATATTGATCTCCATTTTCTTAGTCATCTGTTTTTTGTACTCGCTGTCCTGTTGGTTGGTTGGTTGGCAGGCAGGTTTTTCAATAACGGTTTTAAGGCGGCCATGATCTCTGAAAATGACGGACGCATCTTTAGGTCCCTACAACCAAACAAAATACACGGTAGAATTGAGACGCTAAGCTTACATGTAAATAAAGTTGAGCATATAAAAGATTCATAAAGGAAGACAAGAAAATCATCATACTTTAATATATCAAAAAGGCAATTAAGTTTTTATAAAATATATTTGTTTCTTCAGTACAATGCAAAAGAATTTCTTTTATCCCTTCACACAAAATGACACAATAGGGACTTCTCTAAAATACTCCAATTAGGTTAAACTGAATATGAAATTCAGAGAAGTTGCCTTCGCTTTCACCATTATATGCAAGTTGAAATATGATAGATACTTCAACATTTTATTATCTAAGCAAAATAACTATGCACATGATGTCTGAACAAGTTTACAACTTTTTGACTTCTAAATAGGACACTAGCAACTATAGCAACTTTGAAAGTACAAATACTGCAGCAAATGTGTAATCCAAAACTTACACTATATATGAAATAACAGAGATCGAAACAGAATTTAGTTGGCACAGCATGGGCGATATCTTTTTCTTAAAAAAAGAGTTTCATTACCAATGACAGTGTCCTGTTTAGAAATTAAAAAAGTAAAATGTCATGTTTAGAAATTAAAAAAGTAAAATGTCATGTTTAGAAATTAAAAAAGTAAGTAAAGTTGTTCATATTCCAAACTTGTGGCTTCTCCTTGCCTTATGTAAAAATGGAAAACTTCACGACTTGGATGTGACTAGCAAAAAAAAAAACTAGACCTGCGGGGGGGTTAGACGGCCCCCCGGGCATTTTTGCTTAAGAGAAAATCCTCTCACGCAGATCTAGAAAACTCCTGAACTCCTACTCCACCCTTACATGGGGGCACCGTTGCCTGGGTGAGAACGACCCAGCGACCGGGCCGGACCTTGACCCATGCTTTGGTGTGGTAACAGGTGAGGGGATTTTTTTACCCCCAGACCTGAAATTCGCCCCGCGGGATTCGAACTCAGGACCTGGGGGTGCTACTCAAGCCTCTAACCACTGGGCTAGAGACCCTTTCGCGTGACTAGCAAAAAGCACAAGGTCTTGAAACAGAACAGTATCCTGTAGCAAATTACTCACAAAAAAGGTTTAATATAGAAAAATTTTTATTTTTCATTTTAGATAATGCTGTATTGCTGTATATATTATTATATTTACAAAACAACCGTGGCAACCAAACAAGTTAAAGCTTACTTACGTCTGCCAGCATCTCTCTATTATCTCTGCTACAGCGGGATCCACATCAGCTGGAATATCAAGGCGACGTTGCTGAAAACCAACAGCTCCAACAACTTGCATGGGATTCATACCTTCCCATGGCTGTAGTAACGTACAAAGTTCCCATAATATAACTCCATAGCTGAAAACATCACATCTGAAAAAATGGATAATGTATTCAACAATCAAAAAATCATGTGAAAAAAGGGATAAAAGCATAAAAGTAGAGAGCAACATGCAAAACTTACTTCTCATCCGATGGTTCATTTCGAAGTACTTCTGGTGCCATCCATTCCGCCTGCAATTGATGCAGGTAGTCAGCAACCTCTAGAAGTCTTTAACCTAGAACCAGCTTTTGACTAACATATGTAATGCCACTGATTGCGAAGGAAATCAATTATACATCCATAGCTTACAAAAGAATCCAGATAAAAGACCAGCAAAGTTTTACATTCACAGATGCTAACTTGCCCATAGTAAAGTAAACACACAGCACAAACAAGTCAGGAACCAGCTAAATCAGTTGTGCCTACGAACTTTCCTCGAACATGGCCGCAACAAGTCTATAGTGTCCTTATTGATATACTGATATTTCATTATCTAAGCATCCTTCCAATCAGTCTCATTCTCATACCTAGGCCTGGACGAAAAACTCGAAGCTCGTTAGCTCGCTCGGCTCGGCTCAGCTCGTTAGGATAACGAGCCAAGCCGAGCCAAGATTTTAGCTCGTTAGCTATAACGAGCCAACTCGAGCCAGCTCGCGAGCCGCTCACGAGCCATGCTTATGCTGCATAGTTGATGGATGAATATATGATGGAGACATGGACCTAATTTGTACTCTATTGCATATGTTAATGTGTATGCATATGCTGCTTGCTGCTAGCATGTATGATGGATGAATATGTGCTGTATGACTCACTGGAATGTAAGGTAGTCTTCATTTTACATTTTTTAGCCCTGGCTCACGAGCCAAACGAGCTAGCTCGAGCTTGTTGTCGAGCCGAGCCGAGCTAGCTTTTTAGCTCGTTAGCTATAACGAGCCAGCTCGAGCCAGCTCGTTATCCTACCGAGCCAGACCGAGCCGAGCCGAGCCAGCTCGATATCCAGGCCTACTCATACCCAAAGGAATGCAAATAAAGTTTCCAGATTAACCATGCATAATCAAAAGATGATTAGATGAATCAAACATGCAATTTTACAGCAGAATCATATCAAAATAAATCGAAGTATGAACCCTAAATATGCTTCTAGGCCTGACCAACAACATTCTCCGAACCCCTCTAGATACTTGCATCAATCATCCTCCCAAATTAAAATCGAGTGTCGGAAAGGACACCAATGCTTTTCCAACTCAATGAAGGTATGTATGGTATTATACTGCACATATCCATATCATAGTGATAAAAATAAGTTGGTGCTTCTGAAAACAAAAAAGGTTTCTTATTCTCATACAAATGGAAAACATTTGATTAGAAATAATCGTAAGCAAGCTTACTGTTCCAGCTGTGGATCTTGAGGAAAGGAAGGTACTATGCTTCATACGTGATAAACCAAAATCACAAACCTAAATAATAACAAGAAAAGTGAAAATGGTTACATAGAAAGAAATGCCAAAAATCCAAAGCATGTCACTGTTAATGGGACCTGTCTATTACCTTCACAACCCAATTCTTGTCAACAAGTAGGTTAGGAGATTTCAAATCTCGATGAACTATAACAGGGGTGCAATTGTGCAAATAATTCATACCACGTGCCTGTGGCAAACAAGAATTGAGTATTATAAACAAATTTATCACGAAGTTCTCCTTATGAGTGAACCAGAATAACAAATTAATTTAGGCATACCACATCAAGTGCCATCCTTAAACGCTTTCTTTCATCCAACTGGTTGTTGGTTCGATGGATCAACCGAAACAAACTACCTCTGTATTGTCAACATTACAGTTAGCAACTATGCTAGTCAATGTGTCTAGAATCTATGAAATAAAATATTCAAAATATGGTAATCTACACCTAAAGATACACACACACACACACACACATATATACGGCTGCACAATTCTGCACCTGCGCGCACTGTGCGTGCCGGAAATTTACTGTCGTGTGTGAGTAAAGTTACTTTCAAATACATATAGAGTTATTGCCAGTTGTGTAGTGTTATAATTGATAGTAACTCTACATATGTGTGGCAGTAACTTCACTCGTAGGGTTTAGGGTTAGGCATATATCTTATTGTGTGCATATATTTTGAAAACTGATATGCATTGCAATGAAGCTCCATCCCTGCGAACCAGGGAACAAATATGAGAACTGCACAACATTATCTACAATTCAGAGTTGGAGACATCTTTTTTATTACCATGTGTTTCAAAGAAACCGAGAGGGGTTGCATCTATGCACCAAGACAGGTATTGACCCCTCATGCGTCAGATCCATGCGCCCCACCTTGAGCCACATTGAAATCAAATTAAATCCAATGATTTAGTTGTTTTAGCTGGTTTCTGTCCAAAACTAGTCTGTTCTTTTTCCTTGAGAAAACCAGTTTGTATCCTAGTATGCATTTGTGCCCAAGTCTAGGGAGTAGTAGTTATTTCGTGAGTTTTGTGTTCGGCTACATAAGCCAGGCCTAGTGCCAACTGTTGTATGTAGAGTTTTAGTTATTTGAATATATTCTATAAAAGGTGTTCTGCCGCACTTGTGTGAGTTTTGTCAACATGAGAGTTGAGTATTCTACCTCCGCAGGTTCTTGTTGATTGCTTCCAGTTTTCAGCAGTTTCTGAATATATATTATTCACCTTCTTCGATTCTTTCACCGTGTCGTCGACGATCGGTTTGGGACTCACACAGTTGTGGCTAGGCAATTATTTGGTAGTTTGCTACCTTGATCACGTATTCCCAATTAGTTATCTAGTTCATTTCAAGATTCTTTGGTCATGAAGAACTGAAGGTCGAGCCACCCTGAACATTAACTTCTCATGCGGTTGATCCATATCAAGAAATTACATGGTGTTCCTATGGGCACGACCCCTCCATTTGAGAAAATTTTGGAACAGTGCATAGGAAGTAGAAACACCAGGTGATTTTCGTTACCTATATTTATTCCTTTCTGCCATCCAACACTAGCCCCCCCCCCCCCCAATCAAGCCTACTACAGCATTGATTTATGGGTAATTAGTTCACATACCATTATTTCATTCAGAAAGGAAACAAAAAAATATGATCACCCATCCATTTTAGCAAAACAATGTGAAACAAAAGGTCAGAAGAAAGATACTGTGTTAAGAAACATATGAAATTCTGGTAAAAATTGGTGTGGTAATAATGATTGGTTTTATTTAATTTATAAGTTGTTGTAGATTCAAAAGAGAAAAAATCACATCAAGGGAACATAAGGTACCTTGGAAGAAATTCAGTCACAATAGAAAGATTAGGTACATGAGTGACAGCACCCATAAAAAGAACAACATTTGGATGCCGCAATCTCTTCATTATTCGCACCTATACAGCAAGAAAGAGTGTCACAAACATGTTAAGTGTAATATGTACAGGTTGACAAGGCCCAAGTGGCCCATCTAGTCAAGGGTTGGCCCATGATGTCTTTTATATATATACCTAATGTTGAAATGAATAGTGTGCAGTTGTGAGTAATACTAAATCTAACAGAACAAACATGGACAAAAATTGGGAAAGAAAATCTAATGACCATTATAAAGTAGACATGTCAATAGGTTATTTCATGGCATACCATGCCGAAGGCATCAGACAAGCATTAACTCATTTTATGACCCAACTGTGCTTAAAGCTAATACCACATTTGTTAGGGATGTGAGCCAGGGGGGAGCCATGCCCCATGAGAGCTGCAGCCACGGCCCATTAGGAGGGGCTCACGCAAGGAAACAGCAGCTGCACCTCCCTAAGGCCGGCTGATTATATTAGAAATAGTACCAACATGATTAGCAAGTTGATATATTTAGAAGATAGAGTATTATCTCTATTAGTTGAAATGCTATCTCTAATAGTTGGAAGGTTTAGATTGTGTTTGTTAGGGATAAGCACGACATTGTCATCTATTTTCATTAAGCAAGAAGAAATAATCTAGAAATAATCTAGTCTTCCCCAAAAGTTCATCATCCCAATCCATGATCCCTCCTTTCTCCTAAGACCCCTCCTCCTTCAGCCGAGCTGTGCCCCTCCTTTGTATGGTATTTATCTCTATGAACTAAGGTTCATAACAAAAATAATAAAAGATTAAGTTGTGTTCATACAACTAATTGTAACTTTGTTAAAATTTTGATAGTCCAACTGTTAAAAACTGTGCAGAACTGCAGATGAACACAGCATTGTTAAATGGTTTATTACTTTGCCATGTCGTGTCGAATGGCTCAGACATGCGGATCCAAAACTGAACCATCTATTAAATGAGTATCATGTTGATTGTTAAAATGGTCCAACCCAATTTATAAGTTTGCCAATATGAACCCTGCTTTGTTATTTTAGAGCTCAATTCTTAAAGGACAATTCTTAAATGGATGTGACTAATGTGAACTTGATCTCCTGGCCAAAACACACTCTTGCTAGTTGCCACGGACTACCTATGTCTGCATTAGAACATATCAACTCAGACATATGTATTTATCAGATGTACAATACAAGAATAATAAGGGTAAATTAAACCTCAGCCAAATGGAAGACGTGTAAAGTTTTGCATCCCTATGACTGTCTCATGGGTAAAAAATTATTGGTTCATTTGCATTAAAAAAATCAAACAAATCAGTACTAAAGCTAACAATTTTCCATTTCGTAGTCTTCAAACATTTGAAATGCAGAAAGTTATATACCTCAGTTCTAAATTCTTCCAGAGCATCGCTTGAAATATCTTGTTGCAAGAATTTCTTGACTACAACTTCCTACACGAGGAGCAAATTGGTATGATGCAAGAACATAACAAACAAGGTAACGAAAGACATTATTAGGATTCACAGAAACAGGGTGAAAAGAAAGTAAGGGTGTTCGAGTTAATAAAATAAACAATTTATTGGCATGTTGCTTTTATGTTTTAACATTTTTAGCTTTCAACAAATAACTCCAAAGCATCTTAAAATTCAGGTGGGCACATGCAGTAACTGATAAAGGAAATGATATAGCTTCAACAAATATTACACTGTCTGATTTTTTTTTAAAAAAAAAAACTAGGTATCCCAAATATTTTCATCAAAATAGGCCTACAACTTTGTCGAATACAGTCGGAACTAATAAAATGAATGGTGTGTCTATGAAAATCATTTGAATACGTCCTAATGACCAGTAGATTGACTTAAAGATGCATCTAAAGACAATCTTTAAAAGCACAACCAAAAGAAACTCATAAGGTAGTGAAGGTAAGCACCAAAGCCCGCATGTGGGTCCATATAGTGCTCCAATGCTTAATTGGTCCATGATTAAATTATCAGTGAATACGATTTAGGGCTTGGGATTAAAGTCAGGTGTCTAGGTGTGATTTGTAACAAGAGTTAGTAGAGTTAAAGTGATGAAGATGATCCATCTATGCTAAATTTTGACAAGGTCAAAAGGCAGAGGTCATTTTGATCCTTTGCAATATATTGACTATGATATAAGAACCTAATATTTCTCAATTGCACTTGATCTCATTAGACCAAAAGTTTGTGCCCATTACTCCAACCTGGCCTTGTTATTAAGTCGCGCGACTAGTCGCGACTAATCGTCGATTAGTCGACAAGTCGGCACACAGGCACCGACTAGTGCCGTCGACTCGACTAGCTGCGCTAGTCGTTCGACTTGTCGACTAGTCGGCGACTAGCCGCGACTAGTCAGCCAGCGCGAGTCGAAGTCTAATTGGATCTTGCTCTGTTCTTCATCCGTTTGACGCTTTGTTCTTCCTCCCACTTACTCTCATCTTCTTCCTTTATTTTGCTGCTCCGTTTCATATCTTGATCCTAGTTTTTTTTCTGTTTTAGACTCAGTTTCGATGCTTTCTTCTAGAGCAAGATCCGAGTATTCTTCCACTTTGAGCCCGGGTAGCAGTAGCGAGTAGTAGTGGTGGTGGTAGAAGGCAGTTAGTAGTAGAAGCAACAAGCAAGTAGTAGTAGATTAGTCAACGACTAGTCGGGATTAGTCGCGACTAATCTCCAAGTCGGTAGCATTACGACTCGACTCGACTTTACGACTTAATAACCTTGCAACCTGGTGATAATTTAGAAATACGATGAGCAATTTTAAATGAAAAACTTACTGTTCCATGCCATTCCCCTCTGAACACTTCTCCAAAAGATCCTGAGGCACAAAAGAAGATAAAGTTGGAAGTTGGAACAAACTTCAAAATACAATACAACATTATTTTTGGGTATATTTTATGTAATTTCAAGGGAATGCCATGCCTCGTGAATGGAAAATTAGCTCAGTAATATTGCAAAGAAATTGATAGTTGAGATATATAGCAGAGCCATGAATAAAATGAATCTACAGAAATGACGAGAATTGTACCTAGCCCAACACGTTCTCCCAGAGTAATTTCTTCCCATTGGATTTCGAGCTCCGCGACATCATCCAGAGCTATATCAGATCTTGTACTCTCCGTCCCAGTTGACTTGTCAGAGATCCTTTCAACTATCTGAGGGGCTTCAGTCAAACCCTTTTCTTGCTCGAGGGCATTATCTTGTGCATGATCAATTCCCAGCTGATATTTATCCCAGAAGTCATGTCTAACTCTCCGGATCAATTCATTTGCCTCTGAAGAACTTGGCAAGCCAAGCAATTGACAACCAGGATCCAAGTATTCATATTGCTTGTTGACAGCAGCAGTCGTAGCAACAACTGCAGCTGCAGTGGCAGCAGCTGCAACAGGCACATCGAGTTTAATATCACTGTTAGATTTAGCTGCAGCGACGACCACTGAAGATGCAACCACTGCAGCAGTTGCAACAGCAGCAGCTGTAACAGGCATTTGCTTTATAAGTTGTAACGGATCTTCCTGGGGAAGTGCAGATTGTTCACTCAGAGGGAAAGAGGGACTGGTTCCCTGGACAGGTTTAAGATCCAGAGGCATCCGGTAAGGAACAGCTTTTGTTTGGATTTCATGTCTAGGATGATGTGGTAATGAAGGACCATGACCACGATCAGCATGTGCTGTGGATTCAAGCTCATTCATCCTCTTTATCATTTCATCTTTCGTTTGAAACAGAGAAGTGTCATACACAATAAGGTCTTTTGGTTGTTCCCTAGACTCTTCTGAAAACAAGTCAGGCGGTGGCAAAACTCCACTTTCAAGCAATACAGCATGGATCTTCTCAGCTAACTGGGGGCTCTCTTTTGCAGCACTAATCATATACTCTGAGACATCTTTCACTTTCATCCTCCGTACAGCTGGAGCACTGCCCACCTTAGAAGACGAAGGTGAGCTTGATGACGAATTATTTGCTGCAATCGACTTTTCTTTGTTCTTCACAGTCATGGTATGGTCTGTATTTCTAGATTCATGAATAATAGGCAAATTTTCACTTGCACATGTGCTAACTGATAGTTCCCCGAATGAACTTGATTGCACAGATCCTTGGTTGCCAATCTGTCCAGTTGTTGCGTCATAAGGATCAGAGTGCCCAGTGTTGCTAGGTGTGGATCCTTTTTCAAGTGACTTGTTCTCGAAAGAACCATACACAGAACTTGAAGCTTCACTAAAAGAAGACCCCAACTGAGTGTTACTGTCATTTTTGTTAACATGGTGATTATCTGTAAAGAAACTTTCTTCACATTCTCTAACCAAGTATGCACTGTCTGAAGGAATAAGAGTACCAGGATCTGACATGAGATCAACAATGCACTCCCTGCAAAAATGTGATACCGTACAGACGGTACCATGATAATGTATTAATGTTATGCAACTTTCATTGTCCTATTGCTAACACGGGTGTAAGGGGGAAAATAGATATCCAGACACAACTGTGCTAATTCTTAATTTTTATCCAAGTCCTGAAAGACCCAATTTCTGCCATCAAGGAATTAATAAGTACCTTCCATCATTAAATTTCACAATGCTTAAGGCTCCATCATCTGATCCAGTGTACTGCCTTCCTTTAACTAGTCGACAAGGTACAGCAAGGTTGTCGGCCAAAGCCTAGATGCGAGTTTGCAGAGTAGATATTATCATACTACAGACAACCAAAGAGTAAATCTTGCAAGCATTGATTCTTAATTTCTTATGCATTAAACCTATTATGTCAAGAATTCAGCGTAAGGAATAGGGAGTATACATGGGACAAGAATAAAGTCAGGTCTTATGCTACTAGTAGAACAAAGAGAACAAGAATGTGCTCAAGTCAAATTATGTACTTAAGTTAAATTTGAGAACAATAGAACAGGTGCTGCATTTGAGCATAGATGGACACCTCAATGTTTGCACGTCTAGCACTTAATGTTTACAGACGAACTTCATAATTAGAAAAAAAAAATTATGGCTCAGATGGCTGACCACAGTGCAATATGTTACTGACCTTAAAAAGCAACGCGCGGTGACGCACCAGGCCAATTGTTAGCCGGCCAAGAGGCATAACTGCACTTCTCATACTAGCTCTCAGCGAGCTGCTCATATTCTGGTACCTCAACAGCATGCTTTCTGGATCAAACACTGGTCCACCCATGTAGTTCGCAACTAAAATAGCTAGTCTCTGAACCAAAATGCAGCCAACAAACTCCAAATTTTTCAAGCGAATTTCCACAGCCATGATGAATGCCTTCTGCTCAAGTTCTACAAGCTCCGAGTCTTGTGCTCTGTTGACCAATACAGCTTCTGTTTTTGCTCCATGTGAAAAAGGTTGCTCTTGCAGTTCCATCAGGGAGGGTATGGTTGCCAATGTGGGCTCATCCCCAATGACACAAATGTCATAGAAACCATCCAAGATTTTGTCGTCATAGCTAAGGGCGTTGAAACTCTGTGAAGCACGAACAAATCTACCATATGAGGCAAGTAAGAAAATCGGTAAGAGTCACAAGTAAGTAGGGCAATATTCACTTCCTAAGTTCTAAAAGTCTCGACTTAAGGAGAACATCTATGGTTGCTATTTCAGGAGTATAGGTTGAGTGTTCAGGTGTTAACCAATACCTTCTACAAAGCAGAAGGGAAGTTCACTATACTGAAAAAACAACTACTCAACAAGGCCCACTACAAAAATCATGGAGTAACTATTTTGCTTCGAAAAAAGCTCAGATTCTCAATGGTAAACAACTTCCCAATCCAGGGTGTGCTATTCCGCACTAACATCATTGCAGAGAAACGGAAACGAGCATATACCATATAGAGCCAAGTTGCATAACTAGACAATACCTCGTGTTCGGTCATTCATTCCATGATTGAGTTGAACGGTTATCAAAAGAACAACACCATGATCAACGCATCGTACGACATATATTTCACCGAACAACTACACGATACCTCTCAGTTCCACTGAGCTAATGGATGCATTTGAACAATCTAACGTCCAAGTTGCGTGAACAAGGCACGAGCGAGATCCCATCGCGGTGACAATGCGAACTACGCAAGACGGTAAGAGGAATAAGAGATAAGAGGATCGGGAGAGGAGGGATGAGAAGGCAAACCACCCATACCCAGTAGCGGAAGGCGACGACCTCGGCGGGGGAGCTCTGGAGCGGGCAGGAGCCGAGGCTGATCTGCTTGGCCACCTCGATCTGCATCGCCTCGGGATCCTCCCGCGCGCTCATCTCCAGCGCCAGCTGCATGTGGTATTCCTCCAGCTCCACCTCCTGCTTCTCCTCCTCCTCCATTTCCCTCTTCCTCTGCTCCTCCTGCCGGGACTCCCTCCTCGCCATCTCCTCCTCCTCCAACCTCGTCTCCTCAACCGACGACGCCAACGCCAACATCCCCGCTTCCGCCTCCGCCGCAGCGGCAGCTGCAGCTGCAGGCGCCGGCAAGGGCGGCGGCGGCGGCTGGTGCGGGTGCGGCCGTCCGGTCACAGAGCTGAGCCAGCTCGAGATGCCGGAGGCATGCTTATGCTCGTGGTGGGCCCCAGCGCCGCCGCCGCCGCCGCCGCCGCCCTTTTTGGAGGAAGGCTGGGGAGGTGCCGGCGACGAGGCACCGTCGCCGCCGGAGTCGCCGATGTGGAGCTTCCTGAGGAAGCTCTTCATCCCGCCGCTGTCGTCGCCGCCGCAGCCGCTACCGGTGGTGGAGCGGTGGATCCAGCATGGCTACGGTCTACGGATGCGGAGGCGAATAGGTAGGAGGCAGGAGGCGGGTGAGTCGCAGTATTGACCTCCTTACGAGCAGCCCAAGCCGCATTAATTTAACGCCGTTTATTATCGCATGGCTGCTACTGGCTGGTTTCTTTGCGGCTGCGCTATATACTCTTATTCTATTCTCCTGCTCTACTCTCTCTCTCTCTCTTCCCCAGGCCACGCAATGAGCTGCCGAGAGGGAGAGGGGGTGCTCCTCTTAGGGCGTCCGCAATGATAATAGCTAGTACTAGCTATATAGTCAGCTGACGTGGAGGTGAGAGACAAAAGCAAAGACTATTTTATACTGTTGGACCCATATGCTCCTCTCTCATGTTCTTGGACTACGTGAAATAGATCAGCTATTTGCTCGTCGCTAGTGACTACTCTCTCTCCTATTTTTTCCTTGCCACATCAGATCTAGCTAACTAAATAGCCAGCTGTTGGAGATGCCCTTAGCCTAACAGCATGTGAAATGATGTGAGGTAAGTTGTCCGTAAGATTTACAATATAGGATAAGAAATAATATAGAAATGATAAAGAGAGCATAAAAAATTATGCTATCTCATATATAACAGTTAACTATAATACAAAAAATAAAATATACTATGTTATAAGAAACTATCTATAAAGATATATAAAAAGGTAACATATTACAGAAGCTATCTATAGATAATATAGAGAGTATTATAGATATCAGTCATCCATACCATTATATATGCTCTAAGTTCATGTACATTAGACTTATATTAGCTGTCTATAAGTATTATTATGTATGATATAAGATGATGTAGAAGAGAGAGAAGCATACAGAATTAGACCTTCTATCATACAACAGTTGACTGTAACACGAAAAACATAATATATTACATTATAGAAAAACTGTACATAGAGACATATAAAAAGACAAATATTATAACAGCTATTTTTAGTATTGTCTATAAATGATACGGGTGATACTATAGCCAGTAGTTATTATCTATATTATTATATCTGTCCTAATTTAATTTCGATTGGTGGACAAAGGATATACAACTAATAAAGAAAGGTATCGTGGGGGATGGGGGAGCGCGGACGAGGGGAACACGGCTAGTCAGGACTGCACTTAGCGTGCCATGACATGTGGGGTCATACAAGGTTAGGCCCACATGGCAGTGAGAACAACTTTGAGGGCGGACGTGACGTAGCGTGACTGCTCGGGGGCGAGCAGAAGGGATCAGGAGGAAGTGACTGTAGGAGGGGACATGCAGGAAAGGAGCCCGGAAAATGAAGGCGAGCGGGCTGGCAGCTCGGACCCGCCGACCTGCGTGGACGCGGCTCACGGTGGGCAGCACACTTGCTGCCACTCGGGACCCACGCAGGCACGTACCGCTGACAGGTGAGACCTAGCGCGGTCGGCCCACTTGCCGTCGGGTGGGGCGCGGCGCTCCAAGCGGGGAGGCAAGTTGTAGGTGGGGCCCGCTTCTGCTGGGCTCCTCGTAAACCCCGCGCCCACCGCAGCCGCCACCACCACGTGGGGCCTGGGAGCCTGCCGCTGCCCCTCGGGCCTGTCGGGACCCGGAGCAACAACTCCACATCCCTCTGTGTTAAACGCACTATCCCAGGAAAAGCTAGTGCACACAGATTGAACAGTGTCGGAGCAACAACTCCACATTACTCTCAAATTCTCAAATTCTGTCGAGGAGAAGACGCTGCTGGAGCTGGCAGGGTACTTGCTGGGGAAGTATCGGGATGTGGTGCGCTGAAGCTCTTGGGCATAGATGTCCCTCATCTGCCTAATTGCTTCACGAGCTGCATCTTGGATTCCGTTGAAGAAGGTGTCCCGGGGTAGAGGAGCATCAAAGGTGTGACATGCTTCTTCATCTCCCATGTTGGCGTAGATCAGTACTTCCACTCTCCAACGTTCTTGATCTCCATAGGTTTCCAAACATCCTTGGTACACGGGGCGTGCCGTAACACCCAGCTCTTGAAGAAGATCCCAAAGGCGGTCAGCTAGGTGTCCAGCTAAGATTCCACGGGTGACTTGGGTAGGACGTTCATCCATCTATAATTTTGAAAAAGAAAAGGAGTTAGTCATCAATTATGCGTATTTAAATTTTTAAAAGAAAAGAATAGACAAGTGAAAGAATAAAGAAGATAAGAGGTAGAAGGATTTTTAAAATATTCTTATTATATATATATATATATATATATATATATATATATATATAGAAAATAAATCCTTAAGGTCATCCATTCTATTCTACTTACGGTCACGTCTTAGGGTCAACATGCTCTGATACCATCTCTGTCGGGACCCGGAGCAACAACTCCACATCCCTCTGTGTTAAACGCACTATCCCAGGAAAAGCTAGTGCACACAGATTGAACAGTGATACATATCATGCATGATAACCAAACTTTATTATAAAGCAAAAGTACGGGCCTTATGGCCAAGTTTACAATAAGGTGGCTTCATGGCCAAACATGAAAAGAAACAGCGGAAGATAAATAAAAGGAGCAGCCCATCCTGCCTTCCCACAAGGCGAATTGACTGTAAGACGTGGCCTATTCGTCGCAATCCTCAACATAGTCGACGTCGTCGTCCTCTGGCAACAATGTTTATAGCAAGGTGAGTACATAAAGTACTCCACAAGTTACACCAGGAGATATAACAGATTTAATGCATGCATAAGGGATTACAAAGGAAGGCATATTATGGTTTATTTGCATAAACAGCATTATTGAAACAAATACAATAACGTAAGTGCAAAAGCTGAAGTTGATACAATATATAAAAACAAGATTTAACAAAATAATAACGTTAGTGCAGGCAACAACCTAACACTAACCTAACCACGGGTATCCCACCCGGACCATCTTTCCAAAAGTTTCACAAATTTCCATAAACCAAAATTTGTTAAAACCAAAGTCTAATCCGTGAAAAACCATACTAAGCATGTCCTTGACCGTGGACACGGCTATCCAGGATAGTTTGTTACTCTGCAGAGGTGTACAACTTTACCCACAAGACATGTCCCCCGTTTTGCCACCGGATTAACACACTTCCTTAGGTGTGCGGCCGAGGAGATCATGACAAAGCTGTTCCAATGTTCCATTACCAAATTAGCTACGCCGCCACTAAGGTTTCACCACAACATGAATCCACATGTTGGAGCCCCCTCTTGTGCCATGTGAGACTTCTCATGGCCTACGCCACGCTCACATTCAGCCTATAGCGAAACTAAAATGGAACTTCACAAATTACTTAGCCAGGTCTGTCCCATACCAGACTTGTGGTAGTACGGTGTGACTTTGTAATAGTATTTCACAGACCGGTCCTTAACTGACTTAGGCACCAACCACATACCCCTTGTGCCTGGCAATCAACATTGTGTCACCAAACAACAATGCATACCAGCAAGCACCCACCACTCTAACCATTAGCCTAAGTCTAAACCAAGTTTTCATATTCTGCTTGAAAATATTTCATAATCATTCTTGACCCACCAAAGTCAAGAACACATTCGAAAACTTTATCATTTTAAGTGAAACAATTCTTCCCACCCGAATTATTCTAAGCATGGCTAAGCAATTCCATAAAATGTTCTAGTCAACACTAATGTACCAACTAGGTTTTCATCTATGGTGACAAGGTATGTTTATTCAATTTTCAAGATTGGCCATACACAAAGGAATTGGGTATAACTAGAGTTTAAACCGAATTTAAACTAGATTGAATAAAAGTACGCATGCATATTAATTTAAAAACAACATAATAATTTAAATTACTGGGATCAACATGGTCAAAGGTGTAACTTGCCTTGCTCGAAGTCTTGCTGCGATTCGTCGAAGAAAAACTCTCCGGATTCGTCGTAATCTATACGCAAAGAACCAAAAGAAATTCAAACAAAATTCAAATAAAATCCAAAAATTCAAAAAGAGTCCAGAATTGGGTAGATCATGATTTTAGATGAATTTAGAAATTTGAATGGCTGAAATCGGAGTTAAAATGAGAAAGTTATGACCTTTGGAAGTTTTATATCGGAGAAAAAGATTGTCTTCGGGAAACAACGTGGTCGGAGAGGGAGATACGACCACGGCTATCGCGGTCGGGAGGGTTACGACCACTGCAAACGCGATCGGAGGGCTACGACCACGGCAAACACGATCGGAGGGCTACGACCACGGCAAACACGATCGGAGGGCTACGACCACGGCAAACACGATCGGAGGGCTACGACCGAGAGGTGCTACAACCACGTAGTCGGGCCTGCGACCACGGTCAAGCTGACGAGTACCTGGTTACTTACGACCACTCGGATGGAGCTTACGACTACGCAGAAGACTTACGACTTACACAGAAGACTCACGACTACGCAGAAGTCTTACGACTACGAGACAACGCAGTCGGAATACGATCACACAGTCGCTTGCGACTACGGCAACAAGTTTGAGATGATCGGGGGTGCTACGACCACTGCAAAATCGAAGAAGTTACGACCACATAGTCGATTTACGACCACAGCCGAACTGACGACTACCCGGCTATTTACGACCACGTAGTCGCTCACGACCACACGGAAGGTTTACGACTACGCAGGGAAATTACGACTACGGCCACAGACCAGTCTACGACTACGACTACACTGAGAACCTACGACTTCGACTACCAGAGAACTTACGACTACACGGATCTACGACCACACGGAAGGGTGTTACCTTCGGAAACTGGTTGGCCGCGGGGTGGTCGGAGGGAATCAGGCAGAGTGGCCGGAGACGACGGATGGTCGTAGAGGTTCGGTTATGAGTGGAGATGGTCGGTCGACGAGAAGAAGCGGCGGCGCTCGAGTCTTCGGCAACGACGGGGCTCCGGTGGCGGCGTCGCTCGGCGGAGAGGGGAATGGTGGTCGTCGGCGCTTGGGGATCACGAAGGCGTCGTCGGCGAGGCGCGGAAGAGACCAGGGCGGCGCCAATTCCTCGCCGGAACTCGCACGGGTCGGGGCCGATTCGGTTCAGAGCGGAGGGGGAAAGAGGTGGCGGCGCACGGGAGGTCGAAGGGGGGATAACGGGCTCGGGAAGGAGCTTTATAGGGCGGGGACGGAGGTAATGGGCTCGCCGGAGTTAAGGATTTTAGAAACGGTCGCATAACGGCGAGAGGCTTTAAGCCGACAGAAAACGGACGGAGGTGGGGCGGTTACTAGCGCGCGAGCTTAAGGGCCAATAATGGCTTCGGTTGCCGGCCGAGGGAAGGAGTAACCGAAGCTTTTAAAGCTCGGATGGGGTGTTAATGGAGGCCGGCCGGTTGGGGAAGAAGGGAAGAAGGAAACTTCTAAATTTCTTTTTAATTTCCAGAAGTAAAATCTCAAGAATTAATCAAAACTTAGGGAGGGTTAAGAAAAGAAAAAAAATAAATTTTTTTTGGCTTTAATAAAATATTTTAAATACATTTTCTTGCTTTAGATTTTGAAATAAAATCCAGATAAATCCAATTAAACTCCAGAAAAGTAAATAAATTGTAAATAAAATTTTTGGGATGTTACAGGGCCCACGTGCCATTGAGCGGACCGAGGACGCGAGGACCCGTCGGGATCGTGTGCTGCCGGCCCCATTCGGGTGCGGGCTCGGGGGGTGGTGGTGACCTGTACTCCGCCCAGGCACCTGGGTGGGTCTGGGTAGTGGAGCGTGTGGTGGGCCCCACGGCGCAGCCACCACTGGGCGGGGTCTGTGGCCTGGTTGGGTCGCTTGTTTCCTAGTGGCGCTTTTACGGAGTTTCCAAATTTCTAATTTTGCGTTGCGATTTGGGTTTTCGTACAAGGGAGGGAGCAGGGTATGGTTATGTGGGTCCGTGCACGTGGCTCTCTGGCTGCCATATTGCCATTAAAGATTCTGCGCTAATCTCGTCTTCGTCGTATGTAATTGCCCGGTTAGGCTAGGGGGCAAATCATCAGACGAATCATGTGGGAAATATTACCAGTACTATAACCCGTATTGGCCATGTTCTTTTTAATTTTGATTTATAGCTTATAGCCACGATTTATGATTTTTAGCTATTCGTAAGTGCAAAGTACGGAGTAAGAAAAATCCGCGTGTTATTTTGGCCGATATAAATGAAGTCGATACAGTATGTACTACAATCAACTTGCAAAGTCCGTCTAGAAAAAGCACTCTGTTTAAAAGCTAGTTACTATAAAAAATCGAAAAACAGTTTTTAGAAGTTGAAAAGAAGATGTCCATTACTTGTTTGATCAATTGCATCCTTCAACGAAGAAAGAGCACCTCGACCCTCCACGCGCACTCTCCAGGCGAAAATAATACATCCCCGTTCTTCTCCCTTTTCGACCCCTCTCCCTCCTCATCTCCAATGCTCCGTCGGCCAACGCCAAGAAGGAGAGTGGCCGTTCTTCTCCCTCTCCGACCCGCCTCTTCTTCTCTGCCTTTGGCGCTTCGACGAGCTGACGCCATGAGGGAGAGGGGTCTAGCCTCTTCATAGTTTGTAGATTATTTGTTAGTACTCTCTTCGACCACAATGCGTATTGTTTTGGCATGCGTATAGCGTCTAACTTTTCAAGATTTTGACTATTGATACCTTTTAAATATTTAGATACAATATTATTATCACGTTAAAAGCCTTACGTCCTAGAGTGAGATTCACCAAGTAAGAAAAAAAGTACAGTAACAACATACGTACATACTAACTATAACAACATACGTACATAGTATCTACTCATCAATGTCTAGGTCATTTATGCGTTCGGGGTCAGTGTATGCCTACACAATTTTAGGATCCTCCAATTGATGATGTTGCCATTCTTTAGCTAATTCCCAGTCTTTGGCGCATGTGATTGCCTCCACTAAATGATCTTGAGGGATCCGGCGCCTACTGAGGTTTATCATGTTCAAGGATTTAAGTGATATGAGGTCGCATCATTTCGAATTAAAAACTAGCTAAAATTGAATTACATTATGTCATCGTATATTCATTCACTATCCTGCTCTACCAGTTCGATCAATATTAGATAAAAACACCTACAAGTCACTCTTTTTCTATCCTCTCAAACCATCATATAAAAATATCTTTTCTAACCATCACTGCCGACTTGCCACGCTGTCCTTTTCCTCTCCAAACTGAACACCTACCCCTACCCGGACATTAATGAACATCTTCCCCCAAGTCCTAACTGCCTTATCTTCCCCCAAGTCCCAACTGCCTTATCTTCCCAACTCCCAAGCCAAGAAGCAAGAAGCCAAGAACACACTCCTCGCATGAAAAACTCCTAGCATGAAAAAACTCAGACCTTCTCTCCTTCCAATTACCACCAAAAATCATAAATCGCTTGATGCATGTCGTACCATCACGTTCCTCATCGCTCAAGCATTCCATTCCTATAACTAGTTCATGCATGCATGAAAGTTTGAGTGAGTGGCGAAGGGGGTAGCCGAGTGGTAGGCTGGCTGCTGGCAACACCGCAGTAGCAGGAGGAGGCGCAAGACATGGCCGGAGCATGGCGAGGCTAGCCGGTGGGAGCAGCAGCTGAAGGTCGAGCCATGCAGCGCAGTGGCGGTGACGGACATGGCAAGAGCCGGCCGGTGAGCCCACGTCGAGTAGCGTGGATGGAGGCCCATGGCGCGGTAACCGGTGACCGAACTCGGCGTAGTCGGTTGGGAGAAGGAGAGTGGTCGTCGATAGTGGAAGAAAGAAATGGAGAGAGGAGGCAGTCTAGAGGGAAGAAAAAGAAATGGAGGCTCGC
The DNA here is from genome assembly GCA_017311315.1 of Dendrocalamus latiflorus. Lineage (NCBI taxonomy): Eukaryota > Viridiplantae > Streptophyta > Magnoliopsida > Poales > Poaceae > Dendrocalamus > Dendrocalamus latiflorus. The sequence continues at coordinate 28,943,440 of CM029660.1, read as the reverse complement.
GAGGAGGTCACCGACTCGCTGCCATGCTGCGCTCAGTCGTCGAGACCGCTACCATGCCGATCATGCCCGCCGTGCCCTCCGTGCCAGGCCAGCCTGAGCACGGCACGCTACGCCAGGCAGTGCCGTACCGCCTGACAGGCTGATTTTCCAGGCCCAGCTCGATCCGTTGTTCAGGCTGTGCCGGCCTGACCCACCATACGGCATACCCATACTGTGCTTGTGCCGTGCCAAGCCGACCGGACCTTGGGCTGGCATGAAATGATCCGACCCAACTCTCACCTCTACTAGTGTCCTCAACCAGGGTCGAGACCCACACATAGAAGACATGCAGGTAGACTACCTCTAACGTGTCTTTTATGGCACCCTTGTAACTTTCTCTTTGGTTAAGGGCAAATATATAACTGTGGAGTTTCTAATAAAATCAGGGGTTTATTAAAAAAAACCCGCGCTACTGGTACCGGTCCTCTAGGCTAGTCCCCAATTAGCATCGTCATCATCTAAATGGTCGCTCATTGTTGGAAATTCTAGTTTTTGGCTTGTATTTTTCTATAAATCGTGGATTTTTTTTGTTTTGCTTCATCTCTTTTCAAAACGATAGACGTCAGGTTTCTGAGTTCTGACTGATCAAATATTTGACTCATTCACACCAGCTGAAAAAGTCCCCACTAAAAGTTCTATTTAATTAGATTATACATTTCCTCTCCTTTTTGTAAATTTAAATTTTTGATGAAAAACAGTAGGAAAGCTTTGAATTACAAAGGAGAAAAGTGGAAAGGGGAGGGAAACAGAGAAAAGACAAATTTAAACTTTGAAGATGTTGTTTCTAACAAATTCTGTAATGGTTTTTGTGAACAAACAATCAAGTAAAAATTATTCTAATTCTATGTTGGAACTAGCTAGATGCCGTATATGCATCGGTGGAGACAAAATTCGGAGCTTCCTGCGGAGATTGGAAGGGGGGCCTCGTGAAACGCTGAGCAGCCCAGGAGAGATCGAAAAAACAAGTTGAATAATAAAATTAAATTAAAATCTACGTTGTGATGATTGGTGTCGCTTCAGTAGAATGGTTGTGGTCACTAGCACCTTGTTGCAATGAGAAATGAGTAATCTAGCGGGACAATTGACTTCATATTAACATAATATTGTGATATCGTCAGCAACGTGGAAAATGCTATAGCTAATATAAATTTGGCAATTTCTAGTTCCTTGAAAATGTCGAGTTGTGCATAATTCTCTTCTTGGAGAACGAGGCATATGTGAAAGGGTAAGAAAGAAATCGGAAAAGTACAGTCATGACATAAAATTACTTCCTCTAATAAAAAAAATAAGTATTAGCGTATTTAACTATTTAATTTTAACTTTCACCAATAACATCTTCAATCTTTAGATCGGTCATATGCTTATTGTACGAGTATATTATATTTTCTCAGAAAAATGCATTCATAACATTATACAGTAATTTTATTAAGCTTTACAACAACAGTACTGCATAGCAATACGTTGGTAAACCAACTGCATTTGAGAGACTGTTAATTAAAAAACACACTTATTTGCGACCGGAAGTAATAAGAATATATAGATGCGATCAAGACTATGCTGTTTTTGGGCTTTTCTACAGTAATTAGCTTTTAAACGGATTATTTTTGCAAGATAGAGTCTACTAGTTAATTGTAATACATACTGTACCGACTTCATTTATATTGACAAAAACTGTATATGAGTTTCTGTTACTCTGTAATCCTTCGCACGAACAGCCCAAAAATCACAAACCGCAGCCAAAAGTCACAAATCACATTAAAAAAGAACAGCCCAAATGCTCAAAAATATCCCTTTGAAGCGTGAGCTCTGGAACTTATCCTCTTCGCCATAACCTAACGTTTACGTTTTCTTTATATATTTTGATCATCGGTTCCGACCTAACTATCATATGCCATCAGCTTCCCGTCATTTTCAAACTATGTAGGAGGAAAAATAAGGAACAAACAGGTCATGTGGTGCGTATGTTCCACCGATACAGAAGGGAAAAAAAAACCTCTCCAGACTAAGCCCAGATGGATTCGTCTACAAACCAGAAGATTCAGCAAACAAAAAACTATTAATTTAACTCGTCTCCCTTTCATGGAGTATATGGTTCGACGACGTGGGAAACGTTCAGCGATCAGCTGCTTTTGTGGGATACGTCTGCGGCGGTATTCACTGCAAATGCAACGGGTGTCAATTCGACGAGTAAATTGTTACTCTAAAGCTACAGTGCATCGTGATCCATGGAGAAATTATGTTAACCTCACTTGAGTACAGTACATTCATTGTGACAGGTATGCATACACTGAGTACATGGTATCATGTGCCCACGTATGTACTGAAGCTACCGAGCACAAGATGTTAATCCAATTCGAAATGTAACGCTCTTGTGATTGATCTTGTGCAACCAATACAAGTGTTCAGTGTTGAGTCATGAATCGACTAGTACACATCGTTAATTTGCCTCCTTGTTCCAGGCTCAAATACCACCACGCATAGCGGTCTCAAGCCTACTATGCCTGAATCCTGATCCATACGAGGATGGAGTTCATCTGTCAGACAAAGGCAGTCTAGTCTGAACATTGTCTTCTCTGACCAAAATGGCTCCGTGCATCGATCAAACCAAGTGAAAGAACCTGACATAAGTTATGTGACAGTAGTAGTACCATGCGTAGTGTCTCGCTTCTTCTCAGGAAGACAAGGCCTCAAGTTGTGATACGAAGGAGCAAAAGCATCGGCCCAGAAATTGACATGTCTGTTGGTGAGCCTATCTATCTGGGCCAGTGGAGCGGTCGACCAAAGTTGCATGCTGGGCCTACTCATCCCGTCACCCGTGACCTGGATGGAAAAGCAGGCCGGACCTATCCAGTGTGCGGTGAATGGTGATCCACTAGCTAGTGTGAGTATGTCAACTTCCAACTTCCGCGGCCAACAACACATGAGCACAACCGAACATGGCAACTCTCTTGTCTCTACCTTTTAATTTCCTTTGTGTCCCAAGTTGCCACTAACTTGCTGAGAATGTTTTTGTCTCAGCTTGCTTTTTTTAAAAGAAAAAACCCTCTAATTTCTATTGATAACTTAGGTAAAAAAATATAAGTACCTAACTTTTACATTGAAGATTCTACCGAATTTTTTCTATTTAAGCCCTTTTTTTGAAAAATATTCACATTTAGACCCCTGGTGGTTTTAATTCCGTTTTTGGACCCAGGGGGTCGGAGCCGTGGATCACGGCGCCGAGGTAACACGTCTCGGCGTCGTGATCCATGGCTCTGAGGCCCCAGGCCGGCACCAGCGTGGCGACCCGCGTGGTGCCGACGTGGCAGAAGCTCGGCGCCATGATCCACGGCTCCGAGCTCGGCGCCGTGACTCGTGGCTCCGACCTCGGAGCCGTGGATCTTGGCGCCGAGCTAGCGGCATTTACCCAGTCGGCCGGGCCGAGCCATTTCGCGTCGCGTCTGCCCTCAGCCCCCGACTCCTGCCGTGACCGCCTCCCCGCCGCCTCCCCGGCCGCCACCGCCTCCCCGGCTCCCGCCGCCAGCGCCTCCCCGGCCCGGCCGCCTCCCCGCCCCGGCCGCCTCCCCGCCGCCTTCCCGGCCCCCGCCGCCTCCCCGGCCCACGCCGCCTCCCCGGCCGCCACCGCCTCCCCGCCCCCCGCCGCCTCCCCGGCCCGGCCGTCTCCCCGCCGCCTTCCCGGCCCCCGCCGCCTCCCCGGGCCGGCAGCGCCTCCCCGGCCCACGCCGCCTCCCCGGCCCCCGCAAGCCTTCAAGGTGAATCTCTAGTATATCGTGAATTTTTTTCCACATATGTTACACACTGTCGCTTAATGTTCACTCCATATCTATGGTACCTACGAGAAGGCATAATGATTTTAGACTTTTGGTGTGATTAATACAATATCTAGATAAATATTGGTGGTTCTGTTTGACTCCAAAAAAAGACAATGTAGGCTGCATATTATAACTGAAAATCTCATGTGACTATATCTGGATCCTATTAGATATATAGATGTTTGAATGGGAAAGGGTTCATTTAGATATTTTATTGCTTAAACAAGTATGCATGTGATTTATCCAAAATTTCGCTTAAAGGTATTAAGTTTGGTTTTGTGTATGAACTAGATGGACAACCTAGTGACCCTATATCATGGAGGCAGTGTGACAAGTGATGATTATGGAAATGTTCAATTTGTTGAAATGCAAAGGGTGCCTCTGATATTCGGTGATCGGCCGTCGTTTAGTGAGTTGGTTGCTAGGGCTCGGGAGAAGCTACATTGTCATGCAAACGAGGAGAGCATCACAGTTGAGGGGTTACTTCACTTCGGTTCGAAAGACACAATTCTCAGGCGGTTGATCTTAATTGGTTCAGAGGATGAGTGGGACAAATATGTCAAATTGGTTATGAGGAATGAGTTAAAATGTTTGGACGTTGTTGTGCGGAAGGTGTCCATTGATCCCACCACTCACGGTTATTCACCAGAACTAGGTGATCAGACACCCTTTGACCCTCCGTTACCGGATCTTGCGGTGGATGTGGAAGAAGTGCCTGAGGTGCCCGATGCTCTATCTGCCCCGAACGAGGTTCAGATTTCTCAACCAGTTCGAGTTGAATGTCGGACTGATGATGTTGTGGCGGCCCCTCAGGATCATCCCAGTAAGTGTCGAGCCACACTTTAGCCTTTTCCCGTCATTGTTGTTTTTTTTTGTCTCAATCCCATCGTTTTCGTGCTTATGATGCAGGAGACATTCCTGATAATATTGGTGTTCCTCCCGTTGCTCCATCTGGCAACGTTGAAGAAGTCTGCAGGGACTCCAACAGTGTGGATGTTCAAATTGTGGATGATCTGCAGCCTTACGAGATCGCAAGGGCCGTTGATTCTGACGATGACCGCCCTTTTGGAGAGCTGACCGAAAGTGATATTGAGCTGATCAGGCGTTATTGCCCTGGCCGGGATCCATCAGTTCATGAATTCAGCGATCTTAGGCATTCTCATGGGGCTTATGTAGAAGGAAGGGATGACGAGCTGCTAGATGCTCCTGAGGCCGGTTCAAGCATGACAATTGAGAAGGGCATGATGTTTGAGGACTTGTCTGCATTGAGAAGGTGGATGCAGGAGTATTCAGTGATTCGTAAAAGGCCATTCAAGGTGAGGCATTCTTATGTGGAGCGGAGGTACACAGTTGTGTGCGAGAAGGAAACATGTGAATGGAGGGTTTGTGCTAGAAAACAGAAGGACACGTGAAAGTTCAAGATCACAAAAATCGTTGGCCCACACACTTGTGCCGAAGCAGAGCTCAAACAGAAGCATCGGCAGTTGACCTCTACCATTATTGCCAAGTCACTGTGTCACATAGTAAAGGGAGAACCCAATATGAAGGTGAAGACACTTGCTGGGATTGTTAAGGAGAAATTTGGATACGAGATAAGGTATGGAAAAGCATGGAGGGCAAAGCAACGCATCTGGAAGATGATATATGGGGACTGGGAAGATGGGTACTTGCAGTTGCCAGCACTCTTCAATGCAATCAAAGCGGTTAATCCAGGCATGCATTATGAGTACGTCCCGAAACCAAACGAATGGACTCAAGATGGGATGCAGATATTCTTCCGTGCTTTCTGGTGCTTTGCTCAGTCCATCGAGGCCTTTCGGCATTGTCGTCCCGTCTTCTCCATTGACGGTACATTTCTTCTTGGCAAGTACCAGGGCACACTTCTGATAGCCATTTCCTGTGACGCAGACAACGCGTTGGTTCCTTTGGCGTTTGCTTTGGTTGAGAGGGAGAACAAAGACAGCTGGGGATGGTTCTTGCGGCTCGTTCGGAGGCACGTGGTCGGCCCTGGTAGGGAGGTGGGTGTCATATCTGATAGACACCAGGGCATACTTGCTGCCGTACAAGAGCAGATACCGGGGTATCCACCTTTGCACCACCGTTGGTGCACTCGGCATCTTGTCGAGAATCTACTCCGTAAGGATGGTACGAAGGATAACTTTCCTCTGTTCGAGGAGGTCGCTCGAATGCTTGAGGTCAAGTTCTTCCAGGAGAAGTTGGAGCAGCTTAATACTGCAACAAACGCAGAAGGTAGACAGTGGTTGTCGGGATTGATGAGAGATGTCGACAAATGGACAAGGGCTCATGACGATGGTGGCTGGAGGTACGAGTTTCAGACAAGCAATATGGCCGAATCCTTCAATAACTTGCTTAGGGGTATACGTGGTATGCCCGTCAATGCTATAGTATCATTCACCTTTTACAAGCTTGTTGCCTGGTTCAACGAAAGACACACACATGCAATGGCGCTACAGAGTAAACAAGAGAGATGGGCGCCAAAACCGAAGCGTCACCTTGAAAAGGCAAAGGCGAGGGCTGAGGCACATGAGGTACATTGTTTTGACAACTCCACGGGCACTTACGAGGTTGTAGAAAGGGGTGGTACAACGACCGATGGAGAGCTCCGGCCGACGAGGAGGCATAAGGTTGTCCTTATTGATTTCTCATGCACATGTGGTAAACCGAGGCAGTACCACTTTCCATGTTCTCATTATGTGGCAGCAGCGAGGCATCGCAACTTTGACTACGAGAGCAAGATACCTCGGGAGTTCAGTGTTGACAACCTTGTGCTTACGTGGTCTCCCCGTTTCGAGCCTTATCGGGATGAGGGAGAGTGGCCACCGTACACCGGGCCCAAATACATTGCGGATACGGGTAGCCGTTGGAACAAACGTGGAATCAGGAAAAGGACGAGACACAAGATGGTTATGGATCAGCTTCAAGGAACAACGAGGCGAGGGAGAGCAACCCCCTTTCTTACTAACCCCGAGCAGAACCAATGTAGCAGATGTGGTAGACTTGGCCACAATTCACGCACATGCCATTGGCCACTTAGTCAGGTGCGAGTGCTTGTTATTCGTTATGTTTCATAGTTCGTCTAGTTATTTTTTCATATGTAATTTGCTATGTTTCTTATTTAATTTCTTATTCTTTCCATATTTTATGCATGTTCAATTTTTTGTTTACTTGTATGTTGGACTGACAAATTCAATTTTTTTGTAGGATGGCGCAATTCCACCTGCTAGACCAGTACTACGAGGAGAGCCACCGAGGACGGCTCACCGCGGAGGGGAGGGGTATTGCCTTCATCACTTCCTGTACAATTTGAGTTTATATTGATGCATTAACTACAAAAATTGGTCTATTCTATACAGGAGCTGCCCATCCTTCGTCCTCGAACCCATGACGGGTTCCTGGACATGCGGTACGACGAGAGGTACACTCCCTTCCTGGAGAGGGCTGGCCTAGACGCCATCTCTTACCAGGTTCGCTGTGGGTTGCCCACCTTCAACCCCCCGGCCATCACTGCACTGATTGACAGGTATTCTCCTAAACCATTGCTCCACTTGCATGTTCATTGTTGGTCGGCTATGTGCGCCTCAAATTCTCTGACATGTAGTCCTCTTTTTTGTATCATGTAGGTGGAGGCCGGAGACTCACAGCTTCCACCTCCCTTTCGATGAGATGACTATTACGCTCCAGGACACTCAGAAGATACTTGGTGTCGCCATTCACGGCCGTCCAGTGATCGGACCGTGCGTGCCTGCTGGTTGGAGAGCCCGAGTAGAGGCCTTCCTCGGGACAGAGCTTCCTGCTGAGGCAGTCCATCGTAGTTCTGCAGTTATGATCACATGGCTCCGGCAGACTTTCGCAGAGTGTCCTGCACACGCGGACGAGCAGACAGTTGCCTACTACTGCAGGTAGGGGTGGATATCGAGCCAACTCGTCGTCTAATCGAGCTTTTTGATTAAATTGACATAGTTTGATTTAATATCATTTCACATATAATTGCAGGGCATGGATCCTGCACTTGTTTGGCTGCGTTCTCTTCCCCGACGGAACGGGGGACAGCGCGTCGTGGATGTACATCCACTGCCTCACCGACTGGGACACGGCGGGGCAGTACAGCTGGGCTTCCGGGGTGTTGGCGTTCCTTTACCGCCACCTCTGCGAGGCGTGTCGTCGGAGTTCGCCGAACGCGACAGTAGGTGGTTGCCTCTACCTCCTCCAGCTGTGGATGTGGTGTCGTCTACCAGTTGGTCGTCCCACAGTTTCGCCTCCTCGTCCGTGGTTCGCAGAGGTTCCTCCTCGTCGACGTCCGACACTTGCATATCTTTGGGACCAGGTCTCAGTGCCCTACGCCCGGACGAAGAGGGCCTACCTAGAGTACACGAACGAGCTAGATGCGCTCACGGCCTCCAGTGTAAGTTAATTCCATTTGGTTTCGTGATTTTCATTTGTTAGTATATGACCTTAAACGTTAAATTGTTTCAATGCAGGTTAAGTGGGAGCCGTACGCCGAGCAGGAGGTGGAGGCCATTCAGTTCAGCGCACTATGCAGCATAGACGAGGCCCTCTACAGGAAGAGGTGCCCTCTTATCTATTTCTATGCTGTTGAGTATCACCTGCCACATAGAGTTGCACGCCAGTTTGGTATGAGGCAGCTGTGGCCAGTAGCGCAGTTCTCCACGTCTGTGGCCTTGCACAAGTAAGTGGCATGCAATTTCAATTCTAACCTTGGAATCCAATTGCACAGAGCTTTTTCTATTTTTAACGTTTGGTTTACGTGACATGCAGATTTGATCGTCGGCGACAGAAGAAGGTCACAGACTTCGAGCAGCACCACCACGTGTACGTTGAGGAGTGGGGACACTTTCAGGACCACGTGGACGACAACGACGAGCCGCACAGCAACGAGAACTTCCGGCGGTACCAAGTTTGGTACCAGCGTGCAACGCGGTCAAAGCTTAAGGGCCAATGGACTCAGGATGACTACGCCGACATTGCGTCCTCGGGCGACGAAGACACGCCGTACGACCAGTCGACTCGCCTTGGGACGCAGGTGGAGACGGCACCAGTCCTGGACCGTGTGGTAATGTTCAATCTCATTGCTTATTTTCCAATAGATATAAATATCACTACATATAGTAAATTATCCATTCTTTTGCTTGTTTGCAGGGCAACACCCTGAAGCAGTCCGTACAGGACATAGAGCATTTCTCCAGGACAGTCGGCGACGCCCGGACGCTTACCTTCCTAGAGGTAAGCTTCGACAAAGCCACTTACAAAATTAGTACGTAATATCTTCGTATCTTGTTGGTTAACAAAATGTTGGATGACAGAGGCTAGCAGGTCGGCTACGTCGTGCGGCTAGTCGTTGTGGTTGCAGCACCGGCGCGGGGAGGGACGTAGACGTGCCTACGACACGACTTTCAGACCCGACGCGGCGAGGGTCTTACACGGCACAGAGCTCATCCCCCACGAGCGACACTTTCCCTGACGAGGGGGGTGAGGACGACGACGAGGTGGAGCAGCAGACTTACGATGAGATAGGCCCGTCTCAGCTCGTAGGCGCTCCTGAGACTCAGCCTTCACAGCCTGTACCACGCAGACGCCGCCGGGAGCCTAGCCGTTACACTCCAGGCACCGACGCCCTTGGTAAGGGTAAGGGTAAGGCTAGGAGGCAGTGATATTTATGTGTAGGCTTGTGGGTCGTGTTGTAATGAGCTACTTGTTTGTATGTATGTGTATATGTTATATTCATGTGATATTTGTGTACGAATCCGTAGTCTGTACTTTGTTGTTCTATAATTCCTGCAATGAATTTATGTTTACTGCAAACGACTGCAAATGATACGAACTATGAATTTTTTGCTTATGAATTTATGCTTCCTGAAAAAGCACAATCGGCTGAAAAGGCTACGACCTAAAATAAAACAGCTTTGCCCAGTCACAACACGAAACAACACATAGATTGCACGTACATAAAATATAGCAAGTACTACAACCATCAACACAGCAACGACGGTAAACATGGAGGGTACCAAAAAATGACAACACAACCAAGTACTACAGCCATCAACACACCAACGAACACAACAACTAAAACACAACACAACCATACACCTTCTTACCTACATGCCAAACGAGCCTCGTGGCACCCACATGGAGAAATGCTGAGGGGGTCGCCTCGGACGTGGTTGTCCATCGTTGTAGTGGCATGCACATATGCAGCTCGGGTTCGCGCAGCAACATGTGGGATCATAAGAGCTTCCTATATTCACGACCTCCTCGTTGCCCCTCTCGCGTTGCATCTGTTCGCGGAGGTCGTTGTTCTCCTCAGTGAGATTCTCCATTCGGTACTCCAAGTCCCATATTCGAGCCCATAATGTACCCACATAACGATCAACATACCGTTCGTGAGGAGGGTCGATCCAGTGGGAGAAGTCGCATTTGGCCATCTGCACAAAAAATGACGGTAAACTTCGAGGGTCCATAAGCAATACAAAATGTAACATTACTAATTTCTACCCCGGAGCGTGAGCATCGGAAGAAACGTCGCCCGCCATCGTTCGGGGAATCCAAGATCTGGACGACCGCGTACTCATTGTGTCTGCATTTCGGCCACGGTGGTTGAGCACGCCGGCTTGGTATCAATCGGTACTGCGGACCGAACATATCCCTCGTTTCTAAGGGAATGTCGTCCTTCGGTGATCCAAATCCCACTGGCCCCTCGACTTCAGACATGGTATGTTTCACCACGAAAGAGAGGGTACTACTTTGTTCGATTCACAATGTCATGGGACCCCAACCCTGCTACTTATAGCAAAACGGGGCAGCTTAATGCAGTGACCACCAAAAAAAGAGGCTTTTGCTCAGGGACATGACAACACGCCCCTGCTTTGCTCAGGGACATGACACAAGAGGTCAGCTTTTGCTCAGTGAGATGACAAAAGAGGGCAGCTTTGCTCAGTGACATGACAAAAGAGTTCAGATTTTGCTCAGTGACATGACAAAACGAGGCAACATATGCCAGCTTTGCGCAGTGACGGAGTAGGCCTTTAGCCTGTACACATATAGGGCGTAGGTCTTTAGTCTTTACAGGAGTAGGCCTGTAGGCCTGTACACATATAGGGGCGTAGGTCTTTAGCTTTCTAGGCTTTGAATGGTCCAATCTCTGAAAAGGCTACGAACTATGAATTTATTACGAGACTATAGTCTCTGAAAAGCCTACATAGGGCCATTTATTGCTACACTGGAATCCAGGAAAAGCGAAAATATCCTCTCCATGGACTATGCCCACTGCACCAGATAACCTGCCTACATAAAGGCCTCCCTCCTATGTCTTCCATACCACATCTCCTCCTCAAGGCATCACAATACTACTACACAACAATGTCTTCCTGGAGGTCCGACCCATTTGGAGTGCCGGAGTGGCATGAGCGCCCGAAGTGCCATTGCGGCTTTAGGATGATGTTGGGAGTCTGGACTAATCGAGTACAACGAGCCAAATACGGCCGTAGGTTCTTCAAATGTCCTGACCTGGATGACGACTTCGTGGTAACGACCACAACTAAATCATTTGTTTCTCGTTATCTTTTTTCAACTTGATCGATGACATCTACCACGCCACACATAGGCTTGCAGGTTCATCGAATGGGTGGATCGGGTGTCGCCGGCATGGCCAAATAACCGGGCAGTGGAGATGGAAAACAAAGCACAATATTTTGTCAAGATGACTCAGGCTCGCGAGGTGGAACGACAGATGCGGCTTGACCAAGAGCGCCGCGTGAGGGTGGACCAAATCCGTCTGAAGGGCAAGGAGGATGAGTTGCAAAGGAGGCGGGAGCAGTTAAGTCTGCGTGAAGCTGCCATCAAGCGTCAGGAGGAGGAGCTTCAAGCTCGGGAGGCAGCTCTCAAGACCAAGAGTGACAGGAAGAAGGATGCAGCGGAGCCATCTTCAGGGCGTGACAAAAAGGGGAAACAACCACGCTACACCCAGTAGACAAAATGTAATAGACCCAGCAAGTTATTTTCCCTAAGGCATGCATGTTAGGACTAGTGGTGGAATTCTGAACATTAGAAGTACAGAGTTGCACACATGCCACATGCCTGCCATGTCAAAATATCACTCACCTTCGAAATATCACTTACCACTATATGCATCGATATTTCTACGCTCAATCCTTCGGCAAAAAAATTTAGCATAATTTGGTTTGCATGTGCAACTTGCAATGAACATAAACTTTTATTACGACTTCATCAGATTCGTTCCCATATTACAACTACAAAATTACCAAACCTTGCAAAAATCACGGGAATTGCAAACCCTTAAAACATATCATACCTTAAAAGTCACTTACCATTTTATATATCGACCGTTCTACGCACAGTCGTTCCTAAAAAAATTACCATATTTTTTTATGCATCTACAACGAGCCAATCAACATAAACTTGTTTTACAATTTTTTCAAATTGTTTTGTAATTCACAACTACAAAATTAACAAAACTTATAATAATTACAGTTCCTGCAACTAATAACAAAATTATCAAAATACAACTAGTAATTCTTTTTGCGACAACGTAAAGCCTGATCGGTGCAAACCCTAGACGCCGAGTGTCTGCAGACGTGGCAGGGAGCTCGGCGCCACGTGGCAGGCAGCTCGGCGCCACGTTCTACGGCTCCGAGCTCGGCGCCACGACCCACGGCTCCGAGCTCGGAGCCACGATCCACGGCGCCGAGGTGCTGCCACGTCAGCGCCAAGCAGGCCACCAGGCTGGAGTGGGCCTGGCACCTCAGAGCCGTGCTTCACGGCGCCGAGACGTGTTACCTCGGCGCCGTGGGTCACGGCGCCGACCCCCTGGGTCCAAAAACGGAATTAAAACCACCAGGGGTCTAAATGTGAATATTTTTCAAAAAAAGGGCTTAAATAGAAAAAATTCGGAAGATTCTTGATGAATAACATGTTACCATTGAGTCCTTGAGTCGATGAATATGCTGAACTTCTTTGTCGTAGACTCCATATCTTGTACTGTGTCATGATTGCTAACAATCATGGCAGCAGAGAAGTAGAAAGTTAATAATCTTTATTGATGTGTAGGACCTACGCCTTAGCAGTAATGTTGTTTATTGAAAAACAAATAAGAGGGGATTTATTTATACCCAACTTGGCCCGATGTTGATCTCTAGCATAGACACTGGCATCGTCGTTCAGGAGAGACGGTCCGATAAAAGCTATCATGGGTAAAGAAAATCTAGCTAAGAACTCAACAGAGAAGAACTAAACTAGAACAACTTGATCTAAGAAACAAAACAGAAGAAACTAAAGAAATCTAAAATTACTTCTGAAATTCAACGGGTCCCTACAGACTCAGCTCCAGCAAGAATGCCAGAGAAGGGAGGAGAGGGACCGACGGAGTTGTGGCCGACGGCTAGGACTCCTAGCGGTAGCTGCTCCCTCTGTGCACAAAAGTTGCAGAATGTGCTTGTCCCAACTTGCTAGGAACATTTTGTCCAATGAAAACTGCAATGGACATGTCCTAGCTCCCAGACCCGATACGATGATATGAAATATTTCTTAAGATATATTTCTGTATATACTCCATCAGAAAAAATAATAATACTTTATTTGAAAAGCAAATAAGTTATTATTATTTTTAGCATTTTTGGGCTTTAGGCCAAGCCTCATTGGGCTAGGCCTGGTGCCCAATCCAACATTTGAACAGGTCCACATAGGAGTAGCCTAGATGAATTTCACAGTTCATGTTGCCACACTTAGTTCATGTAATTATACTTCGATCAGTGTTCTATCACGGTAACAATGTGATATATGTGCTCTGAAAAGGGCTTTGGAAAGTTCCGAGCAAGATCTGTCCAAGTTTGTAGTCCTATTTTGAGAAGGCAATTTTCAACTTATATGTAATTTCCACAGTTACAAAGTGTTGTGTTGTCCCTGTAGATAAAATTGTGTAGCTCATGGATTGGAAGTATGGGCAACAAGGTGGTTTGGGTGTCAAAATGTCATGGCATGTATTGGAATTGAAACGCAAAGCTTAACTTTGAAGCTTGTTTTCAAAAATTGTTCTATCCTTGGAAGTTCGATTATCAATTACCAAATTCATTTTTAAAACTCATTTCAAAGGAACTTGATCTTTTGAGGGAATTTTCAAAATATAGACTCCTTACAAAATTCACCCCAAAGAATTCATTTTGGTCCCTCAAGTGGTTAAAACAAACCTACTCCCCCCAAAAGTCTTTCCAAAAAAGGTTTCTTTCACAATTTGACTTCTTCCTAGGTTTACTTCATAATTTGTTTTTATTTTCTCAAACAGTCAAAGCAAAATTATTTCTCAAAAAGTTTCCCCCAAAAGGGCTTCTTTCAAAAGTTAACCTTTGGGTTTTATTTTGAAATTATTATGTTGGTAAAAACATATTCCCCATGCTTGGTCTCGCTACCCATGGTTAGAAATTATTTTACTCCTTACTCTCAATTTAAAATTTTGTAGCATAATTTCAAATTTTATTTTCAAACTTATCCCCAAAGGTTTCACACCTCCAATCTTCAAAATTCTATTGATGAAAGTTTTCTTCAAAATCCCTTCCCTAAAACTTGCCCCCCTAAAAGACTTGCTTTCATAAGCAGACCTTTAGAATTTTAAAAGGAAACCTATAATTCCACTTTTCGCTTTCAAAACTTATTGCCAATAAAACTCAGTCTCAAAAAGGCCTTGCAAAAAACTTGGTTTCAAAATTAGCTATGAAACCTAGACCCCAAAAATCATTTGTCCAAGCTCATCTCCAAGAACTTATTTTCCAACTGAGATTTTGAAACCCATTCTCTTCACAAACTGTCAAAGGAACTCTCTTTTTAAAAAACATGTTTCAAATTCAGTATGTCAAACCACTATTGGAAAAGCATCCTTTCCATAAAGCTCTATTTTCAAAACAAAAATATAAAAATATATCCTTTACAAAAAAAACTTGATTTCAAAGTTACCTTTGAAACCTAGACCCAAGTATTTAAATGTCCAAACCCATTCCTAATAACTACTTTCCAAACCAAGTTTGGATATTCACTCTCTTTGCAAACCATTGGTAAGATGCTCTTTTGAAAACGAATGTTTCCAACTTTAGTATTCCAAAACCCTTATCCGAAATTCATTTTTTTCTAAGAAGCTCTATTTCTAAAAATAGTAATAGAAGCATGAGTATCGATCAAAGCCCTCCTGGATACTCTTCTCTCTCTTCTTTTGACTTGAAAGGGTAATTGATTCTCTCTTCCCTTACTCCTACTTCAAAAACTTAAGTTTAGGAACATAAAAAATGCTCGTGAAGATAAAATATTCTCGTTTTTAGAAACAATCCTTATGTGTTGGACCATACACCCTCTTATGTGTGTCCCCATGAATAGATGTATTGTTATAAAATTTTATCTGTGCACTGCCTATTTGCCATCAGACGTCATATTTCGCAGCCATGAGAAAAGCTTATTTTCAAAAATTTGTGTGATTTGTGTGCCACCCTAGTTTCTCGAGTGTGCTATTTTTGAATTTAAAAATGGGTTTAGCAACCTTATCCCCACTTTTTTTTCCTCATCTCATGCTATTCCTCCTCCCTCTTTTGCTAAAACCCCCACTAGGTCTAAAGAATGGAGTAGCAAATAGCCAAGAATAAGTGAAGACCACTCATCCTCCTGATATTCAGACAATACAACATCATCAAGAAGACAACGACTTGAAAACTTCAACCCACACAAGGACCAAGACTCAAGTCCCCATCTTACCTTCCTTTTCTCCTCACAGTCACGATAGACTTGACAATCAAATCCCCGTCAAGCAGACATGATGGCGGAGAAGAAGACGACTATCACTGGTAGAAGTAAGAAAATGGACCAACAATTTCTACTCACCATAGCTTTAACCATCTGTACAAATTGTCGCCTAACCCCACCCCGCAAGGATTGTTGAGAAAAGGCCATCACAATGGAAACAACAATATCACTGCATCAGGTAACCCCCTAAAGGATGTCACTTACCTCCGTTGCAAAAATACTGGACACTATGCCCACTGGTGCCCTCACCCTCAGGAGGAGCAAAATAATGGGACCACTTGTTTCTGTTGCAGCAATGAAGGACACTATGTGAATAGATGCCCTCAACAAAAACTAAAAAAAACAAGAAAAAGGGTGCCATCGCCACCAATTTCAGAATTGCAACAAAGAACACAAGTGCCCTAGGAAAGAGCAAGTTGTGCTTGCCAAAGTTCTGCTACCAGACCTGGAAACTCGACGAAATACTACATGCTTTGAGTGTGGCAAGACAGGACACATTGCTCAATTATATCCTCCACTAGGACAGGTTACAAGAGGAGCATGCTTTACCTGCGGGCAAACCGAACACTACTGATATACGTGCCTAGCCCTCTACTGTTCCCACAGAAAGAAACACCACCTATTAGGAGACTGCCCTATGAACCTAGTAGCATGTAGGCATTGTGGAGAGAAAGGGCATTAGGCCGACCAATGCTCCATAAATCACCCCAACTACGATGAATACCATCAACCTAGAGAATTCCCAATGAGTAAAGTCATGTGCTTTCTCTGGAAGGACAAGACTACTGCCCTAAAGATTGCTCCATGAGCATGTTGCAAATCAAGGCAACTAAGATACAATAGACAAGTCTCCAAGCCGCCATGGGACTCATCATGCCCAGAGCTGGAAAAGACAACTAATGATAATTATCATTTAATTTAAGGGGGTAGCAAGAATACCCAAAAATGTCAAAGTACTACCATGTGGACAATTACTAATTAGTGGTACAATAACTTAGTAAGAATAATCAGACAAATAAAAGGGATGGCTCAAGCTACAAATCTTTTAGATGGTGATATTGACCATAATTGATGCCTAGGACAACCAGATTCTACTAAGGACAAATACACTCGATAATAGAGATGCTAGCTATCATATCGGCATCTCCAAGCCATCCATCCCTTCTGATATCGGCCATTATCATCAATCCATCAATAGGGAAATTTCTCACCGTCCTAAAGCTAATAGATGACATGACCATTCAACCCTCCTATGCTTTGAAGATAACTATGTTGAACAGCAAGCACTTAAAAGAAATAAACACTTGGAAGAACAAGTGCTCTACGATGAAGTAGAGACAATTACGACCTACCTAGAAGAATAAGGTTCCCCCTTCTCTTTTATCTTCTCCAAGTCTTAACCCACCTTGTGCATATTTTCTTTCTCCCGCTACTCCAAGGAAAGGACAACCTGTCAAGCAAAATCCTGGAACCTAATGCAGGTCAGTTTTAGCCCTACCTCCTTTCTCTCTATTCTACCGGAATCTCGCGGTTGAGATTCATTTTAAGGCGGGTAGGTTTGTAACTGTTAGACCATGTGGCTCGGTCTAGGTTATTTTGGTGATGAATAATTGACAATGGTTAATTGATGATGAATATTTGATAATATTGTTTAGCGTTGTTTTACGAGTTGTGTTGCATGTGTGTGGATTGATGTTGGTCAAGTTGGGACGAACTTGTGCCGGAAGAATGTTCTTTGGTCTTTGCATGTGCAGGTTGGGCGTGGAGACGGTCATGGTCGGTGACGAGGAAGACTGGGACTAGGAGGGGGAAACCTGAGGTCCAGGCGGTCGAGAATGTCACGAGGTGGTCGGGCTAACGCTGGAGTATATGGAGATCAAAGGTGGATGATGCGTGCAGAAGCTACGGGAGGTGCGGTCCTGGAGGCTTCGATACGAGACGAGTTAGAAAAGTTGGAATTTTGGGAAAACCTGTGTTAGGAAGGGTTTCGGGTCCCTTATTTGTTGGAATTGGATTAGAACTGGTGGGCTTAGAGTAAGCCCAGGTTTTAGGCCCTAGACTATAAATAGAGGTGGGGTTGAAGGCTAACCTTGGGGCTTTGGTGATGCAATTTTTGTATTAGGGTTTGAGGGGTGCCAGGAGGGCACTTTGTAGCCACCATGATTAAAAAATAAAATTTAGATCTATTCAGAAAAATCCGTCGGCGGCGGTACCGATCGTTTGCGTCGTTCATCACCAGCAGTGGGATGGCAAGTCTTGCATCGTCAGTATCGTCCTCGAGCTGTGTTCGTTTTCACGCAGCAAGGTCGCACGTGGCCACTTGTGCTGAAGAAGCTGCATCGCGATCTCTCTTTTGCCTCGACCTCAGCGTGGTATAAACCGAACAACGCTGAATAGATCATGCAATTGTTTTCGTGAGAGACAGAGACTTAATTATAGGAGAGAGAAGATTTGGTGTGCAGTCAATTATCTATGAAAAGCCATCTGCGTGACATCATCACTATGTGCAAATTTCTTTTTTCATCTTGGCTCTCGAGCATCACAGTAAGTAGCAAGTATTAATGTTTAATTAGTAGACTAGTGTTGCATGCAGAATTGAATGTGTAGGAGAGAGAGAAGTAAAGCCATCACATCAAGGAAGTTTTCATTGCTATTTTATTTGCTCTTGCGTGCTCTGCTAGCTTGGACCTTTATCAATGAGAGTATGCATACATAGCCATCACATGAGACTATTCACTGCATGCATAATTGGGACATATGTCTAGTATCACTGCATACAACGAGTTGGTTGTTCAGTTAGTCACACCATAGAATTTGATATTTGCTACAGTACCAAGAGAATTTTTCTTTTTCTTTTTCTGTGTGTTTTTTGTGCTAACTGTGATTAGCAGATAAAAAAATCCGCTGCACAGTGCAATCATTCACCCCCCTCTGATTGCCATCGACGATCCTACAGTAACATCGCAAAATCATGGAATGTTAAAATATGAAAAATGTTAAACTTTTTATTGCACATTGGTGTTATTCGAATTTTCCTTGATCTTTGATTTGGATTTCCCAAACAAATTCAAATAGTAGAGATGAAAATAAAAATCAAGGATCAAGAACCAAAGTAATTGGGAATCAAATCGAACAAAATTTGAATTTGAAATTCAAATCAGAAAACAAAATCTGAAATGCAATTAAATAAAACCAAAAGCAAAGGAATATTAAAATTCATGTCAAAATAATTGAACCAATAATTGAATTGGAAATTCAAATTTGAATTCAAAATTCAAATTGAACACGAAATTCAAAACCCAAATAAAAAAGCTTCCAAAACTTAATCTGGGCTCGACGCTCCTCTTTTCTTCTCCCGGGCCTAGCCATTTCCTCTCTTCTCTCTCTCATCTCCTCTCTCTCCTCTCCTCCCTCCCCTTGTTCTGCTCACGCGTGAACCGGTCCCGTGCCTGTGCCGTGCCATGCGTGCACGCACACCGCCCGTGTGCCTGCTTGCATGTCGCATTGCCTGCGCTGCACCATACCATCTGCGCAAATGATGCTCATGCCGCCCGCACCCACACGCGATCCCCACCCGACGCGCGCGTCGCATCGCCCGCTACTCCCATGTGCATGCCACCGCCCGACACTACTTGTCGACAATGTCTTGCATAGACTCTTGCCATGGTTAATACAATTGAAATCAACTCAACTCACTCAAATTCCTAGAGGCTGGTCTAATCGCTAACCAACGGCTGGTCAAACCACCACAAATTGACTTAAAACTTCCTGGTAACAAGGGATTGGTTCGACTGTGACACCTATGTTGTTTAGACCACTCAACGACCTCCGGTCGGACTGCCATTACATGGCTGATTGCACCGCTCTCAAAAACTTTGCGCAACGCAATAAACACCCCTCTGGAATAAGCATACTGTCAGCTAAAAATCGGTCACACCGCATTTTCGATTGGACTGGTCTCACTCCCAGTTACACCAGCCACCGGTCAGACCACCACCCACGGCCGGTCAGACCGCTGCCTACCTGATAGTAAAAAACAGAGAGCAAAAGGCATAAAATCAAATTCAAACTATGATAACAAAGTATAAACAAAGTTAAATACTTATCACACGTATGGGTGACCTCCGTATAGTCTCACAGAGAGTGAGGGAGGGGAAGATAGGACTAGGCGTGTGGTAGAGAAGTTGCAGCGAACAAAGAAGTTGATGGAGGAGAGACCTGATGTCATGCTGGATGGGAAGACGAAGATATTAAGGCAGGCGTGTTCCAAGGAGGAGGAGAAGGCTCATGGCACTTCGATGGATGATGGGGATGTACCAAGGTGACTCTGCTTGTCGGTGACCATGCGTATCAGAAGGCACATTTCTGAATGTAGTTCAGGTTTGATCATAGGAATTTTGTCTGATCAAATGTGTAGTCCGTAGTGTCACCTAGAATGTTTTTCAGTTTGGTTTCAGGGCCAAATTTGCACATGAAGGCTAAACCAAAATATTGGCGTTACCAAAATTAGGGCGGCCAAATTGTTTGCCTGGATTATAGCATGTACTCGTGCAATTGTGCGGCAATTTGGCTATTAAAAAAACAATGTGATACATGTGCGGAAATGCCAAGAAAATCTTATGCGTCGTGTTTTAAACTTTTACGACCACAAACAAAAAGATCTGTGTGTTTTACTTCGTAAAGACGACCAATTCAACATAGATCTTAATGTAGGATGGCTTAGGCCTTGATTGGAACGATAACTCTCGATAGGAATTTTGAGGTATTTTTGGTCCGCAAAAATTTCACATAATGCTCCGTAGAAATCTAGAAAAATCATGTATTTCAAACACGGACTTACTGCTTTTTGCAAAACGCTTCTCATTCATGTTGGCTTTTAGCTTTATTCTTTGAAGACTTACAAATAGTAATAGATTATAGAGAAATTTATGGAGAGAGATATTCATGTATAATTTTAGTTAATATAAATAAAGTTATTATAGTATGTACTATAATTAACTAATAAATATTATTTTAAAAAACACCATAAATACTATAAACAATATTTATTTATATAAAACACAGCTTTTAGGAACGGAGGCCGACACCGGACAGGTCGCTCCACTCGTGACTCGCCAACGCAGCAGCAGCAGGCACACCTAGGGGTGAAAACGGATCGGATACGGACGGATAATGTCTCTACCATATTTGTTTTCATATTTTTTTTCGGATACGGAAACGAATACGGATAACTCGAATACGAATACAAATACGGATAATATCGAATACAGATACGGATCGAATACGAATCGAAACGAATACGGTTACGAATATTTATCGGAACATGAAAACCCCTTAAACTATACATCCAAAATTAACGAAAATACATAAATAGTTCATCTTGTCAAAACATTCATGAAATCTAAACAAACATAGTCTTTGAGATTTCAGGAATCAATTGCTAAAGCGTCCAAGGGGTGCACGTAGGTTTGAGATTTCAGGAATCAATTGCTTTTCATGATAATCTTAAGACCTACCCAGCACAACAGTCAACAGGTAAATCAAGTCATCTGATACTTCCAAAGCAGTGAACCAAACTGAAGGAATGTTGTACCAACATCACATTGCATTGAAAAAATGGAGTCGGCGGAGGCTGGCGGAGGCGGTTGGCGGAGGGAGGCCGTGGGGATGGCCGGCAGGCAGCGGTCGGCGGTGGAGACGATGACCGCCGCGATCGCCAGCGACCCCAGCTTCACCAAGGCGCTAGCGACCGCCCTCTCATCGATCATGGCAGGAGGCGCCCAAGCCCAACCACCTCCCGGCGGCGGTGTCGCCGTGTCGGTGGCACCGAAGACGGTAACGGTGGAAGTGGCAACGACTCCGCCACGGCGGCCGGAGCACGTGGAGTGGCCACATAGGGGTCGCCCCCGCGGTTACCCACGCAGCCTTGCAGCACTTCTTGACGGTCGCCATTGACGTGGAAATTAAATAGAAGTTTAGATTTAGATGCTTGTAATCTGTACATTCATATCCGTACATACGTACACCACATCGGTTTTGTACTGTTACTGTGTAGAGCTTTGCTGTTGTACACGAATTATTATACTTGAGATTCGTACAGAGAGAATTAATTTCCATCATAGCATGTACTTAAAGAAAATGCAATTTTCTATTCACACCTATCATAGCCCATGGGCTGTATTTGGGCTGGCTGGTTATGGGCTGAAATCTCGGATATCCGTTTTTGTATTATCCGAATTATCCGTATCTGTATTCGTATTCGACGGATACTAGGTTTACTGTATTCGTATCCGTATCCGATAAAAAAATCCGTATCCGTATCCGATCCGAGAACTATCCGAAAAAAATCCGTTCCGACACAATCCGTATCCGTATCCGTCCGGATCCGGCGGAAAATATCCGATCCGTTTTCACCCTAGGCACAGGCCGCACAGCCGCTCGCTTCGCTTCCCTCGCCTCCTCGGCCGCCTTCCTCCGCGGCTCCGCCCCGTCGCGACCGTATAGTCCGCTTCCCCGCCTCGGCCGGCTCCGCCAGTACCCATATCCGCATCCGCATGGCTCTCCACGCCGCGCCGCCGCCCTGCGCCGCGGGCCGCCTCCCCTCCTCCTCGCTGCCTCGCGTCGGCGGCAGCCGCTTCTTCCGCTCCATAGGCGCCGCCGCGCGGCCGGCCGCCTCCCGCGCGGCGCTCGCGCCGCAGCTCCGGACATCCGCAGGTATAGGTACTGGATACATGCGCTTCTACAGTTCTACGCTTCTGTTAAGGGTGTACGATGCTCATACAGTTACAGGTAGTTGCTACTTGCCAATAATTGTGGTTAGGGTTTAGGCGGATTTGACGCCGTTGTTTAGGTAGCTCTGGGAACTAAGAGATTGGGGGGGGGGGGGGGGGGGGGCGTTGGGAATGGGGCACTGCTGTGTGGTTGAAATGTGAGCTAGGTGTGACCGAGCACATGGTTTTGTCCTTGTGAATGGCCTCTCCAGGCACAAATGTTGTATGATTTAAACAATTCGTTTGGTCTTAGGGGAGTTTGCAGCAGCGTCTCAACCGCCAGAGGCACAAAAAGAGGCAGGTTTAGATAAGCCTAGCTTGTGAGACATGAATGGCTGAACCTTTGATTTCCGTCCTATATTTGGAAGTCGGATGCAAATTGCGCTAAAGAACGATGGCCGCTGGCATGGTTGGGAGGCATGTGGTGTGCTATCGACAAGTTGGTTAAGGTAGGGGCATCATGAATGTGAAAAATCTGAAGTTATGTGTGGATGGCAAATTGTGTCCGGTGTGAAAGGTTGAAGTCAGTTTTCTGTGTATAACAAAATTGCAGGGGTTTGTATCGGGTGAAAATGAACTAAATGTTGGAAATGCGTGAAATTCATGTGTGTTGAGTTCCCAAAAATTCTCCAAAAATACCACATATAGGGAAGGATTTTGGCATGTATATTATGTTAAGTTGTTAACCGTGGAAACTCTCTTTTGGTGGTTGATGCAATGAGCTCACTTGTGATGCTTGGGCATCTGGTGTGTTGAGTAACCCCTTCTGTTATGGCGATGTTTCCTGAAACATATAGCAGTATAGCACTAATAGGCAATAGCACGGTCCTGTTGGCCTCTAGTGATCATTCAGGAGTTCTTTTTGTGGACAGTAGTGGGTTCACTCTATGTGCAATGTTGTGATTGGTTGCTCATGGGAAACTAATAACTTTTTGGATGAACTGAAAGGTGTTTAGTTTCCAAGCTAACATTTTGCCATTTTAGATATGATGCTGTCAAAGCCAGAGAATTTGATATCATTCCTGTTTGATTCTATTTTCGACCATAGTTTGTACCAAAGCGATCTTAAACAATGATGGCAGCCCTGGAACGAGCAATTCTCCAGATGTGGTGTGTTTTGGGGAATTGCTGATTGACTTCGTCCCAACTGTCAATGGCATGTCATTGGCAGAAGCACCAGCCTTCAAGAAGGCTCCAGGAGGTGCACCTGCCAATGTTGCAGTTGGAATAGCTCGTCTTGGTGGGTCGTCAGCTTTCATCGGAAAGGTAATTTGCAATTTTCTTCCTGTTTCTGCATGTTATAATACCAGAATGAAGGAAGTATCAAGCATGAGTAAATGCACTTTATGTCTGGAAATTGGAAAAGAAAATGACATGCATGTTAGGTTGCACAAATTTATCTTTTTAATATATAGCTTTTCTTACATTGGCATACACTCGCAAATATCATCAAGTAAATTGCACTATAGGTTCCTAAACTTGTAGCTCTGTCTCACTTAGACCCCAAAGCTTCAATCTTCTAGGCAAGTCCCTAACTTGCAAAGGTGCCACAAAAATCCATCTACTAGTTCAAGAACTGATATGAAGCATTTGAATGGCTCACAATAAGTTCTCCAACATTTTTAGGCATTATATTAGGAGAAACCCATGCGTATTCCTCCTGCTCATTTGTTATGGGCTAGCACCATTGGCGGTACGCCCATGCGCCCAAGGGATGGACAGAGGAGGAAGAAAAGGGTAATTGATTCTTTTCTTGATTCTGAATAGCGCGACTCCTCTCTTTACATAGATGAGGTTAGTCTTTTAACAATATAGAAACTAATTTGATAACGTAAGTATTAAATGATAGAGATAACTTAACAAACTAAGCAAATCCTAATTGATTGCTGCTGATAGTCTTCCTTGCATGCAGCCCCCCTAATGGGCCATGGCTATCCATGGCCCCATGCCCATGACACTTCACCCCTCTTAAACGAGCAGCTTGACCTTGAGCTGCAGGGTGGCGACCATGTCTGCGACCGAGGTGTCCCCATGTTGACGAGAGGCTGTGTCGTTGGAGGCACGATACATGGAAGAGGATCAACAAAGCGCTGATGGACTGTAGTGACGACAACAACTCTCCATGATGGCTTGGTGTCGCATGAGTTGTCGCCGGCATGGACAACTCACGTGGGGTAGCAAATGACTCAAAGATTGACTAAAAAAACAGTAGAACTATCATCCTCAGCATCAATACGACCTCCCTCTTCTCTCGCTATCTCCTATCCCCTTATCTTCCCTCGAGCAAACGCGAGCGAGCAGAGCCGCCTCGGGATGGCGAGTGAAGACGGCACGGGTGCGGGCTGGTTTGGCGGCGAAGGAGGGCCTCGAGGAGACGCGCATTGGTAGCCGTGGGCTCCGGCAGCCCGAGCAGCAGGAGGAGGAGCGGCGGATCGAGCTCAGAGAGCTCAGAGGCGCTGATGGCGTAGGAGAGGTGACGACACCGGTAGGTGGGAAGCCCGGATCTGAGCAAGCGGCCATAGGGGAGCCCCGATCTGGCGGCGGGATCCGGTGCGGGGGCTTGCGAGAGCGTGGCGGCGGCGGATGGCAGAGGAGCTTCCCAACGCTAGAGCGGCGGCGCGGTAGGAGGTGGCCAGATCCGAGCTGGGGCGTGGCGGAGAGGGCCGGATCCGGCTCAGAGAGGGCGGGCCGGTTCGGCGGACTTCTTAGCGGAGGGCGGAGGTGGAGCCCAGAGGCCGAGCCGCTGAGGGGTGGATGGCGGACGTGCGTTCGCATGTGGCCTGAGCTGGCGGCTAGGTTGGGGGTGGCGTGCGCAGCAGTGGAATCGCAATCGGGCGTTGCCGCTGCTCAAGAGAGGGCGCCCAGTGGCGGCGAGGTTGGTCTTGGACCTCTTGTATCCGAGGATGGTTCCCCGAAGGTAGAGCCTGATGCATTGCCCCGTGCGTCCCTTCACCATGGCCGCTGCCGTCTCGCCGCTTTGCTTCCTTCCGCCGTCGGAGACGAGAGCTCAAACGTTCGTTGGACCTGTTCAGAGGTGGCAGTGGCGTTGACAGTGCAACTTGGCATTGCTTCTTCTTCACCATAAATTTTGCCTTGACCTCCATCGCGAGCCTCATGCAGTCTTAGATTCGTGAGCAGATCTCAGCGTAGAGGCTCCTCATGGCCTTGATTTTTTCAGCATTGGAAGCCATGATGAGTGGCTCTGATACCAAGTTGTTATGGGCTAGCACCATTGGCGGTGCGCTCGTGCGCCCAGGGGATGGGCAGAGGAGGAAGAAAAGGGCAACTGATTCTTTTCTTGATTCTGAATAGTACGGCTCTTTTCTTTATATAGATGAGTTAGCCCCTAATAATATGGAAGCTAATTTAATAATGTAAGTATTAAATGAGAGAGATAACTTAACAAACTAAGCAAATCCTAATTAATTGTTGTTGATAGTCTTCCTTGCGTGCAGCCCCCCTAATGGGCAATGGCTATCCATGGGCCCGTGCCCATGACATCATTGTTGTAGACGATTCGGATGATTCTACCATACTTGCAAATCTTGCTAGCACGCACCTTGAAATCTTGCTTAACGACTAGAGCATCACCTCTAAATCTACCAAGCTTAACAGATTGAGGAAAGCAACAAAAGAGCCAAGAAATGGTTCCATGTTTGCACATTTTGGTACTTGAACTAGCTAATGGATTTACGTGAGACATTCTGCAAACTTGGTGATCTTCCAGGAAGATTTTGCAAGCTTAGGAACCTGTCAAGATGTTTTCATTATGGTATGACAGAACGACATTTACTTAGGTATGTACATATCGCTGGAAAAGCAGAAAGGTCAACAGGTCAGGTTTTACTACAATTACTTGAAATGCGTTTAATTTTGAAGATCTAAAGTGCAACGTGCTCGATACAATTGCTTTCATTTCACAATGCATTATATCATTGCTTTCATTTCACAATGCATTCCTTTGTATTCGTGGTGTTTATTTCAGCTCATTTATTTTAAGTTCAAAATTAACATGTACTGTTGTTCAATGTTGATTGTTGAACACATGCAGGTTGGTGATGATGAATTTGGTTACATGCTGGCCGATATACTGAAGGAGAATAATGTAAACAATCAAGGATTGCTGTTTGATCCTCATGCTAGAACAGCTTTGGCCTTTGTGACGCTTCGAAGTGATGGTGAACGTGAATTTATGTTTTATCGTAATCCAAGTGCAGATATGCTGCTTGAAGAAAAAGAACTTGACCTTGACCTTATAAGGAAGGTATGAAAACAGCGTGGCATATGATATTATGGCAATGGCTATGATTCTCTACTACTATTGGCTTCTTTAATGATGTAGTATATTTGTGGAAAGCTGAACCTAACTTAATTATGGTAACCATGCTAGGCTAAAATCTTCCACCATGGTTCAATAAGTCTTATAACCGAGCCATGTAAAACTGCACATATTGCAGCTGCCAAAGCTGCTAAAGATGCTGGGGTACTAGTTTCGTACGACCCGAATTTGCGGCTCCCACTGTGGTCATCAGCTGAGGATGCTAGGGATGGTATCCTGAGCATATGGGAAACTGCTGATGTTATCAAGGTAACAACTAACAACTTAAGCTATTCGGGTTCGCAAAAAGCGTATTTGTCTTGATCGTGCAACTGCTTTGAAATAGATAAGTGAAGAGGAGGTATCCTTTTTGATGAATGGGGAGGATCCATATGATGATTCTGTTGTGAAGAAACTTATCCATCCGAACCTGAAGTTGCTTCTTGTCACTGAAGGTCCAGATGGTTGTAGATATTATTCGAAGGTATTTTTTTTCCGTCTATGACCAGTAGATTACTTTCTCTTTTATCGTTTCTTGCCATAACTTATGTTTGTAAGGAAAATATTGCTGAGATATGGCCTCTTATTCTGGTATCTCCTTGAGCATACTTGGTTGTCTGACAAAAATCATACAGCATTTAATATAATCCTTTCCTGAAGTAATAGAACTATTTATTTATGGTGAACTTGTTCAGACCTGTGGGGTGGAGATTACTATCTCCGTTATTATTTCTTGCAGTCACTTGGTAACCTTGTCTTGTGTAACTAAGTCTGTACAATATGAACACTGTTCTTGTAAAACAACAGGAATTTAGTGGGAGAGTTCGTGGATTAAAGGTAACTGCTGTTGACACCACTGGTGCTGGGGATGCATTTGTTGCTGGAATACTATCACATTTAGCTGTGGATTTCTCTCTCCTCCAGGTATGACTAGTACTGCCAGAAACTTGCATTCCTTTTGTTTTCTTGTTTCACTGAATGCTGTCCTGAAATTTTGTTGCTGCAACTTCCTCCATGTTTTTATTGTAGATGGATGCATGAAATGATTTCCAAATGAATAGGTGATTCATATTTTTGTTATCTTTACATAGAGTCCAAGATCTTTAGTTTTGGGTAACAATAGAGGTAGGGGTGTAAGTGCCAGTGGTCAGCCTGCGAGCCTGCCCGCAAAAACATGACATTGCGGCTATTGCGGCAAACCGCAATACTTACGTGGCTTAAGTGGCCTGAAGTGCAAAGCCCACGAAGACCCGCTCTTCCGCATAGCATGATTACACGAGTGTGTTGCTAGCATGTTGGTAGAGGTGGCCAAATGGGCCAGACTAACCATGTTGGCCCAAAGCACGGTACTGTTGGCCCAGGCAAGGCATGGCCCACACCTAAACAGGCCATGCCGACCTGACCAGCCATGCCGTGCTTAGGCCAACACCTCAGCACGGTATATTGTGCCATGCTAGGCACGGCCCAACCTGGCAGGCATGGCTTGTCGAGGTGGTGGGAGGTGGTGGGCGGAGGCAAGGCAAGAGGCGGCGCCGGAGGTGGCCGTGGTGTGAGGGAGCGACGTCGTGTGGAGAGGGCAGCAGCTGGTGCTAGAGTCGAGGTGGGAGGCGGTGCCGGAGGGTGGAGGCTCCAAAGGGCGAGGCGAGGAGCGGATGGTGCGAGGGGCAGTGGATGGGCGGAGGACGTGGGTGGTGGATCCAGCCACGCCGTCGCCGGAGTGGATTTGGAGCGCGTAGGCCCGTCCCTCTGGATCTCCCCCTTGGCTTGGGGGGAGGGAAGGGAGGGTGGGCGAGCCTGATCTTCGCCTACCTTCGCCCCTGCGACCTCGCGCTCTCTACCGCCGACAAGGCGGAGACGAAGCCAGCAGGGAGGTTGGGGTGATCGTTGTCGTTGGGGAGGGGAGGGTTGGGCGGCGATGACTACGAGGTCAGGGGTGACAGGGTGGAGGGAGGTGGAGCGAGCTAGGACTGGGTGGCGCTTGAGGGAGAAGGCCGAGAAGATGGAGATGAAACTGGTGCGGAGGTAGGAGTTGTCATCGTTGTCAAGGGAGGGGAGTATGGGAGGGTTGGGCGGTGGTCAGGTTGGGGGTGACGAGGCCACACTGTCACGAGGGGGAGGTGGAGGAGGGAGGGGAGACAGGCTAGATGGGCCAATCGGGCTTAATGTGCCCGGGGTGGCACGGCATGGCCTGTGACCTCGGGCTATGCCTGGGTCTGAGGCTCAACCTGTGGGCCAACATGTCATGGCCAGTTTAGTTAGTTGGGCCAATCGGGCCATGCCTATACGAGCCCATGCCGGGCCGTGCCTGGTAGCCCATTTGGTCAGGTCTACTCACTGGGCCTCCACTCCCACTGCCTCTGCTCCTCTAGTCCGCTGCACTACCTCCCAGGACGAGGAAATTGTGGCCGGAACATGCGCTAGGCCGGTGAGGCGGCACGTTGGGGATGCGAGCAGCTCCAGGCATCTGTGACGATAGGCGCGAGGAGGCTGAAGGAGACAAAGAAGCAGCTCTTGCGCTGGCCGCCACACTGCACGATGTCACCCCCGCAGCCGCTCCATGGCAGTGGACGGGGTGAGTGCCGACCGCGGCGCTACCGGCTCGCAGAACTGGGCAGGCCATTGAAGAAGGCAAGGGAGCGAAGGCACCGCCTCTTGTCAGCCTTCTCACTGCCCGGCTCCCATTCTCCTTCTCATATTCCTTGTTCTTTTCATTCCCCTCCTCAAGCAGCACGGTGGACTTCTTGGCATTCCTGGAGCGGATGAAAGCAAAGGTGGTGGTGGGGGAGGGAGTCAGGCACGGTGGGGAGGCCGTTGAGGAAGGCAATGGAGGGAGTGGCGTTGTAGTCGGCACGGGAGGGGAGGGAGCTTCAGGAGGGCTGATGGCTCCATGGAGAAGAAGCGGAGGAGTATCATGGCGTTGCTGGCTCGCTGCTGCACTGCGCCTGTGCGGCCACCATGGTCACTATGGTGGTGACCATGGCGGTGATGGTCCAGATTTGGAGCATAGAAGTTTTCCATTTTCTATTTGCATTTTTCCCCTATTATTTGAGAACAGTCTTTCTTGGTGGGCGACCTGCAGAACTCACCAAGCCCGCTTAACATCGTGAGCCTGCTTGCTGTTGGCCTGCAAAAATTCTTGCAGCCGATGTGGTCCTCTGCGGGCCGACCGCGGACAAGCC
Source organism: Dendrocalamus latiflorus (assembly GCA_017311315.1). Classification (NCBI taxonomy): domain Eukaryota; kingdom Viridiplantae; phylum Streptophyta; class Magnoliopsida; order Poales; family Poaceae; genus Dendrocalamus; species Dendrocalamus latiflorus. The sequence goes on along the minus strand of CM029660.1, from coordinate 28,913,490 downwards.
CACTTACATCCCTAGAGAAAGGCATGCATAATTTGCTGAAGGCCGAGCAGCCGAACAGACTATCCACAAATTTGACATTCCTAATTAATCTCAATTTTCTGTATCTGATTTTATAAATGACTTTCAATCTAGAAACCATGAATATGAGTGCTCCAACAAACTAACTGAGAGTGAATGTTTGTCAAATTGAATGTTTACCTTGGGCATCTAGGCATATCAAATGTTCTGTTCAACCTTTAGCTGTCTGAGTTGTACTTTAGTAAGGTTAGAAACTAATAGATTGAGATCCAAAACTTCTGAGTGACAAGTTACTCATTAGTCATTAGTGGCATACATGCAAATTGGAAATAGAAATAATTAATCATATAAATATCGCAAATATGACAAACATTCATCAGAAAAGCAATTGCTGTGTTGAAATATCTGGAATCACAGTTTCACTGTGACCTTGGAATTAAATAGCTACTCCTAAACAATCTAGCCGCTGCATTTGCTTTTCTTAGCAGGACAATGGATAAGGCCCTGTTCTTTTCAGCTTCTAAAAGCTGCCTTTTGACTTTTCTACAGTAACTAGCTTTTAAACGGAGTATCTTTTTAAGATAGGGTCTATTAGTTAATTATAGTATATGCTTTATCGATTTCATTTATATCGGCAAAAACTGTACGTGAGTTTTTGTTACTCTGTAATTTCTCACACAAACAGCCTAAAAGCCACAAGCCGCAGCTAAAAGGCATAAGCCGCAGCCAAAAAGAACATGCCCAAAACTGTACTATTTATTATGTAAACACGGTAACCTGCAAGTTTGTGCCATTTGTGTTTGTGACATGGACACCATTCATTGTGGACATAGTAGTTTGATACGTGGAGATACAAAACACCAAACCATGTTCAGCAAGGCTAGGAAAGAATATGCCTATTTGCAAGATTCCAAACAGCTATCCATACATATGTTGCTAATGGCAGTTAAAATTTTACCATGACGCCATGTTCTCTAGCCACTGGTGCTAAGTTTCTTTACTGATCTACTGAGATATGTAATAACCTAAAGTTTGGGGAGATCTTCAGTTGGCACCACACATGTATTACAATCAAAATGTACTACAGACAAGTAAATTATGCTTCTTGTTATGACAATATGGCATCATTGCTTTTCAAGCTAACCTGTTGTTATTTGTTTGCAACACTAAAGTCTGAAAAGTCAGCTGCAGGGGGGCCTTGTTGTTAGTCTTATTTTGCTTGTGTGACTTAAACAGGATGAAGGTCGATTGAGAGAAGCGCTGAAGTTTGCAAATGTCTGTGGAGCTCTCACTGTGACAGAGAGAGGCGCAATCCCTGCGTTGCCCACCCGACAGCAAGTGGTTGATGCCCTGACCAATGTTGTTGCTTAAGCAAAGTCATGCATGTGTACTCACCTTATTTGCTGTGTAGTTTAATGTGAACTGGCCTTAGCCCTCAGAGCATTATGTTGTTAGCATAGGTTTAGTTTGGCCCTGCAATTTAGTTTACATACTGCTTGGCGTCTTGGCGGTGTAACCCAGGCTCCCAGCCACACCAAATAATCTGGGGCAAGATACGGTTTGGCGTTTGCAGTGCGCAGTTTCTCATGTAAAATTGGATTTTGAGCGACGGAGCTACCACTTGCTGTGCACTCCATGTATTTTTTTTTACCGCAGACATCTGTTGGTGTTGTAATGAAGGTGAAATGTTCTGCTTCCACGTGTATTTTCGCAATAATATTGAGCAGTTAAATTAGCCATTGGAAGCATGTTTCCTTGTCTGCTCACTGGATGACTATACTTGCTACCCCATTTGGGTTCAATTTTCCTTCCTCCTCTGTCCCACATGGACTCTCTCTCTCTCTACTTAGTACAACACAGCTGGGGCATTGGGCAATGGTGCAAGTTTGCAACAAGTATCTGCCGCAAAACAAAAGGGAGTTCTCAACAAGGATAAGCTATCGGATTCTTCTTTGTTTATACCTTTCCTGTACGCGCGGATGCATTTTAAAGAGGGACTAAATCTGAACGCCTCACTTTGTAGACACCATTCCTGAACTTGAGGACGACCTTCCTCAGGCTTGAGTAAACATTAATCTACACCGAAGAATGTTGGCCCAGATCATGCGATCCTGCCTACCTAGCCGATAGGTCGCTACGCCCAGGTCAACCTTCCATTCCCTAAATTTTCTTCACTGTTTATGTTTTATGTATCGCTCTGGTTTGGTTTGACCTACACCTGAAATAATGCAGGAAACTCTGCACTAGCTCCACTCGGCTTCAGGCTCTCAACAGTCAGCAGCCACTGTAACTAACATAATCCAGCAATGAGCAAACTACCATGCCGGGAGTCATGGGAAAGGTCACGAGGGCTGCTGCTGCGAAACATGATTTAGATTTTAGGCCTTTTTGAAAGGTAGGAATCTCACGGTAAAAAGAATTTGTGCGTTCCAAATAGACCCTTTAAGTACGTGCATATACTCTGAGAGGATGAGCAGCCAACGCAGCCCAACTTTCCAGGGATCGCGCATGATTTCCGACATGAAAATCGGTATCTGCAAACCCAAGTCCGAGGCGAGAACAGCAGTTGCTTGGCCACATTCCGACAACCCAATCTCATCCCAAATCTTGCAAATATATCTGTGGGGCTTGCTGATCCAACATGCAAAGCCTTGGTCGGTCTGCTCCGGTCACACGCCACCCCACAACAGCAGCCACACAATCAGTTCATATCATCATATACTATACCTGCACCCTGGTCCCAAGAGCTTGATACTCCATTAATCTGTGTTATCATGTACTAGATACCACTGTTATAGGCTGGTGAGTGGTGGCCGAGGTTTGACCGGTCAAACCATCGATGAAATCGGGTCAAACCGGTCAAAGCTGTAGAGTCTTTGGTGTGCTGGGGAGGGGGATGAGGATAACAGGAGCACATGCCAGCGTCCATGGGGAGCCACGGATAGTTTTTGATTATGCAGATCGAGTTAAGAGGATAATAACGCAACAAAGGGAGGGTTAGACCCACGAGTGCACATGCACCCAAGTGGAAGTGGGTGAATGAACAAAAATGCTATGTGCACAAACATGGAATTCTTGCTAACTAGAGTAGAGAAGTGGCGATGTGACTTTCGTTTCAGTAACGGAACTAAATACTGGGTGGGTTTCTTTGGGTTTGGTTTTAACTTATTATTTTTTTGTACAGTAGCTAGTTTTAAATCATACGTTTTTTAAGACGAGTTCTATAGATAAATTATAGTGGATACAGTACTGAGTTTAGCTATACCGACTAAAATCGCATGTAACTATTTTTCTCCGCCCACTGTCTCTTACGAACAGTCAGAATTCAAAAAACATAAGCAAAAAGTCAAAACCATAACACAAAAGAACCCACCCACCCATTAAAGACGATGAGAAACATTATGACTATATGGCAGTTAAGAGTTGTAAAGACGTTAGTGATCCAGCTATCACGTCCGCCAAGCCACCTCGGTCGTAATTACCACTCCCTCTGATTTCAAATATAAGTTGTTTTGATGCTAACATTGTCTCTATGATGGCACTTTGATAAAAAAAATATTTTTTCAACTAAAAATAAATATGTATATAAATATATTTTATGATGTATCTAGTAATACCTATTTCATATTTCATGTTATCAATATTAGTAGTTCTTTATATATTGATGGCCACTTAAAAATGTTTGACCATCACAAATTATAAAGGACTTACATTTGAAATAATGGCTGGGTTCTTTTAGGTTTAAAGTTGGCGTATGCTTATTATGTCTACAATAATTAGCTTTTAAACGGTGTGTTTTTTAAGACAAGATCAATAGAAAAATTGTATTAAAAAGTGTACTGAATTTAGCTGTACCGGCCAAAATCGCATGCGACTATTTTTCTCTGTATATTGCCTCTCGTGAACAGTCAGAATTCAAATATTTAAACCATAAGTCATAAGCCATCAGCGCAAAAGAACCCACCCAATACGTCACTGCTCAACTATGGCTGACAGGAATTTTTTAAAAGGTAAATACGCCTAACTAGAACCACTACTCTGAATTTTTTTACTATTTATTGAAATAACAAGATTTAAATATAATTTCCACCGAAACATAGAAAAAATATATGAGAAAGCGATTCGAAAAACCGGATCTATAGCTTCTCCGTGCCTGCGCGATCAGCCCTTGGCGGCGTCGAATTCCATAACTTCGTCGCCAGCATAATACGCGCCCACACACACGGACCCAGCCCGATGGCCACCTCTTTTCGGTGCACCCCAACGCGCCGATGAGGTCGGCGCAGCTGTGCCGGGCGTGCATCTGGGCCAAGGGTTTTCGCCGAGCTGGGCCTCGTTGTTTTGGTCGGTCCAACGCTGCTGCATTGTGCTTTGGGGAGGGGACGGTCCATGTGGTCCTTGTGTGTTTTTTTTAAAAAAAAACTTGTTGTAAACACCTACGCAGTACGTGTCAAGAATGCGTAGTGCATTCTCGCTAAAATAACACTAGGAATGTCTAGCGTAAAATATGTAGTACTCCTACTAGGATTAATCAAGCAAGATCTTATCAAACTGATTCGTGCAAGAGAAGTGTGGAACTGAGACAAGTGGCAGCGAGGCCTTCAGGAGCACTCGTCCGTTTTTTTTTCCTTCTTTGCTTCTTCGAAACCTAAAATAAATCGGATAATTTTTTTTAAAGCGGATTCTCTTTTCGAGTTCAAAATTGTGTGCGATATCCACGTCATATGACTATTATCCGCTATTATTTCAAAAAATACAGATAAAAAATATAAACCACAGTAAAAAATCATAAGTTTCAGCCCACATAAATCCGATAGGTAATGGGCGCGAAAATAACTTTCTGCCCACTTGTGGGGTTACATGATGTGCTAGTACGTACAGAGCTGGTTTTTATCCCATAATATATGCAACGTATAATCTTGGAAACGTACGAAGAAAACAGAGTCGCTTCATTCCGAAATAAAAGTATTTGGATCGATTTTGAGTGATAATGTGGGAAGATACAATTGCTTTTGATTAAACCAATCGATTGCCTTGATTGGACAGCTCTCGAGACTTTCCTACGCTCCTCCCGGAGAAGGAATTTCTTCCGGTCTAGTAGTCTCATGTGCGCGAGAGGCTATACATAAAACCCTAGTAGACCAAAAAAAAAAAAACTACTCCGCTAAAATACACCATGCATGCATGCGATCTTTTTTTATTGACACATGAGTTGAATCCATCAAAGCAAGCAAATCCCCAGGACCGAAAACCCATGCCCGGGATCTCTCTCCCGAGCCATAATTGGCACGGGATGGATGGAGCAATTGACTTGGAGGATGGACTCGGGCATGTTCTTTTTTGCTGCGGTTTATGATTTTTGGTTAAAAATTTTAAATTTTGGCTGTTTACAGTACAGATTACAAAGAGATCGATACTCACTTGCGATTTTAGTTGGTACAGATATTGAGCTTTTAACGTGTACTACGTTTAACTTGTAGACCTCATCTTGAGGAAAATACTCCGTTTAAAAGTTAGGTACTGTAGCGGCTGCGAAAAGCCGTCCGACTTCCTCACTGCCGAACAGGCCCTCATGCTTGCTCCAATTCGTGCCCCATGCAATGCCACCCAACACAAACATTCACATCCTCTGAATCTTCATTCTTCGGCCATAACCGCGTTATGCACACACAGAATATACTATCATGTGGGCCGTTTGATGCTCTTATATCTATATACTAGTTGTGAAAGACCCCCATTCAATTCCCTATATATATACATTAGCCCCCACCAATTCTTGTTTCCAAAGGGTTGAAACGATTTAATTCCGGGAAACAGGCTTGGGTGGGGGCTTATATTAGAAGCCAAATCCCTCATTTCATGGATCAATTGGCAATGCGCGAAAAAAATCTAGTACGCAATTAGGCATGGTTTTGCACAAAGGCTTATTATACCCATCTACTTAAGGAAAGAATATGGCTTAGGGCATGTACAATACTTTGTGTTTTATGGTGTGTTTGGTATGCATAATTTCACATCCCCTGTAATCTAATATTCCCATCAATCTGATTACCAGTAACACATTACCAGTAATCTAAGATTTCAATATTTGGTTGGTTTAAAAGAAGCTACAAAATGGTCTTTATAATAGTTCAAATATTTCATAACTCAAACCAACAAATCCACAAATTTAAATTACATGAATTGAAATTTCAAATCTTGAAGGTTAACATTTGAAAATTTTATATTAAAAACTAAAATTTAAATTCTCTCAATTTAATATTGCAACATTCAAAAATTCAATTCTTATGATTCAAAAGCTCAAATTTTGGATGTTTGAAAATTTTAATTTTAAAATTTGAGTTTATAACTATAAATTGTTCGAATTTATAAAATTTAAAATTTTACAACTTGAATTTTGGAAATCCAGAATTTGAAATTTCAGATTTTAAGATTTAGTTTTAAAAAAATGAAATTTAATATCCAAACTTGAAAATTTGAAATTCAAATATCCTAAACTTAAGATTCTAAAATTCAGTATTCAAATTTTGATATTTTGGTTTTGAAATTCATGTTTTGAAAAAATATTTTTTAAATTTGGATTTTGAATTCAAAAGGTTCAAAATTTCACTATGAGAAATTAAAGCAAATGATAAAAGTGCAATAGCAAATATTCTTTTCCCTTGGTAATCTAAGATAGACACCCTTTTCTATGGGAAAGTGATTCCTAGAAATCATGGTAATCCAGTTCCTAAGGTAATCTTAGATTTCTTGTTTAGATTAGTGGTTGTTTTACCAGATAAGGTAATCTCATAGGATTACTAAAGCATTCTCAGGAATCCTTGGAAGATTCCACCAACCAAACGCACCCTTAAGGTTGTCTATAAGACTTCTATCTCACCTAAAAATAATACTAGAGACAACTTTTATCTCACCTAAAAATAACACTAGAGACAACTCCTCCAACAGTAAATCATTCCTCTAACTATTTTACTATTTTCACCATAACTTTTTACCTCACACCCTTTTACTATTTACGTTGGTTCGTGAGTTCAAATCATCTCTTGCACAAGAGACAATACATTATCTCTCCTCACCTCCTTTCTCCTCCACATAAGATTTTACTCATTTAATATAGGTAAGAGACAACTGGGATGACACTATTAGAGATGCCCTTAATGATCTGTTGCCATCATAAAGCTAGGTGAGGAGAATATTTCACTACCATAGAAAGGGTCATCACAAACGATTCAAAACCGTCATCACAGATGGTTTCTGACCCGTCTGAATTTATGTGTCTGTGATAACAAGTGGCTATCACAGACGGCTCTCGAACTGTCCATGATAAGATATAACATAGACAGTTTTAGTTATGAACCATTTGTGATAGCCTAATATTATAGACGGTTTTAGTTAAGGACTATCTGTGATTGCGTTCCAGCGTCCTCATAAATAAGCCTTCTTCATTTCATCAATATTCTCTAATTGCGTTGCAAAACAACGCAATCAGAGAATGCAGATGAATCAAAATAGGCCTATTTATAAGAACAAGATTATCGTGTAATAAACTTTGTCGCCATGTCTTCATCTTGCAATAAAACATGAATTTCAACAAGGGCTGAAACCTAGCCGTCCATCAATCATAGCAAGAACTAAGGCATCAATAATTAATTTTCACACACACGAGCATCAAGATTTACATGGTCAAAACCCTAGCCATCCAAAAATTTTGGATGGGGGATATATCACTGGCAATGAAGGAGAGGCGGCAACAACGTCACCGTTGTGTCACGATGGTGACACTGCATAAGACACTCTTATAACACTTAGGACAAGAGTGTCTTGTACAGTGACTGTGGTGTCACAACCAAAGGTGTAGGAGCTCACATCGGTAGTCGGTGTTGTCGAGTGGACGGGACATTTCGGTTTGGGGGAGGAAGCGGGAATAAGGAGTGGATTAACTAGGAGCAATAGGAAATGTCCTCATCAGTGTTGTTCTTAGATTGAAATGGGAGAAAGGGAGAAGTGGAGTAATAATGGGCAAGAGGTGGGAGGAGACCGGTGCCTGCCGTTCGATGTGGAGAGAATGGATAGGTGAGATCGAAATCCTAGGAGAGATACCACGGATCGGTGATGTGGCATTGTCATAGATGATTCAGATTAAAAATCATCTATGATGTATGCTGATATCATAGACGATTTTTAATCCTAACCATCTGTGATAATACCATAGATGCTTCGAAATAAAAATTGTCTGTGAAAAGTACAAACATCACAGACAGTTTTTGTTTTGAACCGTCTGTGATATTATCATAGACGGTTCATAATAAAAATCATCTATGATAAGTAGATCATCACAGATGATTCTTTCCATTGCAGTGAACTTAGACGGTCCATCTTGTAAAACCATATGTGGTAAATTTATCACCGACGGTTTGTGTTGAACCGTCTGTGATGAGATGTCCAAGATGACCCTTTTTGTAGTAGTGTTTGTGTTAGAGAAGGGTTGCATGTCTATGCACGGCAACGAACTGTGTTGGACGGTGACAAGAATTCATGCCCGTGCCAGGTCAAGAATAGAAAGGAAAGGTTGATCGGGTTGGTTGATCGATTCTTTATTTGTTTTGGATTTCCTGTTGTAGCTGTTGTACATGTAAATCTATAAATATCAATGTAATACAATCAACAGAGGTGTGCAACTTGCATCCTCACCTTCATGGTATCAGAGCCATGCATTTTCTAAAATACATCTAATCGATCGTCAAACCAGCATGACTTTTTTCCAACTTCAATGCTACTTGCTTCTAGCTACCACAGTGTGCGACTTGTTCTCGCTCAATCATCATTCTTAGCTTGACTTCCTAGCACGCTCGTCTATAACCTGGACCACCTCTCATGTTCTGACGCATGTTCAAAGTGCCCGCAATGACATCCCATCGTTCAATATTTTTTTCTTCGCCTGACCTCGACTCGGTTTTCCCACCATGAGCGACACCTCCAACGTCAGCGTGACAACCACCACAGCCACCGCTAGCCCCTAAAACTCTGTTGCCATTGTCGCCACAGTGGAAGCAGCCGCAACCACTGCTGCCCCTATCAATCTGCATGAAGTCGCCTTGACCACTTCATCTACCTCGCTCTCCACTCAAGTGGCACCAGTCGACAACATCAAGACACACATACCGATCGTCCTCGACCTCCAAGCCTCAAACTATGCCAAGTGGTGGGAATTGTTTCTCATCACCCTCGTCAAGTACTCACTCAAGTGACACGTCGATGGCTCTGGCACTTCTTCTAACAATGACACGTGGGAACATGATGACTTTATCGTCCTCTCCTGGATATACATGTCAATATCCACGGAGAACTTCAATATTGTGATGTAGCCCGACTCTTCTGCTCAATGGGTGCGGGAAGCCATTGAGAACTTGTTTTGTGACAACAAGAAAGCCCGTGCCATCCAAATTGAAGCTGAATTATGTAATCTGCTCCATGTTGGACTTTGGGTCTCCTAGGGTTTAGACCTAGAGGGTTCTATACGGGTTCAAGTGATACACGGAGAGAGAGAGAGCAGTAGGGTTAGGGTACCGACCGTCCGTTGTGCTGGATGAAGAGACGGCCATCACTGGTTCGTCGGTGACGTCTGCGCATGGGCAGCGGCGGTCGGAGAAGAAGGAGCGGTGGCGGCGACGTCGGCGGTGCAGACCCGGTGAAGGAGACGGCGGTGATGCTTCCCGTCGCTGGAGCGCCCCCCTCTCAGATCGGATTAGGGTTTGTCGGTGGGGTTTGTGGCGGCACGGTAAACCTCGTCGAGCGTGCCGCCCCGGCCCCCACCTCTCTTTTATATGGCGCTGGCGACAGGGGCCCACAGCCAATTGGGCTGGGCGCCCCCGACCAGGGCGCGGTCAAAGGGTGGCATTTGGCCGTTGGGCCAAATGCCTGAGATCACTCTAACATTCTCCCCCTTGATCTCAATCTATACTTTATCTTTAATTACTTTTCACTTTACACATTCCATCACAGATTAGTGCATAGAACATGTCTCATCATCACGGTCAATCGCCGATAGATTCAACAGCTACAATACACCTCTCTGTTCTGAAATAGTTACTTTAATCTTTTGGGCCATCTTTTAGTCCAGGAATCATAGGCTTTCCCTTAAACCCATGCCGGCTATATGTTCTCTGAACACGTTGGGTGGTAAGCCTTTAGTAAGCGGATCCACTAACATCTTTGCGGTACTTATATGCTCAAGACTTATAATTTGATCCCGAACTTTATCTTTCACAACATAATACTTTATGTCAATGTGTTTGGCAGCACCACTTGACTTATTGTTGTGGGCATACATTACTGCGGGTTCATTATCGCAGTACAACTTAAGTGGTCTATTGAAGTCGTCAACCACTTTTAAACCGGGTATGAACTTCTTTAGACAGTTCACCTGCCCCGTAGCCTCATAACATGCTACAAACTCGGCATACATTGTGGACGATGTAGTGACGGTTTGCTTTGAGCTTTTCCACGATATAGCTCCTCCTGCGAGAGTGAACACATATCCGGATGTAGACTTTCTATCGTCTCCCGCAAAATCAGAATCTGTATACCCCACTATATGGAGTGAATCTGATCTTCTGTGTGTCATCATGAGGCCTTTTGTTCCTTGCAAATAACGCAAGACTTTCTTTATCAATTTCCAATGTTCTATTCCAGGATTGCTCTGGAATCTGCCAAGTAACCCGGTAACAAATGCTAAGTCAGGGCGTGTGCATACTTGAGCATACTGTAAGCTTCCGACAGCTGAAGCATGTGGAACCGCTTTCATTTGATCGATCTCATACTGGTTCCTGGGGCATTGAAAATCCCCATATCTGTCGCCCTTGACTATAGGTGCAGGTGAAGGACTACATTTATGCATACCAAATTTCTTTAAGACTTTTTCTATGTATGCCTTTTGTGACAGTCCCAATGTCCCCTTGTTTCTATCCCGGTGAATTTCGATCCCTAGAATGAACAAAACTTCACCAAGATCTTTCATATCAAAGTTTGAGAACAAAAACTTCTTTGTCTCCAGTAGCAGACTAACATCACTACTAGCTAGCAGGATATCATCCACATACAGGATTAGGAAGATAAACTTACCATCTTTAAACTTTGCATAAACACAGTTGTCCTCTACATTCTCTTTAAACCCAAATTTTCTTATTGTACTGTCAAACTTCAAGTACCACTGTCTTGAAGCTTGCTTTAACCCATAAATCGATTTCTTTAGGCGGCATCCCATTCTTTCATTTCCTTCCACGACAAAACCTTTCGGTTGTGCCATGTAAACATTTTCCTCCAAATCCCTATTAAGAAATACCGTCTTTACATCCATCTGATGTAACTCTAAATCATAATGTGCTACTAATGCCATTATGATTCTGAAGGAATCTTTACATGAGACTGGAGAAAAGGTCTCATTGTAATCAATCCCTTCTCTTTGCGTAAAGCCTTTTGCCACAAGTCGCGCTTTGTATCTTTCTATATTCCCTTGGGAGTCAAGCTTTGTCTTGTAGACCCATTTACAGCCTACTGTTTTGGCTCCTTTAGGAATAATTTCCAAGTCCCAGACTTTATTAGTCTTCATGGACCTCATTTCCTCTTCCATGGCCTCAAGCCATTTTGAGGAATTTTCGCTTCTCATGGCTTCTTCAAATGAGGTGGGATCATCCTCCATTTGAAATTCCTCTGTGTGATAAATCTGATAATCATCAGAAATAGCTGATCTTCTTACTCTTTGAGACCTCCTCGGGGCCTCCTCATTTGGTACATCTTCTGTTTGAGGCTGCTGTTGCTCCCCCTCATCTGTGGCAATAGGTTCTATAGGATCCTGAAGAACAGGTTCCTCATTATCATTCATTGTTGCCACAGGAGGAACAATAACAGGTGCTGGCACCACAGTGTCTTGCACCGTCGGTGCAGGGACAGCAGGTAGTGTGAAGAATGGCTCTTGAATCATCGGAGTGGGTGCATACACCCGCTTCTCTTCAAGATCAATCTCACGAGCTACCATACTTCCTCTCATCATTTCATCCTCTAAGAAGACAGCGTGTCTCGTTTCTACAAACTTTGTATATCTATCTGGACAGTAGAAACGAAACCCTTTTGACTTTTCAGGGTGGCTAATGAAATGACAACTTACTGTTTTGGGATCAAGCTTCCCAAGGTTTGGGTTAAATACTTTAGCCTCAGCAGGACTCCCCCACACACGTAAGTGGTTTAGTGAGGGAACTCTTCCTGTCCACATCTCGTATGGTGTTTTGGGCACCGACTTACTAGGCACTCTGTTGAGAATATGAATGGCGGTTTTCAACGCCTCCATCCATAAACTCAATGGCAGTGTGGAATAGCTCATCATGCTTCGCACCATATCCATCAGGGTACGGTTGCGTCTTTCAGCTACTCCATTTTACTGAGGTTCGCCCGGTGTAGAATACTGGGCTACTATGTCATTTTCCTGTAAAAACCTCGCAAAAGGTCCAGGAACTTGTACATATGGGGTATGTCGACCGTAGTACTCCCCCCACGGTCAGATCAGACTATCTTAATCTTTAAATCGTGTTGGTTTTCAATTTCAACCTTAAATATCTTGAATTTATCCAAGGCTTCATTTCTTTCTTTGATTGGATAAATATATCCATAACGGGAGTAATCATCCGTGAATGTTATGAACGAGTCATATCCATCCACACTTTTCACAGGAAAAGGACCACAAATATCTGTGTGAATAATTTGTAGAACTCCTGTGCTTGTTTTAGCGTCTTTTTTAATTTTATTTACATATTTTCCTTTAATGCATTCTCTGCATTGTTCTAAGTCTGAGAACTCTAATGGAGGAAGAATATCATTCTTAACTAGTCTTTCTATTCTCCCCCTCGAAATATGGCCTAAACGACAGTGCCATAATTTCGACGACTCATCTAGAGTTCTCTTTCGTTTTCTGTTTACATTCGTAGACGAGGATTCAATCACTTTCTCGCACGCGACGTTCCCTTTATCGCATACGACATTCACATCATCACATAATGATAACAAATAAAGCTCATTCTGTAAGATGGCAAGACCAACACAGTCTTTATTAGACATTATTTCACACTTGCCATTTCCAAAATTACAATCATAACCATCTTTGTCCAAATTTGAAACACTAATCAAATTCCTCTGCAAAGAGGGAACAAAAAGGACATCTCTAAGTAAAAGATTGGAGCCATTAGCTAACTCTAATGAAAGATCGCCAACGGCTTCAACTTCAGCTTGGACTCCATTTGCAAGTTTAATGCATCTTTCGTTTCTTTGCGTAGTCCTCGTCGAACGGAATCCCTGTAAGGAATTAGCAACATGAACAGTTAGCTCCTGAGTCAATCCACCAAGTGGATTTCGAATATTGCACATACATGCATTCATTTATAAAGGTAATAATGTTCTCACCTTTCTTTGCCATTATCATCTTTAAATAATCAGGACAGTTCTTCTTGTAGTGTCCCGTATTCTTGCAGTGAAGACACTGATCTTTGTCTACAGCAAATTTATTCTGTTGAGGCTGATGGACAGAGGCTTTTCCCTTGTTCTTTGAGAAGGAGGTACTGTTGAAGTTCTTTTTCTTGTTATCCTTCACATAGTTGATAGATCCACCATGTGAGGATTCAATTCTTTTCTCCTCTTGCACACACATAGCTATGCACTTTTCCAAGTCCCATTTCTCGGGCTGCATATTGTAGTTGACAACAAATGTGCCAAACTTTTTGGGCAAGGAAGCAAAAACCAAATGAATAAGGAACTCATCCTTGAGAGCCAAATCCATTGGTTTAAGCTTAGATGCCAAGTTGATCATCCTTAGTATGTGCTCTCTTATGCCACTGCCACTACCAGAGTACCTTTCTGTCACAAGCTAGTTAATCAGCTGTGTAGCATAAGTCTTTGAAGAGCCAATGAACTGACTCTTTATTTTATCAAGGTACTCTGTGACAGTGTCACACTCTGCAATTGAGCCCACAATTGCAGGCTCAATTGTGTTCTTTATCACAGCCATACATTTCTTGTTGGCTGTGGTCCATTTCTTATGACCAAGGTCATAAGACATCTGTAAGGGAGCATGATCCCTTTGTCTTTTCTGTCAAGCAGTATCATCCTCATTTTGATCCCTCACTGGTGCCATAGGCTCAGTGGGACGTGCTGTAGTGAGGACCCAGTCCACCTCAGCTAAGATAAACGCTAAGTCTATCTTTTTCTTCCACTCTCCATAATTATCTCCTTTAAGAGTGGGGATCTCTCTGATACAACTCATCAAGTTGTATCCTCCTGAAAATTTAGTTCAAATAAAGTGAGAACGTAACAGCAAAATTATATACCTTATTTCCAACGTTGGTCAAAAATACGACATACAATTTAAATCAATTTTATCTATACATTAAATCTACATCACCGTTGGGCAGAATTAGAAATAATGCATAAAAAACATCAATTAAAAAATTATAATATTGTTATTATCAACGTTGGTCAGAAAATAACAATATCATAAATCTCTGGAAATTATATCTATTTTCCAAAATTAAATTCTCCCGTTGGTTCGAATTTAATAATGAAAATCAATCAACATTAACTTTTGCAGCGGAAACTGTAATTATTCAAAATAATTCATTATACAGAAGCATTATACTGTACACATTTAATCTCTGAAAAAATTAACACGTTGGTGCAAAAATTTACAGAGATTTTGGATCAAATTTCATTGAAATTCACTCAATAAATGCTTCTGAAAACAATTAAATTCATCATTCGGGATTCACTGTGCAAATGGCCATTTTTGGCCCATCCCGCGCGGCCACGGCCCATGGTGGCCCGCTCTCCCCGCGCCTCATGCGCGCGCGCGCACGCAGCCAGCGGCGCGGCCTCCTCTAGCGCGGCCCATGGCGGCCTCTTTCTCCCCGGCGCCCAGCAGCCCACCAGCGCCCACCGGCCCATCAGCCCCACCGAAAAACATCTGAGCCGCCCGATCAAAATCAACGGTCTAGGGCGCGCGCGGAGGGGATAACACCCCCAAAACCCTAACCCTAGCCTTCATTTCGGCTCCTCCCCACCCGAAAAAACGGATCTGAGGGGAGGGAGCGGCGGCGCAAGGGCGCGGATCAAGGCGGCCTCTCGGGCGGGGCGGCCATGGCGCCTGCTCCCGTGGAGCGGCGGTGGCGCGCGCACGCACGCGGAGCTGCGGCGGCCTGCTCCCTTAGGGAAGCGGCGGCCTCGAGCGGAGCTCAGCGAGGCGGCGTGCACGCGGCACCCGTGAGGTGGCGGCGCACCCTCGGGGCGGCGGCGCAGCGACATCGGGAGGCGGCGGACCAGCGCGCCGCGAGGCGACCCGAGCGGCGCAGCGCGGCATGCCGGCGACGGCGCCCGGCCCCGGCGGCGCGCGTGAGTCCCCCTCCCTCTTTCTTTTCTTTTCTTTTGCCGATTTCTCGGTTGGGGATTCTCGTTCTTTTCTTTTCCCGTCTAGATCTACCCTTAGGATTGGCTCTGATACCATTGTTGGACTTTGGGTCTCCTAGGGTTTAGACCTAGAGGGTTCTATACGGGTTCAAGTGATACACGGAGAGAGAGAGAGCAGTAGGGTTAGGGTACCGACCGTCCGTTGTGCTGGATGAAGAGGCGGCCATCACTGGTTCGTCGGTGACGTCTGCGCACGGGCAGCGGCGGTCGGAGAAGAAGGAGCGGCGGCGGCGACGTCGGCGGTGCAGACCCGGTGAAGGAGACGGCGGTGATGCTTCCCGTCGCTGGAGCGCCCCCCTCTCAGATCGGATTAGGGTTTGTCGGTGGGGTTTGTGGCGGCACGGTAAGCCTCGTCGTGCGTGCCGCCCCGGCCCCCACCTCTCTTTTATATGACGCTGGCGACAGGGGCCCACCAGCCAATTGGGTTGGGCGCCCCCGATCAGGGCGCGGTCAAAGGGTGGCATTTGGCCGTTGGGCCAAATGCCTGAGATCACTTTAACACTCCAAGGCAACATGACCATCACGGAATATTGCGCGAAGATGAAGACCTTGGCCGATGCCCTCTCTAACGTCAGCCAGCCCGTCTCCAGTGAGACACTCATACTCAACTGCCTCCGCGGTCTTCACGAAGACCATTCCGAGATCATCACCATTGTTCCACTGCAGACTCCTTTTCCTACCCTCATCCAAATGCGCCTTGGTTCAGTCTGCGGGGAAGTGTAAGAGAAGGATTGCGTGTCCGCGCACGACAACGAGCCATGTCGGACAGCGACCAACATGTGTGCCAATGTTGGATCAAGAATAGGACGCGGAGGCTGATCCGTTTGGTTGATTGATTCCTTATCTATTTTTGATTTCCTGTTGTAATTCTTGTATATGTAAATCTACAAATATCAATAGAATACAATCAGCTGAGGCGTTCGATTTGCGTCCTCGTCTTCAGTTTGGAATCTTGATAAGTAATTTTCTGGTCGTTCTCCTAAAAAGGCCTAGCTAGCCAGGTAGAAAAAGGCAGCCTTTCTCTTAGCCTTTCCTCACCTTTTTTTCTTCATACCCTTCTTTAATTAATATCTCCTAGGGGCCCTCAAGAGAGTTCCTTTGTAAGAGCATCTGCAATGGTTATAGCTAGTAACTAACTATAAGACTTCCACATTATCTATATAGTATACACTAAAGTTAGCATTCTAAAGAACTATCTATAAGGATAGCTATTTGATGCTTACATGCACACACAGAATTTATGGAGGCTGCCTCGTTTGGCGCTATAGACTATCTCTAGAGCTGTAGAGAGCTGCGTTCTCTTTCTTCATTTAATATCTTCCACGTAGGACAGTTGATGACATGGACTCTCTTGTAAAGAGCTGCTATAGACCCATTGCAGATGCTCTAAGTGCTCCATGCACATCTGCAAACCTTACAAGCAATGCACTTGTTGTGAGGTAGGTGTAGGTTATATCTGATGAAAAGCCACCCTTGTGAAAGGATGCACATTCTGTTGTTTCGCTACATATTTAAATGATGTGATACTATATTACATGATCTAGGTCTCTAGCATAAGTTGATAATATTAGAGATGATGCACAGACATAACTAAACAGATAAGGATTCTCTAATATACTAACATAACAATAATGAGGGTTAAATAATCCATTAACTTGGTTTTAATACTCAATTAAGACCTTATATCAATGTGATCGTAAGCTACCAAAGACTATATTACCTGACTACCCTAGGTTGGAGGGCCACTATTCATTTACTCGACCAGTCACTACTCGAAAGTCGTATGAACTGATACATAGGCCCGTCTCTAGGAAACTTCTCCCGTACAGAATAATAAAGTATATGTTTTATCCTCCTCCTAACCACACGATGATTAGGCCTAACGTTTCTGATGACAACCGCCTTGTTGTTGTCTCCATGATTATCTCCTACTGACAATAACCGAAGAACAGTAATTGTCAGGTTTTTCTCGCTGGCAGCAACCGTTTAGTCAACCAAACGGGATGAATTGATAAGGCGTCTGCTCTTGTGGATAACCGACACCTCTTCAACGCTATTTAAGGTCTGACGAGAAGAAGAGACAAACATATAACAACACACCCAAACACAGACTAATTCTGGAAAATCAAGGAAGATCTCTCGATTGGATAGTATATTATAGATGCAAGAAGTAGCGATCCTAGGGCTGATAACATCATCTTTGTAATTTCTCATTAAGAACATCTTGTAATCAGTTTATAACAATAAAGATAGTCTCTATTCTCCTTCTAAATTCTTTGGAGAGATTTAGCTTTTTTCCCCCCATGATTCGTATGATCGTCGGCAAACAATTACGAACAAAATTTGCACATAGCTTCTCAGGATTGTTTTTATTGGATAACCACATGCTATATAATCATGTGGTAAACACAAAAAAAATATAACTACGTGATAATGATCTTTGGAATTGACAAGATTAACGCTCGTTATGATTACGTCGGGACCGTAACTTTATTCCACGTTATTTTCATATGCCAAGAAGTTTAGCTGTGATTTACACGACAAAACATCTACAAAAAGCCTACCACGCAATACTTATTTTTGTGGTATATTCGAGCACCCCCTCTGCATTGTTTATCTTATTCCCCTCGCTTTTGCCCAGCTACCGAGTAGCACGAATCACAGAGCAATAAAATAGAACAGAAAACGAAACTCAAACCCACAACCACCACCCAAGCAACTAATTAACAAAGCCCGATCACAGCAGGACCACCCGCTCAGTGACTCGCCAATCAATTCCGGTAAAGCCACAAGTGGCAATAGTATAGTTAGGGATGTAAACCGATGCAATACAGATAGGTAATGTTTCTACCATATTTGTTTTTATATATTTTTGGATATAGATATAAATACGAATACCTTAGATACGAATAATATCGAATACAGATACGAAATAAATATAAATCGAAACGAATACGGTCACGAATATTTATTGGAACATGAAAATCCCTTAAACTGTATCCAAAATCAATGAAAACACATAAATAATTTATTTTGTCAAAATAATTATAAAATTTAAACAAGAATAAATATTTTCATCTACAATAAAAATTCCTCTTCTTTCCTCTCTCTCTTCATCTTTTCCTGTTCAGCCGGTGCCTAGTCCCTGGCCACTCACTCCACCTCTATTTTCTTTCTTCCCTTCTTCCTATCTCCCCACTCTCCAAATTTCCCCACTAGATCCAGTCGGCCCCTACGCTTGCTCCCTACGCTGCATTACAGCTGCGCGCGGATGACCATGCAGCGCGTCGCCGCCGAGGTCCCCTCCCTCACCCTCCGCCGCCTTGCCATGGCTTCCTCCTCGAACCCACAACCGTGCCCGAGGGTGGGAGGCGCTGAGAGAGCTTGGCTTGGTTGATGTGTGGTTTGGTTGCTTTCTTGATATTGAAGGGAAAAAAAGAATAAGTTCAAACTTCAGAGGCCAAGGGATCAATTTGCTTTGTGCTTAAAGCATTTGTTCTAGTTTTCACTCCCTCTTTTGGGCTAAAAGAATTTGAAGCTTTGTGTGATTGGAAACTTGTAATGCATCAAAATTTTACATAGTTTCGGCACAGATCCAGAGCTCCTCTCTTGTGTGTTCTCTTATGTGTTATTGTTGGCTTCCTGCTATCCTAATTTTCCAATCTGCGCCGGCCTTCGAGATCCCTACTGGCTCCTCTGGCTCCCCTTTCCTCGGGCTCCCTGCACCGGCCGAAGGCTCGGCCCCCAAGCGGCCGCCCCTCTAGCCCAGCTCCAACTCCAGCTCAGCCGACCACCGCTTGGCCTTCCTACCGCCGGTCTCTGTTCCGACCACCCTGCCTACAGCTCAGTGTCGTCCTCTTGGCTCCAGCAAGCTAGCCTGGCCTCTCCAGCCAGCACTGGGGGGTGGGGGGGTGACGAGCAGTGCATCAGGGAGGTGACCAGCGACCGAGTGCTGCGGAGCACATCCACCGGATATCCGGACTCCATCATCTTCAGATAGTCCAAATCTGTACTCGTATTCGATGGATAGTATGCTACCATATTCGTATTCGTTTCTGAAAAAATCCGTATTTGTTTCCGATCCAATACTATCCGAGAAAAATCCGAGTCGAACCATTCCGTATTCGAAAATTGTCTAGATCAGTCGGAATCTATCCGATCCGTTTTCACCCGTAAGTATAGTATATAGGATACAAACCCATCAGACATGGATGCGTGCACACGAAGAGAGCCAGCTTTAGGAGTCTAGGTGCGCGGTGTCCAAAGGCCGAATACATACTCATAGTACTATGGACGGTGATGGCGGGGAGGTGCACGCGGGGAAGGGAATAACGAGCGGGGCGAGCCATCGGAGCTAGGCCGGCCGTGGACACAGGCACAGGCGCAGCACAGTGAGCTTAGCGAGCGGCTATGTAAAAGATCTTCATCTTTCTCTTTTCCTCTGGCCGCTTGCCTTTGCCACATTTCCTAGGGCTCGTTCATTCTGGGCTTTTTGTTGGCTTCGGTCTATCGATTGTTGTTTTTTGATTGAAATTGCACTGTAATGGCTCTTAGTCTTTTTCGAGTAATTTAATTAAAGAAAAATAAGAAAGAATAGAAACACTATTATATTTTCACAGGTAATACAAAGAAAAAATGAAAAAGAAAAAAGAAAAAAAACAGAAAGCTATAAAATCGAAATTAAAAACTAATATATTTATTCTGGCTTTTATGAGATAAAAACTAGAAACTAGAGCCGAAATAAAATGATCTCCCGTCACCGCTCCCAACCCTCCTGTTCCCCGGCGCCTTTTACCGTCCGCGCGTTAAAAAAAACGGTGCTCTCGCGCGAGGCGACGGTCGTCACTGTGGAGAGCGGGTGGCGAAGCCCCCGACGCGGGGCTTCGGCAGGCAGAGGGCAATTTGGCGCTTTGATTATTTTGGAGGTTCCTTGGAATTGTTTCGCAGCTTTTTGGTTGCCCTGTCGGCCTTGTGGCGCCGTGCGTGCGCGACTGCGCGTGCATGGCGGGCGTGGCATGGGAGCCGTACGAGAGTTGTGCTCCTTATAATTCCCTGCGCAGATTTTTACGAAGTTTGCCGTCTGGTTTAATGCAAGATTAACTAAATAGCGCATGCAGGCAGTTAGGGATGAAAACGATCGGAAACGGTCGGAAAACTCCTCAACTGTTTTCTACTTCTACATTTGAATACGAAAACGAAAGCGAAAGCGGTAAAGCCGGACACGAAAACGAACGCGAACTTACGGAATATCGAGAATTTCGAAAACGAACCAATTCGAACGGAATTATGTCGAACACGGTCGGTATACGAAAATTCAATACGGAATACCGACCTGTAGGACCAAGTGTATAACAATTAACAAGTGACCAAGTACATAACAATTACCAAGTGCATGATTAAGTTCAAGTGCATATAATAATTAACAAGTGCATGACCCTTGGTATTAACTCTTAACTCTTAAGTATTAACACAATAGCCGACACAAATACAAATACAATACAAGTCTAGAACAAGCAATTAACAGCTAGCAGAACATCTACAGTTCATCAGCATCATCCATGAGGTCAGGATCGTTTTCCATATCTTTTGCTTCGTCATTGTCCTCCTCAGAGTCATTATCCCCCTCCTTGTCCTTTTCCTACAAGTTTGCAAAGTGAATTAAAATTAGATGTAGCAATAACATATTTCACTTTTCACCCCTATACATACTACAACACACCACAATCTGTACTGTATTGTATACAATACATAAGCATGTCCTCTTTACACTAGCATACAAATTTTTGCATACAAAGTAACTTGGATAATCTACAAAGCTTTTGGATAGTTACTCTCATTGCTGCTTCTTAGTGTAGTTCTCTCTCCCAATTCCTTGATGATTACATTGCCAAAGGGGGAGAAATTAGAAGAAAGGGGGAGAATTCTTAATTGCTTAAGAAAGGGGGAGTTTTCAAGTGGTTTGCTATTGCTGTGGTTTGCTTTGAAACTTTCTTTTCGCAAATTCTCTCAGACACGTTTACGGTGTTGTCAATGTATTCATCAAGGGGGAGATTGTTAGACCATGTGGTTGTCATGATTAAAAGTAACAATGAATAATTAACATTTGGATTACTTTGGAATTTGTATTTGTGAAAGTTTCAGTCAATTGCAGTCAAAGGTTTTGAACTCGAGTGATCTCGTTCAGTTCTGAGTTACTCTGAGTGGTTTTCATTGGCTCCTAGTAGTTGTGATTGCTCTGAATGGTTTTGGCCTATTTCGAGTGGTTTGGATGGCTTCGAGTGGTTTTTGTTGCTCTGAGTGATTTTGGTCTGAGTGGTTCAGTCAGCTCCGAGTGGTTTCAGTCGGTTTCGAGTGGTTTTGATTTGCTCTGAGTGGTTTTGGTCTGTTTCGAGTGATTTCAATTGCGTTCAAGAGGTTTTAGTCCACTTCAAGGATGTTCGGACCAGTCCAATCGGCTAAGTGATATCGGACGGCTATCGAGCAGTGAAGGAGTATCAGACGATGTTGCTTCAAAGAGGTTGGACCAGTCCGATCGGGTAAGTGGCATCAGATGGCTATCAAATAGCAACAAATTATCAGACGGTGTTCAAGTGGTATGGAGGATCAGACGACATTCGAGTGCCATCGGATGATCGAACGACAGACTTCAACCTTGTCCGGCTTCGACCACGTTCGACTTTGACCATGTCTGGCTTTGACCACGACAGAACGACCACTGAAGGTAATTGTAGCTATAGTACTTTGAACAGTTGTAGCTACAATACTTTGAACAGTTGTAGCTACATTACTTTTTCATGATCGTAGACTTTATTGGTCATAGTAGATAGTCATAGACTTTGTACTCGATGGTCGTGGACTTTGCGATCAATAGTCATAGACTTTGTGATCGATAGTCGTAGACTTTGTGATCGATGGTCGTCAATTTCGCAGTCTTAGCATCATAGTCATAGACTTTGTGGACTGTTGTCATTGCCTTCGGGTTTAGTCGAAGGCTTTGCAATCGGTTGCCGTATGCTTCACGGTCGGTAAAGGCGATCGAGATTTCAGACAGTGAACAGTGTGACTGCTTCAGTTTAGACTTGAGCAAAGACAGAAAAACATGAGGCACTTAGAATGCCGAACATGAACAAAATCAACACGATGTAATCTGGAACTTGACCATGGTCGTAAAACCAATCAACGTTCCAGGAAAAGATTGCGCCGACTGTTTCAGTTCAGATACAAAATGAAAACAGAAGAACACACAGCAATCAGAAGATTGAACATGGTTGAAAAGTAATGCGATGTGGTCGAAATCTTGGCCGTGGTTGAAACTAGAAGCGGTCATAAAAAATTCAGAAGAACTGAGGAAGAACAGAGCTGTGCACGACTGCAAGATCTAAACTCCACATAACTTTTGATGAAAAGATCAACTGTCCATGAAACTTTGCACACAACAAGGTTAAGGTCTCAAGAGGTTGCTCTAATCTTTGATTGAAAACTTAGCAAACAAATTGAGAGCATTTTGTGAATTAATCGAGTGTGCACAAGACCTCGACTTCCGGATCAAGGAGATGATCAGACTGTACTTGTGGGAGATGAATAGCCAAGATGGATTTGAGTATGATTCCACACAATTTAGCACATCAGATTATCACAAAACCAACAAGAACTTTCACTCGGATCAAGAAGGGAAAAGAAACAACCGAAGAACAGAGGAAAAATAGAGAAAGAACTGAAACAACCCAAGCCAACTCAACCAGACAAAAGATACACAAGCTGGAGAATGAAAATTGATGTATTGCTCAGATGATTGGTTTCACAGTCACACCCCTTGGAAGAACCAATCTCTAAGCCTAGAGGTCACACCTACTCTCTAATCTGACACACATAGGAGGGAGGAGGAGCTAGCCACCACAAGACCTAGCCAACCGTCTCTCTCAAACCCTAGCTCTTACCTCCCCTCCCCCTTTTTATAGGCTCACCAATGAACCTTAGACCTAATAGATCCTACAATTATTCCAAAACCGGGGATAACCTGTTAACCCCACCTAATACCGGGTTTTACTCACGCATGCTTCTCAAAGTGGCTTACATCCATTAACCTATTAGTGAACCAACACTTGATCCATTTCACAATTTCAGTACATACAAGACCTAAACTACTTAGGCCAACGCCACGGTTTCACACACTGTCACTTTTCCTGGTATTAGGCAATTTACCAAAATGCTCCTCTACCGCATTCCTCGAAGCTTCCCGCTTCCTTTACCACGAAGCTTCACCCATGCTTTGCCATCATCCATGTGGCCCCAATGACTTGTCGTCAAGCTTCTTAAGCGTCCAAATCCCACTGAACCGTCTTTGCTTGCAAGTGACCCAAGTCACTTGGCGCACCACGTGCTTCTCCTCGCTCATGATTGCACCTGGCATCCTCGACCGTCTGGACCTCGACTCCTCCCTAAGCCTAATCCCAGTCCACATCAAGGTTGCCCGTCATGTCCACATTGGTAGCTTCCGCTCTGATTCCTCGTCGTCCCAGCATACAACCACCTCACCAACCTCAGTCATCTTCAGCATCTTCCTAACCGTTCCAGATCTCAACACCTCTTTGTGCCTAGTCCCGATCCTTCCACGCCTCACTATGACCTAGCTCCGAAGTCCTATAATCAACACCAACAAGCAAACTGTCACGTAGCACCGCACAATACACAAAGATCATTAATTTGCACAATAAAAATGTATGCACCTAAATTACCGATTCTAATCCTAGAACTAAGCAATAAACTCATGTGCACATTAGCAACAAATATCCTGGTCAACTCTGATCAGAATAGCAATAATCCAGTGAACAACCTCAGCTCACCGACTGGTCTGATATGACTTACGAATACTCGGATGCATAAGAAATGAAGTACTCATGGCCCACTAGGTCCTACCAGCAGTCTATGACCACACAACAGATCGCTACGACCACCACACTTATCGCTACGACCATCAAGGACACAAGCTACGACTACCGCATAGATCGCTATGACTACCGCAACGATTGCTACGACTATCGAATGCTACGGCTTACGACTACCAACATCATAGCTTATGACTGTCGATCATGACTAGGAAGTAAGCTATGACTGTCGATCACAGCTACGACTATCGATCACAACCAGTAGAAGCTACGACCACCGATCACAAGCTATGACTATCGATCACACATGGTCGTTCAAGCATTGAAGCTTTCGACCACCCCGTGGTCGTTCTGCCGATCGGACAGTCTAACCACCTAGTCGTAAATAGCAACGCTCCAGTACTTGCACAGATGAACTCACAGACCACAAAGTCGCCGGCCAGACTAACTCGAGATAGACAACAAAGTCAACAGACCACCAATCTTTTGCAAACTCTTCAAAAATCAAACTCAACCTTCACACATACTCTAATCCAAAAGTCAATTACTCATCACAACCATGGGGTGACCTCCACATGGCCTCACAAATACTACGTGAAGTGCGTGCGATCCTTGGTCATGTACTGCATGATTAAAATCCAGCCTCACAATTTCAATAGTGCAAACCCTTTTTACTTGACTAATTTGTACGATTAAAATCAAGCCTCACAATTTCAATAGTGCAAACCCTTTTTTTACTTGACTAACAACATAATTTCCAGGGTTTTTAGGTTATCTGTGGGAATTTTTACCACTCATAGAAAATGATACGCCTTAATTTTGTCTCAATGGCTATTTATATTGGTATGATTTAAATTTGCAAAGCTACAAGTAGTTTGTGAAAACTATTGCAAACCATGTATCAAATTTTGAAGTGCAATAATACAAATGAAGGTTAAGGATATTTTCTTATGTATTTACTGGTTAGACCATATTGTTAGTTTACGGCTTAGTTTTCTTTTAATTGTACTATTAAAAGGGGTTCCTTCCATTGGTCCAAATCCTAGATCCAAATAGTAGAACATAGATAAACTACTCATGGCTAACTCACAAGCACATAGATAAACTGCTAACTCACATACTGATGGGGAGTAATATCAGCAGAGGAAGTCAATGAAGATGTCATTGTGGTTGGAGAAGAAGAGGTTGATCGAGGACACCAATGGCGAAAACGTCATTGTGGTTGGGGAAGAAGAAGCCGAGGTCACCGAGATTTGAGAATACAGAGACACGAGGAGGCTGGCTATGGCAGATTTGTGCGAGGAGGTAGCCAGATGGGAAGGCAATGCCGGATCTATGTGAGAGGTGGAGATTAGGGAGGAGACGACACTTAAGGAGGCAGCGGCAGACAGGCGACAGGGGCACACAAGTGAGGAGTAAGGGTGCAAACCTTAGTGGGGCCCTACTTATATATGGAACTATCGTAAACAGTTCCATTAAAGAACCATCTATGATGTTAATATCATAGACCATTCCATAATCAAATCATCTATGATATAAACCACATCATAGATAGTCCCATAATAAAACCGTCTGTGATGTTCGTATCATAGACGGTTATATTATTGAATTGTCTGTAATAGTACAGTAAGTCCTATTTTTCGGTTAGCCTCAGGAAGTACTAACCATGCCCTATGAAAAAAGGCAAGCATATACAATCACAGATGTAATTATTTCTTAATTACTAAATCAATTACAATAGAATAATTCCTTAATTACATGCCGAGTTTCTTATAATTACATTAGAATAATTTCTAAATAGGTGTTCATCATGCGGGATCATTACACTTGGCTATTTTCTTTTAAATAAATCCCTTCACGACGGTCGACACACATATAACTTGCTTCATCGCTTCGTTCTTCCTCGAGCTTGATGCTATCTCCAAATGGAGGTAACTCATCAAATTGATTGTACTCTTCCTCATCCACGACATTCTCAACCGACAATCTTTCTTTTTCTATGAAGAACTACGTTGCGCTTCTTATTTGTCAGGTCGATTACATAAAAAACTTAACAACTTGTCCCGTGAGTACGAATGGTTCATCTTTGTATCCTATGCATTCGAGGTCCATAGTAGTGACGCTGTACTTGTCAACCTTTACACCCTGTGGGAGTTAAACATAACGGCACCGAAATAGAGAGATCTTGAAAATTACGCAGTCGAGCTCCCAAACCTCCTCTACAAGCCCGTAGTAGGAGCTTGGGCCAACGGTACTGAATTGTTCATCACGAAATGCATCTATATGAACACCTAAATTCTGGACTGTGCTCTTTCTGTCATGATCTATTGTATAAAATGTATACCAATTAATGTCGTATCCTTGCCATGTCACAATTGTATATTTTGGCCCTTTTGCCAACCATTGCAGTGTTTCACTTAACGACCTACCAATGAATCGCACCCTCAACCATTCGTTGAACTGACGGTTGTGCTATCTCGTGATCCAAACCTCCGATCGGCTAGGATTCTCTTAGCGTAGCATGTCCTTGTGCCCTTCAATATACGGGGATATTTTAGTCATGTATTACAAGACCATAAAATGGGATTAAGTGTAAGTGTCCAGATCAAGAGTTATTGCTTTCTTTCTGATGGTCTTGATACCCTCTAGCCTCCTATCGTGATGAGATACAAGCACACCTATCGATTCGACTTGAGCTATGTAATCGACATGGAACTCAATGACCACATTGGTTGCATAACCTTCGATGATGCTGCCCTCCGGCTGAGATCGATTGCAAACATAGGACTTCAGAATTCCCATGTACCTCTCGAACGAGTACATATGATGCATAAACACGGGGTTGTATATCTTTATCTCTTTTACAAGGTGAACAATGAGATGGACCATGATATCATAAAATGGCGGAGGAAAATACATATCAAGATGACATAGAGTTGTCACCACCTCGGTCTGTAGAGCATCTAGTCCATCGAGATCGATGACCTTCTGAGGAATTACATTAAAGGAATAACACAGCCTCATGATTATCACTCGAATCTTGTTCGATAAAATACTTTTAATTACAACAAGAAGCAACTGTGTCATTAGCACATGATAGTCATGAAACTTCATGCCAATTAATTTCAAATCTTTTATGGAAACAAGTTTCTTCATTCTGGCGGAGTAACCAGATGGAACTTTCACACCATGCAAGCATTGACACAGTTCAATTCTCTTAGATTTTGACAGAGTGTAACAAGTTGGGGGACAATATGTTTGGCTTTTATCGATCTCTGTCGGTGCTAAGTCGGTCCTGATGTTCATAGCGACCAAGTCACACCGTGCGTTGACACCATCCTTTGTCATGAATGTTCAGTAAGAGACCAATCAAGCTATCACATACATTCTTCTCTATGTGCATGATATCAATGCAATTGTGAACTTCTAAGTGCTGCCACTAAGATAAGTCCCAGAACAGTGACCTCTTCTTCCACATGTTCTTCTAACAGGTCTTCAACTTACGTCCTTTTTCTAGCACAACATCGATATCCTTGAACATACCATAGACCTCTTTTTTGCTAAAAGGTCTTGGTGCCGAGTCATCCTTTTTTCCCATCAAATTGTTCCTTTATCTTGCGGTATGGGTTGATACCATGGAAGGAACCTACAATGACACATGTACATAATTTTGCTCGAGTTGTTCAACCACATACTCTCGGTATAATATAAGCTGTGTGGATAGACTTTGGCTCCTTTCATACTCAATCCCGATAGGTTACCAAGGGTAGAAAAATTATTGATGGTGCAGAATAACATGACGCGCAGAGTGAAGTTCTCTCGTTTGTCCTTATCCCATACCTATACCCCTTCATTCCACAGTGTCACAACATCTTCCACCAATGGTGCTAAATACATATCAATATCATTCCCAGGTTGATTTGGCCCTTGGATAAGTAGTGACATCAAAATGTACTTTCACTTCATATATAACCAAGGAGGAAGGTTGTACATGCATACATTCACGGGCCAGGTGCTATGTCGGCTGCTCATGTTACCAAAAAGATTCATTCCATCTGTACTCAACCCAAACCTTATATTCCTCAGTTCTGCAATAAAGTCTACAAATATTCTATCGATATTCCTCTACTGGGAAGAATCAGCAACATATCTTATCATTCCATCTTTCTTACGCTCCCCCGAGTGCCAACACAACAATTTTGCATCCTTTCTGTTTGCAAATAAACGCTTCAAATGGGGAATTATAGGCAGATACCACAATATCTTAGCAGAAGATTCTTGCTTCACCTCGATGCCTTCACCATCATCGGAGTCATTCTTGCGCCTGTATCGGGATGCTCTGCACACCAGACAAACATGTAATTTTGCATACTCTTTACAGTAGAGAATACAATCATTCGGAGATACATGTATTCTTTCTACTTTCATTCCCAATGGACAAAGAACCTTCTTAGCTTGATAGGTGGTTCTCGGCAACACATTTCCCTCTGAAAGAATGTTTGCTAGGAGACCGAACAACGTCATGAAACTCTTGTCAGACCAACAATTACTTGCCTTCAATTTTAGCAGTTCAAAAATAGATGATAACATTATGTATTGTGGCTTGCAGCCCGGGAACAAAGGTTTCTCCAGGTTCTCCATCAAGCCCTCGAGTTTACGAAACTCTCTCTTGCTATAGTTTCCTTCTGCATCGCATAACATCTGATCAAGATTGTCATCATATGATATATCCTTATTGAAAGCACAGTTCACAACCAGCATATCGTTATCTTCCTCAACACCTTCCTGTATAATCTTCTCTTCACCATGACTGGTCCAACATGTGTACCTTTTTTTAAAACCCCTTCAAATTAGGTGAGTTTTGATCTGCACTGAGTTGGTAAACTTCTTTAGTTTATCGCAATCAATACATGGACAATACATATATTCCATCCCGTTCTTCAACATATCCTGCTCGACTGCACTTCTAAAAGTAGACACGCCATTAATGTACTTTTCACTCATACGTTTCTCAACGTACATCCAGTTTCGATCCCTCTACACTACGCATGTAACAAATTAGTGCTAAATTAGATTATTAATGCTGCTATATATAACTAGCCAGCTACGTACTATTCATGAAGCAATATATATCAAGCAAGAATTAATATGTTGAAGAAAATTAGGAGTACTAACCCATTCTTAAATTGCAACAAACTACCAATTAAGCTAGATTTAAATCTAACTACCATCTCTCTTTATTACAAGGTATATAAATTAGAAACAAACACTTCTTGTAGTTGTGAGTGTTTTAATGTTCTTCTTGTAGTTGTTGAGAAACACCAATATAAGTAGCCTTACTACTTACTAGGAGAATTTATGGATAATTGATTCTCTTTTTCTTATCTTACCATATATTATTGTTACAAGATCTTATTAAAAGGGTGTTTTAAAACAACTACTACTCCGACTAGTATAGTTTTAACTATCAAGCGTAATATGGGATCTAACTTTATCTCTAGCTCATTTTAATTATGAGTGTGTAAAACTATGTTAGTGTTACCATGAAGTATGTGGGCATTATCTATTTAAATCAAGAACAAGTAAGTTGTGAGTTGTGACTTTATGTTATCTAGTTCACTACCTCAGTGTCAAATGATAAGTAGGTGTAGGATGCCCACATATTTTATGGTAATACTAATATAGTCTTACACACCCCACAATTTACTTTGAGTTGTAAATCACTTTGAGTTTTAATTCACTTACGTGCCATTTATATGCATTCCGCTTGCTTGTTTTCAAAGGGCTTAGATAATATTTCATGAGGCTAGCCAAATAACAGAAACAATTTTAGCTATAGAAAGAACTATACAAACCTCTCGCTCAGTTGCTCATTTGGTCTGATCATTGGACGCATTAAGTGAAACTGAGTCTAACGACTGAGCAAATGTCCTCTCGCTTAGTTGCATCTATGAAGAGAGAGGAAGAGGAGTACCTTTCGTGCTGACAACGAGCTCCTTCGGTGAGGAGGTGCGCACTAGCAGATCTGTGTCTGCTGTGCCCAAATCAGGGGCTGTCATGCCCATATCTGGAGTCACCGACGGTGCAAGACGACAAGGCGTCGCCGGCGGGGAGGTGGTTGCTGTCGGATCCAATCTCCGGTGAGGAAGAAGCAGTTGAATGAGAGGAAGAAGCGCCGCCACATATAAGTCATTGCACTGCCATCGTCTACTGTCCCCGATCGCCGCCACCCGTGGTCGCCCCTTTGTGTACCCTGCACCGCCAACTTTTCCTCCTTGTGCAACATGGCTGCCCCTTCCCAGGGCTCTCGCTGTCGCCTCCCCCAATGCTCTCCTCTCTCTGTGCCACCATTTCCCCTATCGCATCAAATCTGAGGCCACAAGATTTGAGGCATGTGGTCATGGCGGTAAAGGAACCTAAGGAGGTCACTAGTGGCGATGGAGGCCATTGGATAGGGCAGATCAAGTTAGCGGGCTGGGGTTGGTGGCAGTGTGGTTTTAGGTTGCAACAGTGTTATCCGTCACCAGTAGAAAGAAGGGGGAGCCAAGGGGATGTGAGGGAGACCACCGGTGACAACGGAAGCTGCTGAAGGTAGCCGATAGAAGCAGCGACGTAGTTCAGGCCAGCGGCGGAGAGAGATGCAGGACAAGGGATAGAATGGGGAGTGAGGAAGAGATAGAGAGAAAGGCTAGGGTTAGAAAGGGGAGCAAGCTGGGCCAAGGGAAGAAGAAAAACAGGTTGACCCACGAAGAAATTGGAGCGAACGTACTATATGATGGTGGGACGGCAGATGAACCACCAAGGGAGAGTTGGCAGGGGATAAACCATCCCCATCATCTATTTTTTAAGTAGTAAAGATAATAATATTTTTTAAATATGTATAGTGTTAAAATGGTACTCCCCCTTCCAAATTTATAAGACATATTTTTCTTTTGGCACATAGATCAAGGAGATAGTAAAAATAACTAGATTACCCTTAATTATTATCTCTAACCACTATATTCAGTGCATGCATATAGAGAATAGTAAATAAAGCTGCATATTTATTAGGGGTATAAATAGAACATCACACTAATTTTACATTGAAACATGAAATACGTCTTATATTTATGGACAAGACTATTCAAAAAATACGCCTTATAAACTTGGACGGAAGAAGTATTGTTAAATATTTCGTAAGAAATACTTTCATAACATGATACTTCCACAATATTTTATAAATTATTAATGTAAAATTAAGAACCAAAGGTTAACCTTGGAGACAGTAAAAAGTGGAAGATGCCAAGTATTTTAAAACAGAAGCACAAGAACCAAGAAACTTTGTGAGAGAAAGGGGTGGGTCATATAGCCTTCAGCTGGCTGTAAACTACTATATGAATATGCTGATAAATGGGCTGTAAGTGTCCATACAGCCAGCTGAAGGCTGTATTATTAGCCTTGCTCTTAGATTGTCCATTTATCCTACCTTGGAGCCATTACAGCATATCTTTAGCTTTATCAAGTAACAATCCCATATTTCTCTAAACCTTAAAGGACCAAAACTACTCCTATATTTCCTTAAACCTAAGCCCTCTCTTATATGTCGGGGTGTGTGCAGTGCCCACATGATGTGTATAAATAATCAAATCACCCGCACCGCACATATGCCCACTCCCACCTCCCCTCATTGGCTCCCCCGCCTGCCTCCCTCTCCTTTCACCTACTGACCTACTCACCACACGCTCCCACACCTCGCCGCGCGGCGCCACCGCGGCAGCCATAAAGCAAACCACGTCCCACGCCCGAGCCCCGATCGAGCGACCACCTCACCTCTCCTGCCGCGCCGCGCCGGCCACACTGCCCACTGCCTACGTACGTAGCTAGATCAAGCGTTTCTTGGCGCGGCGGGCGGCACGTACGGCAAGATGATCACGGGCGCGGACTTCTACCACGTGATGACGGCGATGGTGCCACTGTACGTGGCGATGATCCTGGCGTACGGCTCCGTCAAGTGGTGGCGCATCTTCACGCCCGACCAGTGCTCCGGGATCAACCGCTTCGTCGCGCTCTTCGCCGTGCCGCTGCTCTCCTTCCACTTCATCTCCACCAACAACCCCTACACCATGAACCTCCGCTTCATCGCCGCCGACACGCTGCAGAAGCTCATCGTCCTCGCGCTGCTCACCCTCTGGAGCCACCTCTCCCGCCGGGGCTCCCTCGAGTGGACCATCACGCTCTTCTCCCTCTCCACGCTCCCCAACACGCTCGTCATGGGGATCCCGCTGCTCAAGGGCATGTACGGGGAGTTCTCGGGGAGCCTCATGGTGCAGATTGTCGTGCTGCAGTGCATCATCTGGTACACGCTCATGCTCTTCATGTTCGAGTACCGCGGCGCCAGGATACTCATCACCGAGCAGTTCCCGGACACCGCCGGTTCCATCGCCTCCATCGTCGTCGACTCCGACGTCGTCTCGCTCGACGGCAGGAGGGACATGCTGGAGACGGAGGCCGAGGTCAAGGAGGACGGCAAGATACACGTCACCGTGCGCCGCTCCAACGCGTCGCGCTCCGACATCTACTCGCGCCGCTCCATGGGGTTCTCGAGCACCACGCCGCGTCCCAGCAACCTCACCAACGCCGAGATCTACTCCCTGCAGTCGTCGCGGAACCCGACGCCGCGGGGCTCCAGCTTCAACCACACCGACTTCTACTCCATGGTGGGGCGCAGCTCCAACTTCGCCGCCGGGGACGCGTTCGGGGTGCGCACCGGCGCCACGCCGCGGCCGTCCAACTACGAGGAGGACGCCCCGAACAAGGCCAACAAGTACGGCCAGTACCCTGCGCCCAACCCGGCGATGGCGGCGCCGCCCAAGGCTAAGAAGGCGGCGAACGGCCAGGCCAAGGGTGAGGACGGCAAGGACCTGCACATGTTCGTCTGGAGCTCCAGCGCGTCGCCCGTGTCCGACGTCTTCGGCAACGCCGCCGAGTACAACGACGCCGCGGCCGTCAAGGAGGTCCGCATGGCCGTCGCCTCCCCGCGCAAAGGTACCCACTTTCCATTCGATTGTTCTAGTTGAGCTCGTGCTTAGTGCTGCGCTAATGTGTTCTGCTCTTGGTTAATCAATCGGCAGTGGACGGGAGGAAGGAGAGGGGGGAGGAGTACGTGGAGCGGGACGACTTCAGCTTCGGGAGCAGGGGCGTGGCGGAGAGAGGCGCGGAGGCCGGCGACGAGAAGGCCGCGGTGGCGGCGGCCGAGCAGGGGAAGGCGGGCGTGGCGGCGCCCGCGACGATGCCGCCGACGAGCGTGATGACGCGGCTCATCCTGATCATGGTGTGGCGCAAGCTCATCCGCAACCCCAACACATACTCCAGCCTCATTGGCCTCATCTGGTCCCTCGTCTGCTTCCGGTAAACACTCCCCTCCACCACATTCACATCGCCGGCGAAGTTAATCAGCAAGTGTTCAATCACGAGCTAATCTGTTCCCGTTTCTTGGCGCCTTGATGCGCATGCAGGTGGAACTTTGAGATGCCGGCGATCATTCTGAAGTCCATCTCGATCCTGTCCGACGCCGGCCTCGGCATGGCCATGTTCAGCCTCGGTGCGTCGCTCTGCTCCCGCTCTGCACGCCATACCGTCCCAACTCCTATCGAACAGTTCTGGCAGTACTGACATAAGCGTGCTACGCAGGGCTGTTCATGGCTTTGCAGCCGCGGATCATCGCGTGCGGGAACAAGGTGGCGACTTTCGCCATGGCCGTGCGGTTCCTGACCGGCCCTGCCGTCATGGCCGCCGCCTCCATGGCCGTCGGCCTCCGCGGCACCCTCCTCCACGTCGCCATCGTGCAGGTAAAAACGAAACGAAACCAAGCCTGACCAACCAGCCAACCACACAAACCCGCACACCACCGCACAGGCAGTCCGGCAGGCATGCGACTGACAAGAACCGCCTTTTGAAAAGAAAGCACATTCCCTCTGTGCCGGTAAAGTACAGCAACGCTCGCTTTTGCTTTTAGACTTTGCACGCACAAACCGCTCGCCTTTAGGTTTTGCCGCCTCCTCGGCTCCTACACCTAAAGCCTTTTTCGCAGTTTGTTTTTGCCCCGTTCGCGACCGACCGACTGACTCTCCCTCTTTGTTTAACGATGCGGTGAGCAGGCGTCTCTGCCTCAGGGCATTGTCCCCTTCGTCTTCGCCAAGGAGTACAGCGTGCACCCTGACATTCTCAGCACGGCGTAAGTCACTCCATGTCCCCGAGCTCCAGCTCGTGCTAAAAACTGACAGCTTTGCAACGTCCGGCGCGCGCGAGATTCTCTGCGCCTTAGGCCACGCTTCAGGGCATTTGTCTGACCAGCCGTTCGCTTGTGTTCTTGCAGAGTCATCTTCGGCATGCTCATCGCCCTGCCCATCACGCTGGTGTACTACATCTTGCTGGGACTGTAAAGAAAAAAGTTGCATGCATGTTACGACCTACAGCTATGCCGGATTAGGTGGCAGAGGAGACAAGGGAGCTGCAGCAGCTGCATACGCTTGCAGGGGACATGGAGAAGGTTAATTAGAATTCTTAGGTGTTGAGATGGGAGGGCAAAAAAAATGTTTAGGACAAGAGTTGGGTTTGTTAAAGGAAGGCTCCAAATGCATGTGCAAAGCTTGGTGAGACAAACGATCCGGTTCAGGTTACAGGGTTTGGGTTTTGAGGAGGCTGTGTGCATGGGGGAGGGTTTTTTCAACGGAGGATGGATGGATGGGTTGGCCTTGTAAAATGGATCTCACTTTGATGGAATGCTAGAGCTCTTGCTCATCTTATGGTATACTACTTGGCGTGATGATGTTTCAGCTTCTCTGTGAGAATAATATGTGACATGGAGTTAGTCGTAGCTTCAAACAATGCATTCTTAGCAATGCATATACATGAATTAGGTTTGGTAATGATTCATGAACACTTCTATCAGAAAAGAAGATGATAATGCTTTATAAATAAACGCTCCTTTTCAATTCCAGGTCATGTGTTAGGTCTAGCTATCGATGATTTTCCTAAAAGTTCAGCAGGTGCATATAACAATATATTACAAATAGTGTGTAACGATATGTTTATCATGTGATAGGTCATATTTCCTCCCCGTTACTACTTTGAACAATGAAAATGCTTATCTATTATATAATTAAAGCAAAACCAAAAGGAGCCACCGTGCTCGTTCTAAAGGGGGTAAAATTTCTTACGTTAATTGAAGGAATAAAGAAAAAGATTCACACCGTTGACCATGGTAGGCTCAGATTATAATGGTCTAGATTAAAAAAAGAGTCTATATTAAGTACAATCCAAACGATAATTCAAATTTAGAATAAAAACAAATAAAATTAACAATTTAATTTTGAATTCCCAAGTAAAATCCTTAAATAATTTGGAATAAACATTAAACAAAAATAGAAATTGGATTTAAATATGAATTCCAAGAAAAAATAACTGAATTTCATAATATAAAATAAAACAGAATTATCAATTTGATTTTGATATGAATTTCAAAGTAAAACCTCTAAATAAATGTAAATTAGAATAAAAATTAAACAAAAATTAGCAATTGGACTTGCATATGAATTCCAACCAAAAAAATAAAATTTGAAATAGAAAAAATATATAATTTGCAATTTAATTTCCATACAATTTCAAAGTAAAATCCTTAAATAACTAAAATTTAGAATAAATTAAATAAAATTAGCAATATGGTTTCCATACAAATTTGTAAGTAAAATTCCTAAATAAATATAATTTGAAATAAAATTTTATAAAATATTACAAAAAATTGAAACAAAAAATATAATAAAATTAGCAATTTGATTTCAATACGAATTCCAAAGTAACTATAACTCTAAATAAAAATAAATAAAAAATAGTAATTGGATTTGTATACAAATTTTAACAAAAAGTAATTTAAATTAGTAGTAAAAAAAGAAAATTACAATTTGATTTCCCTACAGTTGCAAAGTAAAATCCCTAAATAACTAAAATTCAAAATAAATTAAATAGAATTAGCAATTTGATTTGCATATGACCTCCAATAAAAAAGTAAAATTTTCAATAAAAATAGAAGTTATAAGAAGTATACCATAAAATAGCGTCGGAGGAGACCACGGAAATGGCAATGGTGTCGATTTGTCCAACAAAAAGATATTGACCCACCAGGAAGTTAAGAGCCGAAATAACGGCATGGGAGATAAGGACAATGTCATACTACCCATCTTAGTCGTTTGACAAGAACAATGTCGTGCTCCTCGGCAAAGTCGTTGAATAGAAATGCCAAAGTCAAAGAAGCCAAGGGCCATGATGATGAGTGGTCAGTGTTAGCATTGTTAAAGAAGTTAGTGTCCAAATAAACTCGATAATAGGGAAACTTTAGTAGAGAGAAAATGAAGCTTTGCACTGAAGATGAGCTGTAATGATATGGAGCCATCAGGTAGCTAGAAGCGTGCCATCACTGATGAGAGGGTCGACGTCACCGACGTGATGAAAAGATTCCCCATATCATTAATTAGCTAGCGACTAAGGCAGACATGCTGCAATTAGTGAAGATGTGAAGTCACCATAGTTAGTGAGGAAGCCATAACATTGAGGTGACCAATGTCAAAGAAGAGGAGTGGTAGACATGGGAGAAGAGAGACATTGAGCACGTATAACATCATGCATGTGTTATACATGTATGCGTATGTACAAATAGAAGCACGGGCGTACAGAAGCAGAGATGGGTGCAGCCATAAGGAATAGGCTTAGGGCTACTCTGAGAGAGCGTGACAAGTGTCCCTGACATGGATCAGTGATGGTTGCACGTGTATGGATGTTTGATATTACAACCATGGGTAGATCCAAAGAGATGCATAGGTGTGCACAGGACACCGGGTCCAATTTCATTTTTCTATTGTATAGCCCATGCAAATTTAGGTGTGAACCCTCTAATCCAAATTCAAGGACACCTAGCCAGCCAAAATATTGAAGCTCTCGACCTTCCAGCTCCACTACTCTACTCGGCACTCTCGCATCTGGGCCAAAGACAACACCAATCAATGCCTAGGACACACAACCTAGCATATGCAAGTGTAACCCAGCTGACACAAACATGGCCCAAGGCGCTTGGCCTGCCAAGCTACTCTATGAAGGGAAGATAGTAGACAAAGGCCACATCACATGCGCATCGCATTGTCTCAGTCACTCGCATCTCATTCCATCCCTCCCTCTGTCCTACCTCACGTGAAAGCAAAATCCACCCTCTTGCTTGGTCGTAGGCTTGTAGCCGTTGGTTGCCAGAGCCCGGAGGCCTTGGCTGCGTCCCACCAATGTCGCATCTCTTAGTCGTCATCACCTGTTGATTGTTTCACTGAGCACTTGGTAGCATGGATTAAGTCCTGAAATGACATAGGGCATTGCTAAATTTCCCTCGTTCTTTTTATTTCTTTAAGCAAATGGACTAAATTTAATAGCTATGGTTTGAATATTATGATGGTTGGTTAGTTTTTGTTTGGTCAAATTGTAGGGTTCGAAATTAGGGTTTCAATTTAGGTTTTTGGAAATTGGAATACCCACTTACTTTGTTGCAAATTAGAGGCAAAATTATACATGTAATTATGGCAGTGTTCTTTTAGGCTACGGCTGATGGCTTTTGTCTGCACTTTTCAATACGATATCAGAAGACGGAGATACTGATGTGGATGACACACAAGGTTTTGTGCTCAGAAACTATTTAGAGAATTTGCTTCAAGAGTCCGCCCCACTTCTAGAAAAGCCAAAAGTCAAAAATAGAAGCCAAATGCCAAAAAGAATAGGCCCTATATATATGGCGAAATGGTGAACCCTGATCATTTTTGTTCTAGCTCTACCATTGGTCATAATGGTCAACATTAAGCAGTATTTAGTGAAAAGTAAAAGATAACTATGCAGTGGAGTATTATGTTGGAATGGGCAACAATAAAGAGATTGTATTAGAATGGGTAACAAGTAAGAGGAATCAATTAAGAATTAGAAGTGTTATTGGAGATTGAAGTAGAAAAATTGTAGTGGTGAGAAGTGATAGAAAACACACAACCCAATAGGGTAGCTAGCGTGTAAAGGATTATAAATTCAAGGTAGGTCATGCCATAGTGCATTGGTGTATTCGTGAGTAATATACTCTAATACCATGTAAACTAGTAAGATAATTTACCACACATATAATTAGCATATTGCTTTTAGATTAAATAGAGTTACATGTGCATACATACATTTTTGAAAAAGAGTAACTAATAGAGGAAGAATAGTGACATACAGCTACATGATTCATGCATGATGGAGAGTGCTTACATTGTTAAGAACCTTAACAACTTAGTATGCCAAATGATTTTCTTCGTTCAAGCTCATACTTTAATTACATTTCTCAAGTTATATTTTTCTTCAAGTTTCTATGGTTATTTTCAATATTTATGATGCCTTAAAATCCTAAATAACCTACAAGATACATAAACATATTCTCAAACATCTAAGTTATATCATTTGTACTAAAAACTTTATAATAAATCTAGTTGTGTAAATGCATAGGCCACCCTACTAGTTAACCTTAACTTCATTACTTAAACCATTTTCACATTATTTTGCATGTAAATTTATAGTAGCCCTCATAAGCGCCTATGCTTCAAACAATGTGGACAGCGAAAGAAAGTACACCATAGTATGATGAGTTTCATGTTGATGTTTAACTATTGAATATGACTACAAATTGGGTTCCACCTCATTAGGATTGTAACATTAGAGGTTAACATCTTTGAAAGAGGACAAAATAAATATATTATTCTTTGTACATGAGGTTGAAATTATAGGTCTAAATTGCGACTAGCCACAACATTGATCAAGGTGAGACTACTAATAGGGGGTCGGACCCTCCCATTCTTCCTACTAGTAGTTGTTCATTTGATAAGACATGTTGGGTATAGTATAGTGATGTAAATTAGTATCTTAATGACTTAATGTTAGTGCGTGTGGTGGTGCTGCGAAATCATTACAAACCAAAGGATCATGGACCAACATCTTGTCAACCGAAATATTAATCACTCAATTAGTTCTTCATTGTTATTATGAATAAGTCCATTTTTCACCCCTAAACTATAAAAAAGGTCCAAATAACTCCCAAAACTTTAAAACCAGTTATTTAACCCCCTCTATCTTCTAAAGCCAGGTTAAA
Source organism: Dendrocalamus latiflorus (assembly GCA_017311315.1). Taxonomy (NCBI): domain Eukaryota; kingdom Viridiplantae; phylum Streptophyta; class Magnoliopsida; order Poales; family Poaceae; genus Dendrocalamus; species Dendrocalamus latiflorus. Next base: position 28,873,908 of record CM029660.1, on the reverse strand, counting down.
TCACAACCTACAATGGTTTTGCTGACTTGGACCTTTCCTTTGATTGTTTTGCCACGTCAGCATGTTGATGTGGTAAAAGGGGGCCACCAGGTAGGCAAGTGAAAGGTGGTTGTGAGACCATGTGAAGGTCATCTCATGTTTGTGATGAGTATGTTTTGTTGTCATTGTTTGAGTTTAATTTTATGTCATTTGATCTTTGGATTTTGTAGCCTATAGCTAGCAGTCTGATCGGCCCAGGTGTGGCGGTCTGACTGGCTTGCAGTTTGACTGGCCATGGTGGCGGGCTGATTGGTGTGTGGTAGTGCTGGCATTGGAGTTGCGATGTGACCAAAGGAGAGCGGTATGACTGGCCAGTGCATGGTGGTCTAACTGGTAGGTGTTGGGCGGTCTAATCAGCATAGGTGTCGGAGTTAGATCGGCCCTTGGTATTGAGTTGAGTTGATTTTGGTGGTGTTAATCATGGTAAAGTCTATACATGTATTAGTCATGGTGGGTGTACATGCAAGTGTGAGTCATGGGTATGTCCATGCATGTGATTTGGTAATAAGAGTCAAGTGCATGTTATTTGTGATTAGATCGATTGCTTGTTCTTTGATGTGCAGATGCTTAATGGTTGTTATGGCCAATGGCAAGACCGAGGCTAGGAAAAGGGTCCTAAGGTCATGGCACGTTGTGTAAGGCTGGGTGGAGTATCATCTCAAGCAAAGAAGCATATGAAAATTTTTGAACAAGGGTGATATTTGAGCACAATTCAAAATTTTGTCAAAGCAAAATTCAAATTAGAATTCAAATTCCAATCCAAATTCAAACCAAAAAGAAAATGAAATCAAAATTTAGAAATTTGGTTTGGGTCAGCCTAATCCTTTTCATCCCTCCCTCTCCTTTGTTTATTTGGGCATTTTTCGTGATTGAAATTATGGACGGCCCGTTCTTACTCATTTTGTATCCAATCGAGTGAAACTTATTTCTAAATTCATGTAACTTGAATATCTTTATAATAAAGGCAAAATCATAAATTTCTAAGTTTATTTGTATTTTGCGTGGATTTATTTACATTCACATGTATTTATTTGAAATTTGATTCGATCACTCAAATAGATTACGAAGACTTGGAAGAGCAGCAGTTCGAGCCCAATCAAGACCACCAAGATCATCAAGACTGTGAGCAAGGGGAGTTAACACTTTGATCATTTTGCCACTACCTTTTGAATGCAAATTATATTGTTTTATATTAATAAATTGCATGCATACTTTATATTGCAAATTATTTTCTTGCTAGCTTATAATTAATTCCTTGCTAATAAAGTGTGATACTACATCACATTCCTTGATTTTGGACATATCCCTTGTTGCCCTAGATTTAATGGTATATATAATAGTTAATAAGTCTATATCTAAGTGCCGTGCTGAGCCTTACTTAGATATATTTTAGCATTAATTTGCCATGACATCATTTTTAATATGAAAACTTAGATTTGGATAGCCATTAGATGGAAATGACTGGTATGTTGAATTGGAAAATGATATTGTGGAATCCCAAAAAAAAATCAAAACTTGCTTATTACCTGGGCGGATGGTAAGTGGGACTGGTGCGAATAGAGCACAAGAGTGTGGTATGTGGAAGAACTGCCTATGTAGTCTTAAGACCTGATCTTGTGATGACCTTCTAATATAAAATAGCACAACCACAAGCTTTAATGGGTGCTGTCTGGCCAATTAATTTGTATTGACTCAGCATTGAATGTGCCATCTAATTGAACACGGGCAAGAGTGCTACATAGAAGCCTCTTGATGTGAGGCACAAAAGGGGACCTCTAGAGTGGGTGGATAGAACCCCACAACGGAGAAATTTTAGCGGGTATAGCCACGTTGGGAAGGTGCATTATAAAGGCATTGTGATGGTATTCTTAATCTGCATGCCTAAGGAAGCATGTGGAATATAACAAGATGAACATCTCTTATGGGTAAAGTGTGCGACATCTGCAGAGTGAATACTGTTTGGATAGTCGTGCTCACAATCATAGACAAGCATGGGAACTTACTTGAGTTAGTGTCTATTTTATGGAAAGATGCTTATGTGTGGGATGAAAAATACGATGCATGGATAGAACCCTGAGTTGATTTTCCCTGGATGGATAGAACCCAGTAAGTATAATAGGTGGATACAACCCTAATAACAAAAATAGCATATGGTGGATGGAACCTGTACCTCAATTATTATTGCATAATATTACAATCTTTAAAATATGATTTAGTTAAAAAATGCTAAGTCTCAAAATTTCTACTTATTGTAATTCAACTATGGCATTTTGCAAATAAAAGAACCCAAACGTTTCTTTATTAAGCCTTACATCTATAATGTTGTATTATGTGTGTTGAATCATAGAGCATGGTTGTTTGTGTTCACTCTCACTCACTAAAATAACTTAAAGCCTTTGGATCAAGACCCCTACGCCTACTGCGCCGCGTCTAGATCAGATAGAGAAGAAGACGGTGGAGTCTAGGCTATTCTCTAGTAGTCTCTAGTCACTACTTCTGATAGACAGACTTTGATGGTGAGTGTGTGCATATCTATTATCCAAGCCTTGGGTAGTAGCCTGTCGTACACATCTTAACCTCCAGTCGCTTGCCTGTGGTTAGGTGTGTCCTCACCTTTTGCTTTCTATTTTCGCTTCCGCTTTTGGTTACTTGTAATGTACCATTTAGTTCGATCAGCTCGTTATGTAAAACTCTGCCCAATATGAGTTATTTGAACTTTGATATGTAATATTAATGTCTAGTATGGTTCATGCAATGTATATGTATGATTCAGCAATATATATGTGTGAAGTAGCTACTAATCAAGGAATAGTGCGGTAAAAACATAGAGAGCTCCGGATTGCATATCCAAGGTTTTAAAATGAACTTTGTGGCAAGTAATTAGGCATCATGGACTATGATATGATGTGGTATATTATAGGACTTAGGCATTTCAGGCGGTGACGACCTCAGGGCAGGCATACGATCTTGGTAACAAGGCATTGTGCATCGTATCTTCGTGAAGACTAATGAGTAGCAATTGAGAAAATTGTTTAATACTAGGTAGAGTCATGGTTTGTAAAACCACAGTATTAGTCTAACTAGTTTAGGTCACATTTTTTTATGCTGGAGTGTCTTATTGGGCTATTGAAGTCATAAAAGTCATACTTTGAAAAGTGTGCAACTATGTGAAGTGCAAAACATGCTTGTGTGTAGGTTACAAGGTTTTTGCATTTGTAAGTGGTGTGATCCACTAAGGGTATACAGGTTTCGAGGGTTAAATGAAGGTGATAACCTCCACTATATAACCATTTGTATGTGTTGAGAGATGTATCATTAAGAACACTCTAAGAGAGAGACTATGCTTTTCTTTTTGTGGAGCCTTGTATGTATGCTCTAGGTTTAGAGTCTACCATCCATAAGGGAGTGGTCATAATACAATGCTTTCCAAGTGAAATGAACATCCAAGTTTGTCTAAGTGAGTTGTGTCATAGATCCTTCGTTGTACTTTTGATTTACTTGGTTTTCTTGTTTAGATTTCTCTCTTCTTAATATTTTTTGGTGCCAAGAATGTATAAGAGGTATAGATATCTCTTAGAGATTAGATCTCACCCATCTAGATGTCTTTTATGGAGAGTTCTTGAGTTTGCCCGGTTTTTCTCAAGAGAGAGATGTTTTGGGGGTTTTTCTCTTGTTGTGATCTAGTTTACAATGATATGTGAGAGCCCATCCAAGGTCATCTATATCATCGAGGACTTACGGGTAAGAGTAGATCAAGATTTCTCTCTTTTACTCGGTTTTAATGCAACATTCCTTGTTTTGGATAAAGATTGAAGCTTTGGCATCAATCTTTATGATCCATGATTAGAATATGTTCATGATATCCAGAAAGAACTTATGCCAAGTTTTATTGCATTGGATCAGTGGGTTGATAATTGTCTCTTTTCTTAGATCATGTGCAGTGCAATCTGCACTATTTCTCGGCGAGTAGTCAAACAGCAAGGAACTGAGTGTTCAGGCTGGCACGGTCAGACTGGCCAACAACCACACCACTTCCAGGCCAACGGTCGGCCTGGTTGAGACAGAAGTCTTGGGTAATCTTTATGGTCCTTGGTTCTTAGCTTTGATGAGCTTATGAGTTTGTGTGTCCGTTGTGTAGAGTTGCTAATACCTGAGGGAAGATTTAAAGAGTCATTCATCCTACCTCTGACTCGCTATACTGATCCTACAACAACGATGGTAGCCCTGATGTCACGCAAAGAAGAGGTGCACACTGGGGTGCAGGAGGAGCGCACCGTCCACGCGGTGGGTTGCGCCGTGCACTAGCCCTAACATGTGAGCGTGGAGAAGGACCACGCATGGACGCAACCCGAATCTCGTCGAGGCGGATGTAGACTGTCAGGAGAGGCATCATGGTTTTACCTTGTCCAGTTTTTGTCGCTCCTCCCCGTGTGTCGTATGCTTCCGCAGTGTGTTTGCTTGTGGACTTGTGGTGAGTTGCTTTGCTCCGCCGCCGGCGAGGTCATCTGGTCCGGTGGCGACGGGGCATTCCTGGTTGCGGATTGGTGGGCGTTCCTGGTTGCAGATTGGTTCGTATGCTTTCGTTCAGTTTTTTGTGTGATTGATTATTAATTAATCATAATGTTTGAAATGTGGGCAATATTTTAATTTCAAATTTTACTAGGAGACAAATACAATAAACCAGTGATGCAAAACTTTCTACTAACAGCAGGCTACTCATCATACTTCAGAATATACGCAAGAAAAATATAGTAACAAAGTCGAATGAATGCGCAAACGACTTACTTTTTCGCTTAATGAAAAACAAGATGCAACGTAGGCTTGATGCAATGCAGAACGTGGACGACGCAGTGAAGTGAGCGGTCGCGCAGATGTGCGCTGCCCAGAAACCTTATTGTCGCCCCGTGCAGGTACTCTCTACGGCAATGCTTTGGAGATAGCCATTTTCCCTCCTTCCAGGTGCATGTCGGGAAGAAAAGTTGGCAAAATTCAGACAGCACAGTACAATGCACAAGATCGCAGAGAAGAAGAAAATGGAGGCAATGAGATTCTCGCACATACTCTGGACATCTCTAGGCATATAAATAGACAGATTGATAATTGACATGATTAAAACTGCCATTTACCCACTGGTAACTGACATATTCAACCAGCCATTTATCCACTGGTAACTGTCTATCATCAAAACCCCAATAAAGCCTCAAATTCAAACATTTGAATCTCATTCAAACACAGAGAGAGTGGTGCAGAGTTCAGCAAAAATAAAGATAAACTTAGTCTGCCGAGTGGCACTTCACATCACGGCACGGTCACAAGTCACACGATTTTCACGCGAAAATACGTGAATACGCGCGCGTGTGTGACTAACCATAACCTTCCTCACACCATCTCTATCCATATTCAAAGAGTGGTGAGAACTCCACCTTAAAAATCGATCTTCCTCACCTTGCCTTAGCAATATGGCACTAAGTCACGCGTGCTTTAGAATTAAAGAAATAGGCCATGGTCAAATGGGCCAATTTCTAACATCGCTGTTATCCAATGCGTTGCGTCATCAGTGCAAACTGCAAAGGGTGATCCAATCCTGCTCATCGACTTAGAGCAAGTACAATAATATAGCTAGCTATTAGCTACAATACTTCTCCACCTCATATGTAGCTAGCTGGAGAAAGTTTGATACAACAAGACATTGGCTATTACGTTGGCGGCAAGCGGCTTCACGTGCGCTAGGGTGGGGAAAACGCATGTTTTCGCGTGTATCGCCCGGCGACAATTTTATCGGCAGCTACACTCTCTCTCCTCTCCCTTCCAGCTAGGCATTTCATGACATGGCATGAGCTTGTAGCCTGCCTACTCAGCTTATTGTACCTGCTCTTAGATACTCAGGAACAAGACCACCAGAAACACGTGGCGCGCATGTCAGGTTTGGTGCGCGGCCTCCTCTTGCGTCCCAGCTAGGGATGGCAATTGTGCCCATTTACTCGTGTACCCGTGGGTAAATACCCTAATGGAGCCAGGTATGGGATGTATTTTCTACCCATGGGTATGAAAATGGGGGAATTCTCTGCCCATCGGGTAAACGGGTACAGATACGGGTAAGCTCTACCCGTACCCGTCTTACCCGTTTACCCACCATCTAACAAACCCTAACCCTAACTCCAGTCTCCATTCAACCCGACTTACTCAACTCCCCAGCCGCTGCCACCCATTCAACTCCCACTCCCAGTCGGTCACTCGGTCCTCACTCCTCACCTAGACACTGTCTCCTACTCTCCTCCGATCTGCCGCCGCCCCCACCCGCCGCCGTCCTCCAATCTGCCGCCGCCCCCACCCGCCGTCGTCCTCCGATCTGCCGCCGCCCCACCCGCCGAGCCGCCGCCGCCACTCGCCGCCCCGCCATCTGTCTTCATATCTGTTTGGAGTGAACCAGAGATTGGAAAAAGCTTGTTTGGTTGACATGCCCATGTGCTGATTGAAATTAGGATTGGCAGCACAAATTTCTTCTGAGTTAAGTTCTTTGGACCCTGACAAAACAATTTTGCAAGCATGCAACAAACTATCTGAAAGTGTGTATGATGTTATGCATGGCTGTCTTTTTGTTTCATGGTCAGGAATTATGTGTTTGATAACTTCAATTTTTCCAGTCTTGCTGTTGTATGAAGGGGAGTTGTATTCTGTTGTATGAACCTTTAGGTTTCTGGTTTTGATAACTTTTTACTATCCAGTGTGTTACTTGATACTCCAATTCTACCAGCTTTCTCTTGAAACATAATATGCAGTAGGCCAGTAGCACCAGGTGATGTCAACAACTTGGAATTGTTCTAACTCTAAACCAAAAGGCAAATGTAATAATAGGGAGGGTGCGGTATTTTGATAGTTCTGAATTTTTTTATAATGTCTCTTCTGAAATGGTGGTTCTTTATCTTAAAAATTAGTGCATAGACAATAGAAGGGATAATATGAGTAACTGCAGTGCTCATTTACAATTGTTCTACATTTGGCATAGTTCTGACTTCTGATGGCAACTCCTGCATTGGTGATGTATTTCGCGGGTAAACGGGTATGCCCGCGGGCGACGGGTATGGGCGATGTTTTTTACCCGTGGTCCTTCGCGGGTATGCCCGTGAGCGTAAAACAGGGTCGCGGGTACGGATATGGGCGAGTACTATCCGTACCCGTCGCACCCGATCGCCATCCCTAGTCCCAGCGTGCTCCGCCTCTCCGCGCACACCTCAGTCTACCTTTCGCTTTGCCTACCTGGTGGTCCCTTTGCCACACGTATGCGCCGACGTGGCAAGAATCCAAAGAAACGTCCAACTCAACAAAAATTGCCAAGCAAAGCCGCCGTGGGATATGATTTAATACGTGCCAAGCAAAGCCGCCGTGGGATATGATTTAATACGGTTTTAAATGATAGGATATTAAATAACCGGTTTTAAAGTTTAGGGTTTATTTGGACCTTTTCGATAATTCCAAGGTGAAAAGGGGATTTATTCCTTCTTATTATTATAATTTTCATCTAGATAATTGAATCTAACCCTTTATTTAGAGAACTTAACATTAAGCTGTTTCTTTTTGAGAGACCGTCACCTAATTGTTGAATCATCAAAAGGTTCGGAAAGGGAATATTATAATCAATTTCCACTCATTTATCTGGCAAAAAGAAGTCCACACATTTCAATAAGAGGGACGTGGATCCAGTTTCTTGCATGGTTGTCTAATGTGGTAGTTATAAAATGTCTTCAATTAGATTCTTGTTGGATTAACTATTATGCAAAACTAAATGGAAGTTAGATTGATAAACATATCATTATATGAGCCACAACATTACAAAAGCTAATATTTTTGTTTAACTCCCCACCAAATGATTGATATAAATGCATTCACACGTGCTAAATACGCACAACATTTGAATCTATTAAGAAAGTACGGGTATATACACTAACACTAAATGTTTTTAGATAAAGGATATAAAATCCGGCCTCTATATCCACGAGGGATATATACAGCCAAAAGTTACACGAGCTCTTAGGCTTAAATCCTCAAAACTGAGGAGCAAAAACAACAAGAAATAGAGCTAGAGGACTATGAAAAAAGCTAGAAAGACTAAGCTTCAGAACTTCTTCTCCGTCCTTGCTTTCAACCAAGTCCCTATCCTCATCCGACCGTGCCATCCAACTTTCGGTTTACTTTGCGTGAAGAAGGACCTCCGAGGCGACACCTCCAAGGAGGCGACAAGAGTCGCCGACGCCGCCCGCCTCACCGCGGCAAGGTTTTCACCTGGATATCAGTAAACATGAGGGCTATGGAGTACCATGACAACACCTCCAGGAAGGAAAATGACGCACGAAGGCGTCATCGTTGTCGAGACCGGTAAGATCACCGGTAAGGCTTTCGCCAGCACATCCACAGCACCCCACGCACTAACCACACACAAAATAGACCGCCACCAACACACCGGGGTCCTGCACGCCTCAAGGCCATGGTATAGCCACCCTTGAACTCCACGACGAGCCGCTTCCTGCAATGTCCTCCACTGAAGAAACCACAAAGCGACGCCTATGCGCCACCACTGAGCAGATCCAGGGACATGAGCCGCCCGAATTTCCTTCTGAGTTGCTTCCCCCACGGTCCTCACCACTTCGGCGTATGACTGAGTACAAGAAGTGAAGAAGAAAGGGCTTCTTGGCGGCGCTGCTTTTGGCCTCCCTGAGAAACCCCTTGGGAATCCCTTCCTGGACACAAAAGACCCAAACCTTTTGAGCACCGAAACTCAAGATGGGCCCTAACTTGTATCCGACCCAAGCACTGATTGGTCTGTCTGCACGGCAGTGGAAACTGAGTCGGCACTTCATTTTGAATTACAGCCCCCAGCTGTTCCACTGAATGCACCGACATCATCGGCCTCGAGCGCGACGCACTCTCTCCGGCACCCAGAACAACCACCTTCTTCATGCTGCAGAAGCCCTTCTCCCCCTTTGATTTTCTACTAGCCCTTACATCCTTCCCCCAAACATCATCAATGGAAAACTCCCGTGGCGACTTCGGTATAGGAAGAGGACCCTTCCAAGGCTTGACTACTGGCGACAAACGCAATAGCGCCACTGCAACAGCAAACCTCGATGCCAGCTTTCGAACCAGTTCGTCGACGGTGAAACCCGCCCTCAGCGCATCATGCACGAACTCCTCGGTTGAAATGGTAGAACTCCGGACCAACCCACCTTCTTCCTCGACAGAGCTCTCGCCATCCATTGACAGCCAAAACCGTGAGCCTCCCTCACTCTGGAGGGATGGGAAGAGAGCTTGGAGGGACCGGAGGCTGCAGGCATCGTCGGCGCCGGATGCGAGGACCACGAGGTGCCCATCCGGCTTCAAGATTTGAGCCGCCTCGCCGGCGAGGTCGGCTGGCCGCTTGGAGGAGTCCAGGGCGCGGCCGGCGAAGACGAAGTCAACAGAGGACTCGGGGAACAGGAGGTAGCTGCCATTGCCAGCGACGGACACCCATCAGGGCGCCTACAAACTGGCCCCGGCCGCCGCTCACGTCACGTTGTCGCCGCCGGCGACCTCCTCAGAGGCCCGGCCGCCGCAAGCCCGTCATCCAGATCCAGATGCGGCCCAGATCCAGATGCCTCCGCCCAGATCCAGGTGAGACAGCCCCGCCGTCGCCTTCCTAGCCCCGCACAGGCCTCCAGTGGCGTGCTCCAGCGGCGGCAAGGGGAGAGGAAAGTGGGAAGTGGAAACGTGGGAGGCGAAGGGGACGGAGCTGTGCGGCTCTCCTTTTACCCCTTTAATGCTTCTATATATTCCAATGTATACAAAGACCATCACTAACACTAAATGTTGAATGGAAAGAATGCCACCTGATTAATTATGAGTCGAAAGTCTTAGCAATCACCCTTATACATCAGCACAAGAAGATTTTCTTCACTAACCTTGCTAAATTGCTGTAATTTTGATCTAGATAACTGAAAGTATCTCTTCATTTGGAGAATATAACTACTTAATTTTTTTGGTGGGAGATACCACCACCTAATAGTTGAATCATCAAACGGCTCAAAATGGGATTACTATATTCAAAATTTCGCATATTTCAATAGAACGGAAGTATATACCAGTATATGCAATTTCTTTAATGATTGTGTAACATGATAATTCTGATGTCTTCAATTGGATTCTCGCAAGATTAACTCCACACCAGTTGGTTGAACACATACATTGCATACACCTATAACAATTGAATCCATTAAGAATGGACTGGTTTATGTACCAATATAATATGAGCAACAAATTTTAATACAAAGAATATAAACCTTACTGAAAGACAAAAAAAAAAGTCATAGCAATCACCCTCGTGTTACATCACTTCATGGATCTCCCTACACTAACCTTGCTAAATTGTGTGATCCAGCACCTCAGTTTTTCTCCACATCATGCACGCGCGATCAAAATCTATTCATCAGGTGTGCGTAGCAATTTGGTACAAGGACCTGCGTTTGGTTCCAGGCCGCTGCGTGGTAACGTGGGATTTGATGTGGACCAATCGAGCATATCCAGGGACAAGCCGGGCCCATCTCATAGAGTACTCTTCTTGTTGGGCTCCGTGTGCTCCCCTCCGAATCTCCTTGTGCTGGTTTACCACCAGAAAAGAGTTTTCTTTTTGCGAAAGCACCTCTTTTTTTAAAAAAAAAGTAAAGCTATACTTTGCACCACCTAATTTGACTCCTGTTGTGCAAAATACTAGGCTTTAACATTCTTTGCACATTATACCATATAATTCGACAATGCGTTGCAATTCACACTAGGTCTCAGTGGCAAAGCTAGCAAATCTTAGGAGCCCGGACAGATGGGTTGGTGATACAAGGTAGCTTGTCCGGAAATCGCTAATCAAATGACGGTAAGGATATACGAAGGTTCAATAGCTGCTCGCTGACGACGCGTGAGAAATATATGGGGACGCGGCCTACCGGTTTCTCGTGACGCCCGCGCCTAGTTGCTGGTTCGTGCGCACCTGGGGACGAACTAACGAAGAGGGCGGTGCAGAATAGGGCGAATAGAAGAAAACGCATGGGAAACGAGAAAAGAAGATGGCGCCGTGCGAGCGTTTTTTCTTCTATCGATCTCCCTTTTCTAACGTGGAAGCCAACTCATCTGCGCACGTGGCACCAGTCGAAGTGTCCAGGCTATCAGGTTCCGGGGTCAGATATCCGGTGCTAGTGGCATAACTAGGATTTAGCTACGTCTCAAACTAAACTTTAATAATGTGCAACTAACACTAATTTATATCTATACTATGCTACAACAAAAAATAGGTTCTAAATGCTTAGGTTTTGACCAAAGATATATATTTTTTACTGTTCATAAATTAATACAAGAAGGATAACAAAGCCAAGCTTTAAAGGGCTACATATAAATCATCTGAGATGGAAAATATGGAAGATCAAACAAATTTTTTTTGAAAGCCGTAGAGATAGTAGAGTTTATGCATGAGGTATTTTTGGGACTCTCTAAAAAAGGAACATGCAACGATTGATGTTATAAAAGCTTGTTTAGCACTCTAGGGTCTTAACTTAATCATCCTATCGAAAATGACATGTACCAAACTATGGGCTACATTTCTAGCGAAGTTTTAGCAAACTGACGACAACATCATATTGATATATAAGTAAAGATATCGAAAAGTCTGACATTGACAAAAGACAAAAGCAATTGCCTCGTTTTTCTGCATTTCCATTATCTTTGCCTGCACAATGAAGACAATGAAAAAAGATCAGGACTCTGAATAGAATAGCTCAATAGCTCATACTCATATTCGAAGTATGGTATTGTAGTGCTATTCACTGGGATGTTTGCCAGTCACAACAATGCTAGGAGCATAGGATCACTACAAGTCTACAGCTATAGGAAGTGTGAGCTGGATATTCAGCCTGTTATATGCTGATAGATATGCAAAATGTTTACAAAAAAGTAATGGTCCATGATGTGCTGACAGATGCACACTTTCTTGATATACTCAAAAATATATAGGGTGAAATTAGATGCAACAATTATGAATATTATACTCTAGCCATCACCCTAAAAATAGATAGGGAATGAACTACTGTTGCAGCGAACTGTTGTGGAGATGAAACACCAAAAGGTTGATGCAAAAGAGAAACACTGAATATTTCACACTCCGGGTTTAAAGGCTGGATAATGGATGCACTATACTTTGCTAGAAATTTTCTTATATATCCATATGATGTTGTCAATGTCAAGACTTTTTCTTATCTTTTGTGTCCGTACATCATACTGTCATTCTTGGTCATGACTCATGAGGTCTTGTGCTTTGATATTTGAGTAAAAATTAAAAGTTAAACTAGAGTATTTCAAAACATAATAGTTAGGTCAAGCAATGACGTGCTCAGGAGTTAGAACCAAACCATACCTCAAATAGCTGTGCTTGCTTGAGTTTAGACAGCATGTTCCAAACCAATGACCAATCATTCAGTCTAATGTACAGATATAAACTAGTGCAAAATTATATAAGAGCATTCACACAATCAATCATCAAACACACAGAAGAACTAGCCTCATCAAAAATCATAGAAGAAAGATTCTAACACTAGTAGTTCCATTTAAATTTAGGAGCATAGTATTTACTTGCTACTGCCAGAAAGAGAAGAAGACAATCCCTTTGAAGGGAGTGCGTGGGAGGGACGGCCGGCGAGCATAGTCGCGCAGGCGTAGGGAGGAGGCATTGCGGGGAGGGGGCACAGGGCGGGGAGCATGTGGGAGGGGTGGCTGATGGGCACGGGCGCAGGCGTGCAGGCACAAGGAGGAGGGCCGGGAGGGGATGGTGCAGGGAGGGGAGCGCAGGCTGCACCACCACAGGGAGCTAGCCAGCAAGGAGGGGAGTGTAGGGAGGGGGCAACGTAGGGAAGGGAGCACAAGGAGGGGCGCAAGCGTAGCGACTGGAGAAAGCTAGGAGCCCAGCAGTAGCCAATAAGGTTTGCAAATTAATGGGCCGAGTGGACCGGCTAGGCGACTATGGCGAGGAGTAGGCAGCATGGTCTGATGGCCACATGGGCTGCCTAGGCTACCTGGGCTGAACCTTGCAAATACTACATCAAGCTGGGTTGAAAGTACCTAGGCTATACACTAGGTATTTTTGTTCACGCCTCAGGCTGAAGCCTACCCTACCATGGGCCTAATTCTGACCCTGCCAGGTGCAAAGTGCAATGGAATGTTAGATTACTCAACATTATGTGCAAAGAAATCATAAATATGGTGTTCTGCGCAACAAGTGTCAAATTAGGTGGTGCAAGCTGTAGTTTACTCTTTTTCGATTACAAAATGACACACATGCGCGTCCACCACCACATAAGCACACTATGCACACACACTGCACGCATGCATACGCAAGTGCGCCCCTTAGCACATATCTAGTTTTGACTCTATTTTTACACGTATTTGCAAAAGTATTGTATTGCATGAAACATCTTTTTGGGTACTTTTTATGCCGAATCCACTTATTTTAGTAGGAAAACTTATTCTCTTGTGTTTGGATGGTTCCACACAATTCTCAAAGAAGGGAAAGGCGCAAGATAAGGAAACTGGGAAATTCCATTTTTGTCACACCAATAAATGGGACATAATCTGTCCATCATCTTGCAACACAATTTTGGCATTTGAAAATGCTTCAAATGGAAAAATCCAGAACTATAAAGTTGTGGATCTCTTCGAATAGTCCAATTTAGAGTCCTTATTGACTTAATTTGACGTTCTAATGCAAGAGATACTGGCCCCTAAAGGTAGGCTGCATAGAGAATCAGAGCACACAACAAAGTCAACTTCCAAGTTATATTTGGCAATGAAGACGGTGTTTTCAGAACTTCTCTACAACTAGAAAGTTGAATACATCTTCATAAAATAAACGTATGAAAAGAGTCATATAATTTGGAGTTTGTATGACTGAGATATGGCCTTCAAAAGGTTCACTGCACAGAAGGAAAGTGCAAACCGACTTGAAAATGAAGGAGATTCAAATTCAAACTTTCCAAACCAGTTGTTTTCAACTATACCATGTTTGAGCCATAACCCTCCAGCCCCTTAGCCTTTAAATATGACTCAGAGATGCCTTCTAAAGTATCCAATCTTTGAGTTCTACCTCCTTCGCTCCGGCAAGGCCGGAGCCATGCTTTCCGATAGTTAGGTCTATATTAGAGAGGTAATTAGCCCCCATAATTAAAGAGGGATTTAATTAGTTGCTCTTATTAGAAAGGGTTCTAATTAGAGCTAGGATCCAGAGTATCTACACTGGACGGCTACTGAGATTCGTGGTCTTTGTAACATTCTGGTTATAAGCATTTCTTTGCACTTCCTCTATTAATGTTTTGCTATGGTGTTTCTGGCCGACTCCACTCTTTTGGAGAAGTCTGCTGCTGAACTGGCAAATCGAAAGATTCTAAAGATCTTTTCCACAAGCGTTGAATGATCAAGACATTTTCCAATCCCAATTTTGAGGCTCTCAAGATGATTCCCTCATGAGACGACTGAAACACATACATCATTTGCCCAATTGGGAGTTTGGAAGAAAAGGTTATGATGAAAATACAGAGTCTTCGATGGGTTGATGATATGACGACATGGAGGATTGCTATGTGCATGTCAATTGTTAAGGAGAAATCAATGGTGGGATCTGCAATTGAGTAGAGAAACTTATTATCTTGTTTTCAGATATTTTCACACAATTCTCGAAAGAAGGGAAAGACGACAAGCATTGTTTTAAATAGCGTGTAGCAGGAGCATAGTGGCTAAGTGTTTTATAGCGGATAGCAGATATCGGTGCTATAGTAGGCGCAACATGCTTAGCTATATTTGTATAAATACAAAGTTAAATAAATCAATTTTGAAGTAAAATGACTTATCTTGTATTCATATTATTTGTTTGTGCATATCTCATATTTTGGAGTAATGATTTAAAATGGAAAATGGTAAGAGTATGCAATAAATGAATCATATGAAAACTTTAAATATATTTATACTAAATCTCCGCTACATATCATACACTATAGCAACCATAGCGAGCTGTTGTAGTGCCACAACTGTACAAAATGCTACAAACAACTATTGCATAGCAGCCACTATCCCCTAACTGCTATATCAGGGCTACAGTGGGGGGGCTATATCGGGCTATTTAAAACAATGCCAACAAGATAAGAAAATTAGGATATTCCATATTTACCATGCTAATAATAGGTACAGAATATGTTCATTTTGCAAAGCAATTTTGGCGTACGAAAAAGGCTTCAAATGGAAAACTCATAACTACAAAGTTGTGGGTCTCTTTGATTCATCCAATTTAGAGTCTCATTGATCTAATTGGACTTATGACATGGGAGATATTGGTCCCGCAAGGTAGCGAATCAGTGTCCACAACAGAGTCAACTTCCAAGACATATTTGGCAATAAAAAAAGGCCTTTTAAGAATTTCTCTACAACTAGAAGTTGAAGATATATTTGAGATATATTTGTTAGATAAACATATGAAAAATAATCACCTAATTGGAATTTGTGTGACTGAGATATGGCCTCCAGAAGGTTTTCTGTGTAGAAGAAAAGTGCAAACCGAGTCGAATACGAAGGAGATTCCGAATTCAAACATTCCAAACTGGTTGTTTCTAGCTCTACCACATCCAAGACATGACCCTCCAGCCTCTTAGCCTTTAAATAGAACCCCAAGGGTACCCTCCAAAGCATCCACTCTTTGAATTCTTCCTCCGTCACTCCGGCGAGGCCTTGCTGAAGTCATGCTTTCCAATAGTTTAGTCTATATTAGAGAGGTAATACGAGAGGGCTCTAATTATCCCCTCTAATTAGAGAGCTTTAATTATCTACTCTAATTAGGGAGAGTTCTAATTAGAGCTGGGATCCAGACCATTTACACCAAAATGCTGTTGAGATTCATGATATTTGTAACTTCCTGCTTATAAGCATTCCTCTACACTTCCTCTATTAAGGCTTTGCTATGGTTTTTTGATTTATATATGCACTTCCTGCTTGGATGGTTCATTCATTGCGCAATGTTTTAATTATCATGCTTTTAGTACTGTTGCATGCTAGCTGTCTATTTAGTCATGGTGATTAGATATATTAGTTTATCCTTGTCATTTGAATTTATGAATAAGATTAGAGATGGTGTAGATTCTATGAACAACACAATCTACGTCTAAGATGATGTAAGTGGCTCTACCTCATTCATAATTATGTGGATATTTATGTCTGTTTAACTAGAGAGGATGCTAACCAAATGGATGGTGACATCATGAAGGTGATATCGACTCTAGTCTAGGTTGCCATTTGTTTTCTAACTTCTATCTTTCCAAAATCAATATGGTATTATGATTTCTTGCTCCTGTGTTAGCATAGCATTGCCATATAAGATCCTAATAACTCATTATTGATCGACCTTTGCCTACTACTCGGTTAACTAGCTCATGCTTAGTTTTGTTGTTGGATCTGAACTATCAATTCCCTTATTCTGTTAACATTGGGTAGTTAGATGATTATTGATTAGAAAACACTAAGGTGATCGTTAGCCTATTCTTTGTGGTTTTGATACTCTGAAATACTCAGTTGAAAAGCTACTATTGACCCATGCGCTGTAGTTATATTTCATTACACGTAGTTTGCGTCAACAAATTTTTTGTCGCCATTGACGGGGAACAACAACACGAACTTAAGGTGATCTTTTTTTGATTTTTCATCTAACCCCCTTATTAGTTATACCATGTTGTGCTTTTCCACTCTTATTCTTAAATAGTAAGAACAAAATTATATGTTGCCTGCTACTAGTCCCCACCTTGACAACTAAAATCTTGCACGCAAGTCAGTATGCACTGAACATCAAAGCTCTGAGACGTTGGATGATGCATGCCAAGCGATTGAAGCTAACAAAAAAAGATGCATGATGACAGATGAGATGATCAGCACCATCGACAACTCAAGTTATGTACGTAAAAGTCAGCATGCATGTCGAATGCCAAGCACCAAGACGTCGGATGAAGTGAATAAGACAATTGAAGCTGACACACATGATGCATGTTGATGGAGGGGATGATCAGCACCATTGTAGGATCTTGATGGTACCTCGACCCAATAGACCTGATGCTAGGTAACTTTTCTAGTAGAGGTGTCTAGCTTTTGACTTTACATTCAAATCTTCAGGGAGGCAGCCCAATTTTTGTTTTTCATCTCTGAAAGTCCTTTTTCATCTATATTGAATGTAGTTTGATTGCATTAACACCAAGACAGACAGAGGCCAGAAATAAATCTGTAACATCATAAAATTCCTGCTAAAGCTCACTCGTATACGCATAATAGGGTAAGCACTAGGATTTAAACCCCGGTGGGTGAAGCTATACACCTACAACTGCACCACCCTACTAAGAGGTTGTTCTCTCTTAGCAAAAGCACTCTAGTGGCATGCACAATGTGCATGGTAGCCATAATTTTTTAAAGTATTTTTTATGGAATTATTGCGTTCCAAACAATGAAGGGTTGTTCTATATATATAGACGTCCCTTGCATAGGATACTGCAAGTTCGGCTAGAACACGCTCAGAACATGAGTCTCCCTTGATTTAGTTTGGAGTCCCATTTAGGGCCTGTTTGGAACAGAGGAATTTCACAGGAATTTTGCAGGAAACAGTTCAATTCCCGCAGGAATCGGGAAAAATTCCCGCATTCCAAACAAGGCCTTAAGGGCCTGTTTGGAACAGAGGAATTTCACAGGAATTTTGCAGGAATTTTACAGCAAACAGTTTAATTCCCGCAGGAATCGGGAAAAATTCCCGCATTCCAAACAGGGCCTAAAGATTTTTTTTTGGTTGTATTGTGCGGGCTATATGGAGCATTTTTTGATGTGAGTGCGCGGGACCTACGCTCAGTTGTACATGTAGCATGGTATCACGACAGCACCAATAATTCCGCTTTTAATTTGGTGTTCACTGTTCAGTCCAAATTAATTTTGCAATTGGAGGACGGTTGGTATAACGAATTGCTGTACTAACAAATACGTTTTTGTTGGATTGATGCGTTTTTGTATGAGCCGTCGTACCCCGTATTTATTTATTTATTTGGTTAGGTTGATACTTGATACTCCAATTTGCAAAATGGGAATCGCAGCAAGTCATGGAAGATTGCCGGCCGGTACGATAAGGAGACATGTATATGGCATACCTTATCAACTGACCGGGGATAATGATTCTCATGACTTGTCCAAACGAAAAAAAGGAAAAAGAAAAGTGTGTAATGATCCTCACGAGACCGGAAAAAAAGGTTCAGCACTAGCACGTTGTAGCAAAAGTACCCGCAGACACGTCAGGTTTTGCACAGCGATATCAAATCAGGTTCGTGCGTTAATCGATTGCTACAAAATTCTGATTTCACAAGCTAGGATGACGACGTGTGATGCTTTCTTCTTTGGCTAGCCGAAATGTTTGATATTTGTTCCGCCATGTGTTTTCTTCTCAAAAAAGGTGAGTCAGGCGTGCGTTATATGATTTAACGCAGCTGCAACTTGCAACACTTCAGATCAATCAACCCATGCATTCTGGCTAGCCGATCCCCAGAGCCTGTTTGAATTAGGATGACTGAGCTGAAATTTAATCCAGTCTGTTTGGACCAATGGGATTAAACTGCGATTGAGGCCTATTAATTATGTAAGCTCAATTGCTGCGAGTACTTGCTAGTTCCAGCCTCCAAACAAGGTAGTATACTCACCAAGACCACAATTTGATCGATGGAACCCGTGTCTGATTACTCGTATTGTCACAGAAGCGAACTTCGAATACTGATTACTTGTATAGGTGTGGACGTACGTGTGGTTACCTGCCAGTTAATTTATCGCATAATGTCGGTACGCATGCAACCTTAGCCACACTAACAACTTACACGCACATACTATACATACAATCTCTAGCTTCGAAAGAAAGTATAGAAACCAGTACCATTTTTGTATCGTCATGATGCGTGTACAACATTTATCAAAAAGGTGAACAGTAGCAAAGTTGGTGACCGTCTCAGAGGAGCAGGGTGGGGTCCTGGGCTCAAAAAGAGTTCTCAGTTGTCACCACTCTCTGGGCTCGGGCGCAGCATTGATCGCAGTAACTGAGCGCGGTGCAGTGCAGTCAGGTGCGCGCGGTGCTTGGGGACGGGGGCGTGCGGTGGCGGGCCCGGGCGGCTACACGCCGGGGCGGCCCCTGAGTCGGCGCGCGTGTGGTGCTGTCGCGCAGGCCGGTGCCACGATGCGACACAGATGCTGGGCGTGTCGCGGGACGGGCTCGCCATTCGCCGAGGCTTGCTAGGGCCTAGGGATGTGCTCATGCTTGGACGGACCGCATATTTTTGCTCTTCCCTTCTAGCTTTTCTTTTCCATGGATCGATCGATGACATCTCAGAATTACGGCTTGCTCCACTACCGCTCGCTCGCTCGTTCCTCGTGTCTCGATCGACGGCATGAGAACATCTTTGATCAGGATGGAATAGAAGGGGACACTTTCGTTCGTGGCTGTCATCTGTTTGACACATGGAAAACTATACTGGAATGGCTACTACTACAGAGAAGGTCATACTAAATATCTCATCACAGACAGTTCTATATAATCAGTCAGTGTTAAGCTGCAACGTAGTTATCTCAGACAATTTTACTAGCGTAACTATCTAATGCTGCAACCGATTGTAAGAACCGTCTGTGATGACCCATTTATCAAAGACGATTTTTTACACAAACTATATATGATACATCACAGACGGTTCGTAATAAAAATCGTCTGTAATATTCGACATATCATAGACGATTTTTGTCAAAAGTTATCTGTGATGATCTACTTACCACAGACGGTTTTTGAATAGAAACGTCTATGATATTCACTATATTACTAAATACCCTCATCCCAACAAATATTCTGTCTATTAGGCGGCAGCATTTTGAGGCAATTTGGTGAAAAGATATCAGTGATTTGGAAGGGTGCTTGTGTATCTATTTGTTCTTTGTGATCTAAGGTACTATGTATAATAAAATGCATTATATTCTAGCTAGATTTACACACTTTTATTTGCAAGGAAAGAGAGAGCTAACCTGGTAGTTTTTGCTCCAATTTAAGAGTGGGTCTCACTCCTATCTACTTTTATTCTTGTTGGATTGGTTCATAAATTATAGCTAGCTACTTTAGATGAAGAAATTATGGTGAATGACAATTATGTATGAGAGCTAGTGTATACATATATGTCTAACGCTATAAATTAGACGGTTTAAAAATTATCTTTGATGAGAGTTACGAATCATTTATAATGATTTTCTCTGAAGTAGCAAGCACTGATTGATTTATTTCTAGACAACTCAAATCAAACATGAAAGAACATATACAATAGTGGAGTGTATCATATGCATCGCGATCTTCTTCGCATAGTAGATTAGTAGGGCAGGCCGATAGCCAAGTGAGAACGATGGCAACGTACCACACCAGATCACAAGGAAAGGTCATGCTGGAGTTGCACTAGTGGATGTACAACTGGAAAGCTCAGGTATTGGCCCATTGTGCAAGTCGTCTGATTCCGAGGTGTACGTTCCAACTATGCACAAGTAGTAAGATGCAATTAACTGACGAGAGATTCTTGGATATTCCCTGAATCCTACTACCGTCCGACCACCGTTGTCATTTTACAATCTCTTCATGCATACAACAAAAAAAATGGTAGGGGTATGATGGGGGCGCGGCAGCAAATTCAACCCATAGATATCGTTCAAGACATTCAAAACCATGGCAAGTTGGAATGTGGATATATATATACGCTGATCATAAACTACTCACAAGTTTCGTACAATCTATCTATTGTATTATTAAAATAGAGATAAAAGAAGGCACCGCATTCACTCTCAAAAGTTAGAAATCCCCATGTTAAACGGAGAAAAAAGAGAAATGAGAGACCAGGTGGTCGTGACTCCATGTGAATGATAAGTAATTGACAAAGGTTTAGGATAGTCGAGTTTGGTTTGAGTGGTTCGGAGTCGAGCCGTTGCGTGGCGCAATCGGGCTCGGTCGGACTTTGGTCAAACTTGGTCATTTGGGTTTAGAATGTATATTCTAATGTTTCGACAGGTTTGGACTTCGTCTGTGGTAAGTGTGATGGTATTTACGCTTTCATGTGTCGAGCGGTGCTATTTGACGTGTTTCTTGTCTGTGTGACTGCAGGACGTCGAGTTGGAGTCGTGGCGAGACACGGTGGACCCGACTAGGCGCAGGTGGCGCTGAGGTCAGAACGGTCGGGATGTGTCGAAGACGACGTGGACTCGAGGTGGTTGCGAGGCGTGCGAGGCAAGGAGCGCGGAAGCTTCTCGGAAGGTGCAGAAGGGGCGAATCGGGAAATTCGCAAGGCTGCACAAGCGGGAGCGGGCTCCGTTGGACGTAGCGGGCGTAACGGGGCGGAGACCCGTTAGCCAGGCGCTATAAAAGGAGAGGAGGGGCTGCATGCCCTCCTTGAGCACTTGTAGGGAATTAGGGTTTACACTAGTCAAAAGAGGCTTTAAGAAGGTTGTTTCCTTTAGCTCTTTAGTTGGTGTGAGTTGGTGGAGGCAGAGCGTGCTCCCTCTGTAGCTTCATCGATGGTTTCTATGTGAGCTCCTCTCTTTGTGTGTTCTTCCTCCCAAGTTGCATGTGTGGCACTTGATGTTCTTGAGGATTGAGAGGAGAGGGATTGAGTTGAGAGCTTGTAATCTTTCCTTTGTATCAAGTCGGGGTATCGGGACTCCTCTGTATTCACTGTGATCCAAGAAATGAAAATCTGAAGTTTCTCTCCCGTGCTCTCTGTTCTTCCTTCGTAGCTCTTTTGTTTGATTTCTTGGCCTTTTGATTTTCGAGTTCTTGCTTGCTGGGATTAGCTAAAATGGGTTGCTCCATGATGGGATAGTACAACAAGATCATTTGATAAAGTTCCCATGAGCAAACCTTGATTTGATCTCAGATTTCTTTTTTGGAGTTCCCCTGTTCAAGCTTTGCATTTCTAGGGTTTAGGTGCTCTCGGTGTTCCCCATGTTGTAATGGCTTGAAATTTGGTATGAAGAGTTCAGAGGCTATTAATTAGCTTCCCTCAAAATTTCATAGCCAAAGGATCAACGGTTGGGGAGTTATTTGGTTTTTGGCTCGGTTCTTGCAAGATTTCAGATTTTTACCCAAATCTGAAATTCTTGTTTCTTGGAGTGATTTTCGTGATCTTGTTTCTTGGCTTATTCTTCTGGGAGAGTTCCCTAGCTATCCTCAAAGTTTTCCAAGCCAAGAATCCAAGAATCATTGCGAATCTCTTTTTTTTAGAAAATCATGTTTGCTGTTTTTCTCGAGAGGTACTACCGCTCCTGGAGAGGTACTACCGCTCAGCGGTACTACCGCTCGGACCAACGGTACTACCGCTCATGTTCGGACCAGTCCGATCAGCGATGAGACGTTCGGATAGTCCGAACGTCCCCGGCAAGAGGTACTACCGCTCGGCATAGCGGTACTACCGCTCGGATCAGCGGTACTACCGCTTGCAGTCAGACTTGCTCTGAATTTATTTTTTTTGACTGCTTCTTTCTGGATCTGGGTTGTCCTTGTTCCTGTGATTTCCAGTAGTGCATATCTTCTATCTTCATAGCTTTCATAGCTATAGGAGAAAAAGTATAAGTGTGGGTACTTGAGGGGCGAATTTAATTTTTTGAGAGCGCTATTCACCCCCCCCCCCTCTGTCGCCATTTCGGTCCAACAATTGGTATCAGAGCCGGTTAGCTCTTTTCAATAGATCTTAACTGGTCTCAAGAGCCATGGCGACGGACAAGTACTCGACCAAGCCTCCCGTCTTTGATGGCCTGGATTACCCCTTCTGGAAGAGCCGAATGGAAACATACATCCAGGCTCAGGGGTATGCCATTTGGCGGAAGGTGAATGTCAGATTTGTTGTTCCTGCCGATGAGAATATTAATGCTGGAAATATGCATGATGTTGAGGCAAACGCTAAGGCAAGGAACATCATAATCCAGGGCTTGAATCGTAGTGAGTTTGACCGCATATCTCATCTTTCGTCCGCCTTCGATATTTGGGAGACCCTCGATGCTTACCATGAGGGCACCACCCAGATAAAGACGGTGAGACAGGACCAGTTCAAGCGAGATTACAACAAGTTTGAAATGCTCGCTGGCGAGTCCCTTGATGAGTGTTTTGCGCGCTTTCACAAGATTCTGAGCAACCTCCGAGCGGTCGGTCTCACATACCCCGACTCGGATAACGCTCGACAAATGCTCGCTGCACTCGACCTTCGTGTTTGGGAGATGAAGGTGACTACCATCAAGGACACTACGGACCTCTCGACTTTGACTCTTGATGCGCTGTACTCGCGTCTCAAGACTCACGAGATTGACATTGTCTCTCGCAAGTCGAAGTCACAGTCGATGGCTCTAGTCACAGATCCCAGCTCGGCTTCTGGTCCCTCTTCTGATTCTTCTTGCGGTTTCTCCCTTGCTGCTCTCTATGACATAACTGATGATCAGTTAGAGCAGCTTGCGGATGATCAGCTGGCCCTCCTTGCTCGAAGATTCTCCCATGCTTACAAGGGGAGGAGGGACAGAAAGAGAGGAGGACCCGTGATTTGCTTCGAGTGTGGTGGCCCCAACCACATTCGGGCAAACTGCCCCAAGCTGGAGAAGGGCAAGAACGACTACGGCGGTTCGGGCAAGATCGACTACACCGACAAGAACCACAACAAGAAGCCTCCAGCTCAGACGCCGGGAAAGAAGAAGTTCCGCGACTTCGGGAGGCCAAGAAGTTGTTTCACCGCGTCCTCACCGCCTTCGACGACCTCGACCTCGGCGAGGTGGAGGGATGGAGCGACGACGACGGGACGGGTGACCAAGATCCCAAGAGCGGCGACGACTTCTCCGGCATGTGCTTCATGGCCCTCGAGGGCGAACTCAGCGATAGCGAGCTGTACTCCGACTCGGACGAGGTATGTCCCTCCTATGACCAACTTAATGAAGCTTTCCTTAAGCTAGGAGGTTTTCATGCTAGAGCTAGGACTAGGTGTACCGAGTTAGAGAAGGAAGTAGATAGACTGTCACGGGAGCTTACTTCTCTTACATCAGCTCCCTCCCGTGACGACTGTGATACATGCTGTGCTTTGCTGGGTGATTTGGAGAAGTTAAAGACCTCGCATGATAGTGTGTCCTCCGAGCTTGATTCTATTAAGGTGGAGAATGTTAGTCTGCTTGCTGAGTTAGAGTTGAGTAGGATGGTTGTTACCCTACTTACCACTGATGAGACTACTTCTCCCACCTCATGTGAGGTTAAGGACATTTCTGCTAGAGGACCTTATGCCATGCTCCTTGATCTGCCCGAGTCTTGTGAAAATTGCAATAATTTAAAGATGAACCTAAAACGGGCAGATCACAAGATTGCTGAGTTGCGTGCTTCTTTACTTGAGCCTATTGATTCATGTTTGAATTGTCCTAGATTAACTGCTGAACTTGAATCTGTCTCAAAACAGTTTC
Source organism: Dendrocalamus latiflorus (assembly GCA_017311315.1). Taxonomy (NCBI): domain Eukaryota; kingdom Viridiplantae; phylum Streptophyta; class Magnoliopsida; order Poales; family Poaceae; genus Dendrocalamus; species Dendrocalamus latiflorus. Next base: position 28,849,317 of record CM029660.1, on the reverse strand, counting down.
AAGAAATGATTGACACTAATAAGAAAATGGCTCAATTCGCGACTAAGGATCATGTTAGCTCACCTTGCATTAGCTGTGATAAACTAAAACTTGAACTCGTTGCCTTGAATGACAAATGTGTGAAGCTAACTAAGGATCAACTAGTGAAGGCACCAACTGCTTGTACTGTTTGTGCTGAGAAGGGGGAGAAGCCCCAGGGTAAGGTGGAGACGCCTAGGAACGTGAACCAACTGACTAGCAGTAGGACTGTCCATTCAGAGTTGGCTGTGCGTGCACAAGCCATTCTTCCCTCTGCTGTTGGTTCTTCATCTGCTCCCTTATCTCCTGCTGTTCCCTCTTCCCCCTGCTCTTCTTGTACCTCTCTCTTTCGGGAGTGTCAGTACCTTATGAACACTCTCGAGAGATTTGTAGGTGGCAAGAAGAAGCTTAATCTTGTTCTAGACCAGTCTAAAATTTGCAGATTTAATCAGGGTCTAGGATATGATTATTATGAGGACATGAGGAAGGATCCACCTGCCGTGCTCAGACCCATAGCACCAGGTGTGATCGAGACCGAGCCCAGGACCGAGAAAGTCCAATTTAAGTCAGCGGGCTATGTCCAGGGGATTTCTGACAGCAAGGTGGTTGCACCTGCTGCTTCGGCCTCTCAGAAGGCGAAGCCTGACCGTGCTACTTCTACCTCTCCGAGGATGAAGTATCACTGCACCTTCTGTCAGAAGGATGGACACACGGTTGATCGATGCTTCAGGCGCGCCAAGATTGCGCGAAGAGACCGTGTTGAGTCTCTTAGGCATATTCAGGGTCAGCCCCAGATCCTGAGTACACCTAAGACCAACACGAGGTCTAGGTTTGCTCCTGTTATGGAGTTTGGGCAGCATCGAGGACTTGGTTTTTCTGAGTCTTCTGTTTTTCGTCCTCATGCTGCCTCTGATCGTGTCTTCCGCCGTTCTGAGGGTAGATCTCGTTTTCCTCATCGAGATAGCTACCCGCGGCGTGATCAGCGTGCTGCCGGTGTTCCGACTCGCTCTCCCGTAGCAGTCGGACCCCGCAACAGCTTCAGGTCTGCTCACAGACCTTCTGCTTCTTTGAGTCTCAGAGAGCGTAGGGTAGATAGAGGTCAGTCGTGCTTGACGACTTCTTCTGCTCGACGTGTTGTTCAGTATTGGGTGCCAAAATCTCTCTTGATTTACCCCAGTACTGATACTTTACTCTCTGCTTGACTCAGGTTCGCCGGGCAGGGAAGGGAAAGGTTTGGCTCGTAGACTCCGGGTGTTCACGACACATGACCGGAGATTCCCGTTGGTTTTCTTCCCTTGCCCGTGCTCCAGGTGATGAGACGATCACCTTCGGAGATGCTTCATCTGGGCGCGTCATCGCCAAAGGTACTGTGCGCATTAATGACTCTTTCATTTTGAAAGATGTAGCCTTGGTTAGTAAGCTGCAGTACAATTTGCTTTCAGTCTCTCAGCTTACCGATGACGGTTTCAAGGTGAGCTTTAAGAAAAATGCTTGTAAAATTCTTGATTCTTCGGGTAGTCTGGTTTGCGGGATCTCTCGTTATGGGAGGATCTTTCGTGCTGATTTTTCTGAGTCTTCTGGCGATCCTCTCAGGTGTTTAGTTGCTTCTGAGTCCCGCGACCTTTCTTTCTGGCATAGGAGACTTGGTCATATCGGATTTGACCATTTGACCCGAGTTAGCGGCCACGATCTCATTCGTGGTCTGCCGAAACTCAAAATGGTCAAGGATCTTGTTTGCGCTCCATGCCGGCACGGCAAGATGGTTGCCGCTTCTCACCCTCCGGTCACAGTTACTATGACCGATGCACCGGGACAGCTGCTCTACATGGATACAGTGGGACCAGCTCGAGTGCAGTCAGCAGGAGGGAAGTGGTATGTGCTTGTTGTGGTCGATGACTTCTCGAGGTATTCTTGGGTGTTTTTCTTAGCCTCGAAGGATGAGACGTTTTCACATTTCCGAGGTCTTTTCAGTAGGCTTTCTGTAGAGCTCCCAGGCGCCTTACGAGCGATCCGCAGTGACAATGGCACGGAGTTCAAGAATTCCTACTTTGAGAGTTTCTGTGGTGAGACAGGTGTAGAGCACCAGTTCTCTTCTCCATACGTCCCTCAGCAGAATGGCATTGTGGAGAGGAAGAACCGTATCTTGGTCGAGATGGCCAGGACGATGCTTGATGAGTATTCTACACCGCGGAAGTTTTGGGCTGAGGCTATAGCCACCGCGTGCCATGTCTCAAATCGAGTTTTTCTTCGGGCACACTTGCATCGTACTTCTTATGAGCTGAGATATGGGCGAAAGCCTAGCGTCTCTCGTTTTCGTGTGTTTGGTTGCAAGTGCTTTGTTTTGAAGTCCGGGAACCTAGACAAGTTCGAGTCATGTTCTTGTGATGGAATCTTTCTAGGTTACTCGCCTTCTTCGCGGGCTTATAGGGTCTGGAACTGCGAGTCTAGTAAAATGGTAGAGACCTGTGAGGTGACCTTTGACGAGGCCAGTCCGGGGACTAGGCCCGATATCTCAGGTTCTTTAGAGCAGTCCGAGACCATCTTTGTGGATGATGAGGATGATGGAGACGACGGTTGTCTACCTGATCCTGTCTCTCATCCACCCCTTGAGGTGCCGTCTTCCACCGCACCTCGAGGTGATCAGCACATGCCTTCTGCTTCTTCTGGAGCTGGTGGCTCTGTTCCTATCTCGTCAGCTCACGAGGTAGAGGTCACTTCTTCATCTCATCCTGGACCTCCTAGACATATCCAGAAAGCTCATCCTTCAGAGCAGATCATTGGAGACCTTTTCGAGCGTGTTACCCACTCAAAATCTGGCTTATCTCAATTCTGGCTCCATTCTGCTTTCATTGCCTCCTTTGAGCCCAAAGATGTCTCTCATGCTTTATCTGATGAGTCTTGGGTCAATGCCATGCATGAGGAGCTAGAAAATTTCGAGAGAAACAAGGTTTGGTCGCTTGTCGAGCCCCCGCGAGGTCACAATATTATTGGGACTAAGTGGGTGTTCAAGAACAAGCAGAGTGAGGATGGAGTGGTTATTCGAAACAAGGCTAGACTGGTTGCTCAGGGGTTCTCCCAGGTTGAAGGTCTAGATTTTGAGGAGACCTTTGCCCCTGTAGCTAGACTTGAAGCCATTAGAATCCTGCTTGCCTTTGCGGCTTCTAAGGGTTTCAAGCTTTACCAGATGGACGTCAAGAGTACCTTTCTCAATGGCCTTATTGAGGAAGAGGTCTACGTCCGACAGGCTCCTGGTTTCGAAAACCCCAAATACCCAAACCATGTCTTCAAGCTTTCCAAAGCGTTGTATGGACTTAAGCAGGTCCCCAGGGCTTGGTATGAGAGGCTTAAGTCCTACTTGTTGAGTCATGGGTTTGAAATGGGTAAAGTTGATAAGACCTTGTTCATCCGCCGGCTTGGCGCTGACCTTCTGCTCGTCCAGATCTATGTCGATGACATTATCTTTGGCGGCTCTTCTCATACTCTGGTTTCCCAGTTCTCGGATGTCATGAGCACCGAGTTTGAAATGAGTATGATGAGTGAGTTGACCTTCTTCCTTGGCTTCCAAATTAAGCAGACTCGGGAGGGTACATTTCTTCATCAAGGAAAGTACACTCGTGACCTCCTGAAGCGCTTCGATATGAGTGATGGTAAGTCGGTGTCAACTCCCATGGCTTCGACAGCCTATCTTGACCCAGATGAGGATGGCGAGCCAGTTGATCAGAAAGAGTTCAGAAGTATGATCGGCTCCCTTCTTTACCTCACTGCCTCGAGACCAGACATACACTTCTCAGTGTGTCTGTGTGCTCGTTTTCAGGCTTCTCCTCGCGTATCTCACCGTCAGGCGGTGAAGCGCATCTTTCGGTACCTTCGAGCTACCATTGACTATGGTATCTGGTACTCTTCCTCATCCTGTCTTTCCCTGAGAGCCTTTTCGGATGCAGACTTCGCTGGCTGTAGGATAGATAGGAAGAGCACTTCCGGCACCTGCCAATTCATTGGCACTTCTCTTGTTTCCTGGTCTTCGAGGAAGCAGTCCGGTGTTGCACAGTCCACTGCAGAGGCCGAGTACATTGCTGCTGCCAGTTGTTGCAGTCAGGTACTTTGGATGGTTTCTACCCTGCGGGACTTTGGGTTAGCTTTAGACAGTGTTCCACTCTTTTGTGATAACACGTCTGCGATTAACATCGCTAAGAACCCAGTGCAGCACTCTCGGACCAAGCATATTGATATTCGTTTCCACTTCCTTAGAGACCATGTAGAGAAGGGTGACATAGTGCTCCATTTTGTGGAGAGTGACCACCAGTTGGCAGATATCTTCACCAAGCCTTTGGATAGTTCGAGGTTTTCAGCTCTGCGGGGAGAGCTTGGGGTGGTGTGTCCTTACGGATTGTAGTGAGGGGGAGCTTTGGGCTTTACTGCTTTACTATATTGATTATGCTTCTGTCTCATTTCTATTGCATTGCACTCGGGGTGCATTTGGGTTTAGTCCTTCCAGCATAGGTTAGAGTGCTTCTCTTGCCGAGATGCTTAGACTTCTAACTCTTATCTTGTGCTTCCAGGATTAACTGCTTCTTATCTCACTAGGTCGAGCTCACTCACTTCTTGTAGGTTCTAGCGAGGGTTGGGCCACCCTCGGGTAGACAGGGTACGTGTTTGCTCTCTAGTGTGTGATTTACTGTCAGCTGATTGTCCTGGAGTCATATGGGGTAGATGAGAGTCAGTCTGAGCCATAGTTGCCTCTATATCTTTTCTATGCTTTAAGGACTGCCTGTTTGCTGTTTTCTTTCCCAGCTTCTCGAGTCTATTGCTTTGGTTCAGGGGGAGTTCAATTGGGAGCTTCTGGAGCTTAATTCTGACATAACTCAACTTGAACTAAAAGTTCCGTACAATCTATCTATTGTATTATTAAAATAGAGATAAAAGAAGGCACCACATTCACTCTCAAAAGCTAGAAATCCCCATGTTAAACGGAGAAAAAAGAGAAATGAGAGACCAGGTGGTCGTGACTCCATGTGAATGATGAGTAATTTACAAAGGTTTAGGATAGTCGAGTTTGGTTTGAGTGGTTCGGAGTCGAGCCGTTGCGTGGCGCAATCGGGCTCGGTCGGACTTTGGTCAAACTTGGTCATTTGGGCTTAGAATGTATATTCTAATGTTTCGACAGGTTTGGACTTCGTCTGTGGTAAGTGTGATGGTATTTACGCTTTCATGTGTCGAGCGGTGCTATTTGACGTGTTTCTTGTCTGTGTGACTGCAGGACGTCGAGTTGGAGTCGTGGCGAGACACGGTGGACCCGACTAGGCGCAGGTGGAGCTGAGGTCAGAACGGTCGGGATGTGTCGAAGACGACGTGGACTCGAGGTGGTTGCGAGGCGTGCGAGGCAAGGAGCGCGGAAGCTTCCCGGAAGGTGCAGAAGGGGCGAATCGGGAAATTCGCAAGGCTGCACAAGCGGGAGCGGGCTCCGTTGGACGTAGCGGGCGTAACAGGGCGGAGACCCGTTAGCCAGGCGCTATAAAAGGAGAGGAGGGGCTGCATGCCCTCCTTGAGCACTTGTAGGGAATTAGGGTTTACACTAGTCAAAAGAGGCTTTAAGAAGGTTGTTTCCTTTAGCTCTTTAGTTGGTGTGAGTTGATGGAGGCAGAGCGTGCTCCCTCTGTAGCTTCATCGATGGTTTCTATGTGAGCTCCTCTCTTTGTGTGTTCTTCCTCCCAAGTTGCATGTGTGGCACTTGGTGTTCTTGAGGATTGAGAGGAGAGGGATTGAGTTGAGAGCTTGTAATCTTTCCTTTGTATCAAGTCGGGGTATCGGGACTCCTCTGTATTCACTGTGATCCAAGAAATGAAAATCTGAAGTTTCTTTCCCGTGCTCTCTGTTCTTCCTTCGTAGCTCTTTTGTTTGATTTCTTGGCCTTTTGATTTTCGAGTTCTTGCTTGCTGGGATTAGCCAAAATGGGTTGCTCCATGATGGGATAGTACAACAAGATCATTTGATCAAGTTCCCATGAGCAAACCTTGATTTGATCTCAGATTTCTTTTTTGGAGTTCCCCTGTTCAAGCTTTGCATTTCTAGGGTTTAGGTGCTCTCGGTGTTCCCTTTATTGTAATGGCTTGAAATTTGGTATGAAGAGTTCAGAGGCTATTAATTAGCTTCCCTCAAAATTTCATAGCCAAAGGATCAACGGTTGGGGAGTTATTTGGTTTTTGGCTCGGTTCTTGCAAGATTTCAGATTTTTACCCAAATCTGAAATTCTTGTTTCTTGGAGTGATTTTCGTGATCTTGTTTCTTGGCTTATTCTTCTGGGAGTGTTCCCTAGCTATCCTCAAAGTTTCCCAAGCCAAGAATCCAAGAATCATTGCGAATCTCTTTTTTTTTAGAAAATCCTGTTTGCTGTTTTTCTCGAGAGGTACTACCGCTCTTGGAGAGGTACTACCGCTCAGCGGTACTACCGCTCGGACCAGCGTTACTACCGCTCATGTTCGGACCAGTCCGATCAGCGATGAGACGTTCGGACAGTCCGAACGTCCCCGGCAAGAGGTACTACCGCTCGGCATAGCGGTACTACCGCTCAGCGGTACTACCGCTCGGATCAGCGGTACTACCGCTTGCAGTCAGACTTGCTCTGAATTTATTTTTCTTGACTTCTTCTTTCTGGATCTGGGTTGTCCTTGTTCCTGTGATTTCCAGTAGTGCATATCTTCTATCTTCATAGCTTTCATAGCTATAGGAGAAGAAGTATAAGTGTGGGTACTTGAGGGGCGAATTTAATTTTTTGAGAGCGCCATTCACCCCCCCCCCCCCTCTGTCGCCATTTCGGTCCAACAAGAAAAAATATTGAATTGTGGTGGTTAGCCACAGTTATAAGATTTATGTGCCATAACATGGGTAGTATCACTGGTCTTGGTTAAAAAAATGGTTTTCACTTGGACGAGTGGTCGTGCAGTAAAAGGAGTATGGTTAGAACATTGGGATGGGGATGCCTCATCTGGATATTGATCAAGGACTTAACTTTATATGTCATTGATCTGAGTCTTATTGTATAACCATATGTCTGGATGAGATGCACTTGACTAATCAATTTGTGATGTTTCAATTTTAGTTTCGCCATTGAGATGAATGTAGGTGATTAGTTCATTTTTGAGTAACCTTCCATATGGCGTAATAAGGGACTTTTTGACTAGATGGTCAGGCTACTTGACAGTGAAACCTTAGTGGGCGAAATCATGTTGAGATTGGGCTTTGTAAAGGTTTTGTTATGATCTTCTTGATCGGCACGCCTAAGAAAGCGTGTTATATGACTATAGATAGTGTTCGATAATTTCATATGAAGGGTATAATTTCATAAAACTTTGGGTTTAGTTAGAAGGTGAATGATCAGTTCACTTGTGGTTTATTTAATTCTTTTGAATTATTTACTTAATAATCATTTTCAAAGTGCATTTTCAATCCATTTATTATATTTACCTTAAATTATTACTTCTATAAAATAATCACTCAGTTATCATTTGATAAGTCTTGCATAATTATATATGGGAAAATTTGTTCAGTAGCACTGAAAGGTCACCGCTTTCGGAAAATACCACCAAAAAAATGGGGTTCCGGAAATTACCACCGAAAGATTCATTTTTCTTCGGGATTTAGCACTCTGGACAAAAATACCCCTCTCCCTCCCCTCCCTCACCTTCCTCTCCCCCTGCGCCGCCCCGTCCGCCTCCCTCTTCCCCCACTGCTTCGCCGCCGGCCTCCCCGCCTCCCCCTCCTCATGCCGCTCGCCTCCTCCCTCTCCGCGCGCCCCATCCCCGCCGCCGTTGCCTACCTCCGCCCCCACCTCCCTGCGCCTCCTCCTCCTCCTTTCCCTGCTCCCCCACGTCCGGCCGAAAACCGCCGCCGCCAGCGCCACCTCTTCCTCAGGCGATTAGCAAAAGGCAAAACGGGTTGTGGGGGAGGGAAGGGAGCCCTGGGAGGTGGCACGGTGGTCGGGGCGGCGACGAGGTGGGCCGGCGGCGAGGCTCGGCGGCCGGGGGCGTAGGTGGTATGGTGCGGCGGCACCGGCGTGGAGGGAGGAAGGAAAGTAGGGAAGCACGAGCTGGAGGAAGATACTAGGATTCTCACCGTGCAGCTGGCTGGGCCGGAGGTGTGCCGAGGTGGGCCGACGACGGGGACCAGGGGCGGTGCGAGGAGGTCCGTGGCGCCGGCGGCGTGGGGCGGAAGGCAGCTCCGGGCGGAGGTTGGGGGAGCTTCGGGCCGTCGAGGTGATGCTCTCCGCGCAAGGAATCGAGGGGAGATCGCCTGAGGAAGAGGTGGCGCTGGTGGCGGCGGTTTTCGACCGGACGCGGGGGAGTAGGGAAAGGAGGAGGAGGAGGCGCAGGGAGGTGGGGCGGAGGTAGGCAACGAGGGCGGGGATGGGGCGCGCGGAGAGGGAGGAGGCGAGCGGCGTGAGGAGGGAGGAGGCGGGGAGGCCGGCGGCAAAGCGGTGGGGGAAGAGGGAGGCGGACGGGGCGGCGCAGGAGGAGAGGAAGGTGAGGGAGGGGAGGGAGAGGGGTATTTTTGTCCAGAGTGCTAAATCCCGAAGAAAAATGAATCTTTCGGTGGTAATTTCCGGAACCCCGTTTTTTTGTGGTATTTTTCGAAAGCGGTGACCTTTCAGTGCTACTGAACAAATTTTCCCATTATATATTGCATCTTGTTACAAAGGACTTACTGAGTACTCTCTATACTCACGGCTATATACTCTGTTGCTCAGTTGCTAAGGAAAAACCATATCAGCCAAAGGTATTTAAAAAGAGGATTTTTTATCACTTCTTAAATTAGGACTTCGCTTTCTAGTTGATTGCATATGGGTATGTCAAATGACTACTATGTTTATCATTGTTTTTTGTGGTTAGTTTTGTTAGACCCTTAAGCTATTATTTGTAAGCTTGACTATAAAGTCGCTATTATTATATTAATAATATTTGTTACTTTCTTAGTTAATCATGATTATGGTAGATATTTTATCTATGTTTTTACTATATGTACAAGCGTGATTCTATACTGATGCAGAATATACAGAGAGTTTCGATTTACATATTCGGGTGTCGACATAGTCTAAGAGGAAGGTGGTGAGATTGATGACGTATGCTTTGGTGCAGCAGTGGTCGGCTAAAACTGCTGCTCACCAGATTAGAGGGCAGGAATGGATGCTGCTATTGCATATACCATGATACAAAAAAAGAACCTTTGCCAGCTCCTAGTGTGATCTGGACCGTCCGTCTGGCCGATCCGTTTTCAAATAGGGATCCGGGTCCCATGGAAGGTTTTATACGCAAGTTTGTACAAGATCGCCCTTTAATTTTTCGAAGTACGAAGAAGCTGGATGCAACGAGCAGCTAACCAAAACAATGGGAAGGACGACACATGCAGCACGACGCTTTCTGGTCACTTGGTAAAGGGAGACCACTTTACTGCATCTTTCACGAACTTGTGCAGACCACCAGCAATCGAGCACCTGCCTGAATCTTTTCTCCAGTCGCCCAGAATATACATGTGAATCGTATCAGAACCAAGGCCACCTGCTGCATCACGCCTTGCTTTACTCTCTCCTTGTACCCTGTGGCCGGCTAAGCAACGTACGAGGAAAAGCTACCCGGCATGGCCGCCACTGAAGCGTTCCTTTCGGATTCTGAAACCCTGTCAGCTTGCGTTGCCGTTTAGAGATTTGACGCTACCCTGACCGAGTCCGAGCACTTTGGTAGATGCTGTTTCGTTGGAGTCAGGATCTTGCAAGTCACGATGACCGTTGGTTAGTCCACTCACTCGGGCTTTTCGGTACGTGCGGAGTTCACATGCTGAGTAGGTTATTTGTTGATGTTCATGTATCTACGTGTCTCTAAAAACGTTCCATAAATTGACCGGTATTGAGCGCTCCACGATCGGTTGGCCTCCCCAGCGCTCCAGCGCTGAATCCCCTCCCTAACCTCTCCCCTTTGCCTTGCCGCCGCTGGAGCACGCCGCCGCCGGAGGCTTGTGCGGGTGCTAGGAAGGCGGCGGTGGGGCTTTCTCACCTGGATCTGGGTGGCTGCTTCTGGATCTGGGCTCGCCGCGCACGCCTTCGCCGGCCGTCACGCCGAGGCCGTCGAGGCGTTCTCCCGGATGGACGAGTTCGAGTGCTGCCCCTCCGCCTTCGTCTACAACGCCGTCCTCAAGGTCCTCGTCGACAGCGGCGTCATCCTCCTCGGTCTGGCGCTGTAGAACCGGATGGGTGGCGCCGGTTGCGCGCCCAACAGGGTCACGTACAATGTGATCATGAGCTGGCTGTGCAAGCGCGGCATGTCGGGGGATGCGCTCAAGATGTTCGACGAAATGCTCAAGAAGAGATCGTGCCCAGTGTGAAGATCTACGCGGTCCTGCTCTCATCCCTGTGTAAGGCAGGGAAGATTGAAGACGTTGGGCGGATGATGCGGTCATTGAAGGAGAAGGGGTGCCCGCCGGACGAGGCAACGAATTGAGTGGGCTGTGCAAGTCACAATCGCAGCCGCACCTGGATTTCCTCACTAGGCGCGCTTGGATCCGTGCGTGGGAGATTTCTTCCCTGGATCTGCTCAGTGGTGGCGCATAGGCGTCGCTTTGTGGTTTCTTCAGTGGCCAGGGGCGGAGAGAAGGGGGCGGGCAGGGGCCTGGCCCCCCCCCCCCCCCAATGGTCCACCAAATGTATTAATAGGACTCCTTAATCACCCTTCATCACAGTCAATTAGTCAATTAGGCCCCTGCATTTCTAACACAAAATCATTGCTTAGTGACTTGAGAAATGATGGCTGCGAACCACTTCTTGAGGAGGTGAAAGCCTTGTGACAAGCGTGAGATTGAGATTTCGGATTTAAATCGCAAGTAAGTTATTATCTTACCTTCAGTTTTTTAATATGAGCACAAATACATATTTTTTTATTCTTATGGTACATATCTAACTTGTTTAACTACATGTCGCAATTTGTAGGTGTGTGGATGTGACCAAATCTCGGAACAAAAATGATAATACCACCACTCTTCACCATTATAAAATAGATGTGTTTAATGTTGTGGTCGACCAACAATTGATTGAGTTAGAAGATCGATTCAGTTCTCAAGCAACAGAGCTTCTATCACTTTGTGCCTCACTAGATCCAAGAAAAGATGGCTTTGACATTTCAAAGATAAGTACTCTGGTGGAAAAGTACTACCCCGCTGATTTTTCAAGTCAAGATCAAGCTCAATTGGAGTGTCAACTACCACATTTTCAACTTGATGTATGCAACCATCTAGAGCTAAGTACATTGCCATCACTTGCTGATCTAACAAAGGGACTAGTGAGATTAGGTAAAAATTCTATTTATCCAATGGTCGATAGATTGCTAAGATTAGTCATAACTCTTTCAGTATCAACAGCGACCACTGAGAGAGTCTTTTCAGTATGCTAGACGTATGCTACATTATTTTACCATATGTGTTATGATTGAATTTATATGACAATATATATGCGTATGTTTAATTATACATGTGTATGTCTAATTTTGTCAACACACGGCGCCCAGGACCTATGACGCCGGCGCCTTGGCGGGTCGGCCCCCCCTTTGTCTGGATCCTGGCTCCGCCCCTGTCAGTGGCGGACATTGCAGGGAGCGACTCGTCGTAGAGTTCAAGGGTGGCTATGCCATGGCCTTGAGGCGCGCAAGTCCCCGGTGGGTTGGTGGCGGTCTATTTTGTGAGTGGGTAGTATGTGGGGTGCTGTGGAGGTGCTGGCGAAAGCCTTACCGGTGATCTTACCGGTCTCGACAACGATGACGCCTTCAGGCGCCATTTTCCTTCCTGGAGGTGTTGTCATGGTGCCCCATAGCCCTCATGTTTACTGATCTCCAGGTGAAAACTTTGCCTCGGTGAGGCGGGCGGCGTCGGCGACTCTCGTCGCCTCCTTGGAGGCGTCGCCTCGGAGGTCCTTCTTCACGCACAGTAGACCGAAGGTTAGAGGGCACGGTCGGAAAAGGATAGGGACTTGGTTGACAACAAGAACGGAGAAGAAGTTATGAAGCTTAGTCTTTCTAGCTTTTTTTATAGTCCTTAAGCTTTATTTCTTGTTGTTTTATGCTCCTCAGGTTTGAGGATTTGAGCCTAAGAGCTCGTGTATCTGTTGGCTGTATATATCCCTCGTGGATATAGAGGCCGGATTTTATATCCTTTATCTAAAAAATTGACCGGTATTAAGATTGAGAGTTGCAGGACTAAGATAAAACAGAGGAGGATGAATAGTTCCGTGCATAATTTTTCGTAAGTATTGTAAATCCTCTTATCAAATAATTACAGAGTTACTAAGAATTGAATCCACGGCTAAAATCTCAAACCAAATCGATCAAAAATTAAACTCTGAGAAAATATAAACCCTAAAGGTCTGACCTCCACACAAGGTCGGTCTAACCTTTCTCCTGACTGTCTGACCTCTGTTCTAGCGGTCTAACTGCTATGAACAAAATTAACACTGTTGTGAATCCAAACATTCACGTAACTTTTGATCTGATAATCCAAAAGATGTGAAACTTTAGATACACCTTGCTCAAAGTCTCATAAACATATTTCATCTATGGATCATAGAAATCAATATCAAAGTTTAAACTCTTTTGAGATTAAAGTAAGATTGCACCATGAACAGGCAAAATACAAAAACTATTAATATGACTTGCTTGTAGACAAAGGATAGCCAAGATGGCTTTAGATGTATTTTCATATGTCACAACAAGCAAGAGCATCAAAGAAATCAAGCAAAAAAATCCTTGGGTCACGAAATCACACGTTGAGGACAAAATCAAGCAAAACCGGGTTTCTTCATGAACTTACTACCAAAGTGATTAGATGTGTGAAGATTAATTTTTGAAGACTATCTTTATCTCTTATACGTCCTTAGCATAGCAAAATAAAGAAGAATGAAGAGAAGAGGAAAAACTAACCATGACAAATGCAAATAATCAACACAAGAGATAGTGATGGTGATGAACAAATATGGATGCATTGTTACTTAAGGAGGAATGTTTTATAGCTACTCCACCTTGAAAGACAGAGATCACATCATAAACACTCTTCTCTCAAACCCTAACCCTAACATTTAAACACTTGGTCTCAAGAGAGTAAGGTTGCCAAGAGAGTAAGGTTGGATGGTTAATTACAAGTCTTCATCCCAATCTGTTAAATAGATAGACTAGCCAGTCACATCTAATCTTTAGTGGATACTATCTACTTAGCACAATGGAGAAACCCAATAACCCTCACACGGGTTTTTTTTAACTCACACATTACACTTATGCACGTTTTTCAAATGCACAAGCTCGAATCTGCTAAGTCCTAAGTTTTGATCCAACTTAATCATACCAGCTTCTCCATAACCTAAACTGTCTTCCCAATCGCTACTCACACACCGCGGTTTTCTTCCAAAGTTATTTCCTATATTTTTGTGAAACTACCAAAATGCCCTTCCTTGACCCGGTCAACTCTTTTCATTGTAAGCAATCTTCATACTTGCCACGTGTATATATACCACTAGTTTGTCACTTGTCGACAAGTGTCTCTCGTTCTGATTCCACCGGACTACGTCTCACTTAGTCCAACCAAGCCACATGGTGCTATCCCACTATTCAAACTTATCCGACAAGTTTCTCGTGCTATGCTTATGCTCAACGGTCTCACTCAACATCTCAATCATTCTAGATCTCGGCTCCTTCATGAGCGTAACCCCTTATTTTTGTCGTTGATCACAGACTCACAGTTGACTCCAAACGACCATACACATCCAAAGATAAAGAAATCATTTTCAGATATAAGTTCTTCACAACTTGACCTATGTTAATAGTAACATGTCTCATGCAAGATATATGTTAATACTAACATGTCTCGTGCAAGATATCCACACTGATCCAGATCATATAAATCAATTCGCAACTCAAATACACCAATTACCAAACCCCAGGGGCGGACGCACCATGGGACATGGGGGTACAGTTGTACCCCCAAATTTTTTTGCAAAAAATCAACTATATTTCATATATATATAAAAACTAGAAGTGCAGGTAATTTAGCAAATTCAGCCCACTAGCCAAAAGGCCCAATTGGTATTTTCTAACCCAACCCTAGCCTCCTGGCTCCTGCCTCTGCCTGGCTGCCTCCCACGCCGCCTCCTCTCCATCTCTGCGCGCCCCTGGCCTCCTCGGCTCCGGCGACGCGGCGACCGGTGGGCTCCTGCCTCTGCCTGGCTGCCTCCCACGCCGCCTCCTGCCTTGCTCCGTGCCTGCCTCCTCTCCATCTCTCTTGCACAGCCGCCACAGCCTACAGCACGCCCCTGGCTCCTCGTCTCCGGCGACGCGGCGACCGGCGAACGGCTGCCGGCCGCGGCGCGGCGCTGGGCACCCACACCCAATGGCCGACACGGCGTCGACGGCGAAGAAGTCCCCACGGCCAGACGGCCCATGCGGCGGCGGCAGCTCCTCCCCTATTCCAGCTTGAACGGCGGCGACGCTCCCGACGGCCATGCCACCCCTGCACACAAGGTTTATTTGATTAACTATATGAGATATACATATTATGTGTATCAAAATTCTCTATCTTATATATATACTCCGTAGATTCTTAACTTCGTACCCCTATCTCAAAAATCCTGGGTCCGCCACTGCCAAACCCTGGCCAAAACAAGACAGCCAGGCTGGTCTGAAGTGTCCACACCGGTCAGACCGGTGCCCAAAACCGGTTAGACCGGTAGTCCAGAACGGTTGAACCGCCGGGAGACGAGCTCCAGAACAATTCGGCTACAATGCTTGCATGGCATGCAGATCAATTAAACAACAGCCACACAAGAGATGACCTCAACTGTGCACTCAACAGTTGACAATGATATGCATGCATCAATTGATTCCTTCACTGTTACATGCTTTTCCTGCTGATTAAATAAGTAATACTACCACCATCACTGCTATATGCAGCATGCATCAATTTTCCGACAAAATACAAATCTAAATTTCTGATCTTCCTAGATTGGTATGGTTCATCATACTAGATCTGCAGATAGAATTAAAATATGACATCCCCTGACGCATGATCCATGATCGATCTCTGATAATGTCCTGGGCATGCATGCATCCATCCATCCATGGCGAGCTGCTACCCGTTTTCTCTTGTCAGCGTCCGCTCTGCCAGCACAGCCAAACTGTAGCCAATCACTGGGAAAACAAGCAACTCTGCGTATGGCTGCTTCTCGGGCATGCATGAGCTGCCAAGCATGGAGAGGCGCCTGACGTGGAGCTGGCATCTCACGCCGGCGAGAGAAGGCAAGCAGGCGAGCACCCATCCCCAGAAATGTGCTCTGCACAAAGGAACGAAGCGCAAGTCCGGCCAATCGTGATATGCCCCTCTATATATACGCAGGCGGCTGTGCCCATGCCCCCCCATGCATGATGCATTTTGGCATCTAACAAAAGCTTCTTGGTTTCACGTACCCGGCCGGCCGTCGGTCCGTTGGCAGCACGGATTACCATGTTGCGTTGTTGCGCGGCAGTGCCCTAACGCGATGAGCCGTCCCGACGCGCTCGGCCTCACGCGCCGGTGCACCACATCCGGAATTCTTTGACGTCGACGGGAGACGTTTCCTGATGTGATTCACCCGGCTGAGATCGCGCGTGCACGTGCAGCGTACACGGTTCAGCTCTCCCGCTCGCGGCGTCCATGCGGCCGGCCGGAGGTATCCCGTGGCGGTTTCTCCCCGGACGATAGGGTGCCATGGGCCGCCGGTGCCCGACAAGCGCGCGGCGACAACGTCCCGGTGGGAGAAACGACACGGCCGGCAAGGCGGGCAGGACGCGCAAGCGGACGAGCGGGAAGCGTCCATTCGGAAGGCCAGTGCCGATGCCGATGGATGCCGATGTGCCGTGACGAGGCCAGTGGCAGCGCATGCCCGGCGCCCCTAGCTAGGTCGTCGTGGCCGTTTGGACGCGCGCGAGCGGCGATCGACAGAGGCAGCCGGGGAGACGGGGCCGCCAGGCTGGGAGCAGTTGTGCGAGGGGGACGCGTGGGCCTGGGCCCGGCGTTGCCCGGCCCTCGGCCGACCGGGCAGCTGTTGATGGAGGGCAGACCGGCCTAGGAACATAGTGGCACTGGGACTTCAGGATTCAGCTGTCTTCTCTTTTGCTTTTCTATTGGTCCGGGACCTTAGTTTATTCTCCCTGCATTGCCTAGTGGCCAGAGAACTTATTTAGAGTAGAAATATCCTTCAAATTGAGTTGCATCTATCACCAATTCATCCAAAATCTTAATCTGATAGTAAAAGATAAACAAACACGCCAAACAACCGCTTGGGACGCATGGCACAGAGTGCATTATTCTCGTTATTTGACTTTGAGGAACGCTTCATTCATCGGCACGGATTTACGAGGCGGATCGGACAGAAAGCACGGTACAACTAGAGATGGCAACGGGCACAAACCCGCTGGGTTTTGCTATCCCAAACCCGTGCCCATGAAAGTTGGACGTGCCCGCTAAAAAACCCATGCCTGTGACGGGTGTAGATTTTTGCCCAGACCCATGCCCACTGGGTTAACGGGTACCCACGGGTTACCCATGGGGTCAGTAATACGAGCTGCAACAATGATTAATGGAGAGGAGGAAGAAGTTCACCGGCCATCTTCGTTGGAGCCAGAGGGCAGCGCCATGGCCAAGGGCCTACTGCTGCGATGCGCGTTGGCTGGGCGGGCTGAATTGGAAGGCGAGGCAACGGCGAGGGCGTGCGGGAGGACGACCGTGCGCGAGAGTGGCAGGAGCTGCGGGACAGGAGGGCGAGCGTGGAGACTGCCGGAGACCGAGCGCGGAGTTCCAGACGCGCCGCCGCCGCAGCGGCTGTTGAATCAGGGTGGGGACTGGGGAAGAGTGAGTAGTGACCGTGACCGAGTGCTGGCTAGGGTTAGCTGTATGGGTAATGGGGCATTGCCGCATTGGATTTGGGGGCTTGGGGCTAAATGGCTAATGGGCTATGGGCTGGGCTGGTTTGCTTGGGAGGTTGGGAGCCTGGGTTTATAACTCCTATGGATCGGGTTTATATTACCCATGGGTTTACGGGTTTGGGTACTATAGGAATATACCCAAACCCGGCAGACCCGATGGGTTGGGCTTTTTGCCCATTAAGAGACCCATGGGTTAGGAAATTGACTCAGACCCATGCCCTAATAGAGTAAAAACCCACCGGGTATCGGGTTTCGGGTACCCATTGCCATCTCTAGGTACAACGGCTCGTATCTTTTCTTCTCTTCATGATCAGGTGATACAACGTGGTTGTGTAGGATCAGATAGGCAACAGAAGAGGTGAATGGTGCATTCAAATTTTTCCTCATGTATTCACTTATACTTTACTCTAATAGCTACAAAACTATGAATATTATGATAGTAATCTCACCAGGAAACCAGAGATTCTTAGAGCTAAGCAAAAACAGTTCAACTACGTGATCAGAAATCCCACAAATCTAAGCGCAACATGATCGAAAAAACACCGTGGTCAGAATTTGACTATCAGTCGGAAATCAACGTAGTCGGATTTCGACTACCAGTCGTAAATCAACGTGGTTGGAATTCGACTCTAGTGGTCGACGACTAAAAAGCGGTCGAAAACTGACATAGTCGAAAGCCAACGTAGTCAAAATCCAACGTGGTCGAAATTCGACTCGAGTGGTCAACGATCAGGTAGTGGTCGAAAACCAACGTGGTCGAAGCCAATGTAGTCGAAGGCCAACGTAGTTGAAACTCAACTCGAGTGGTTGAAAACCAATATGATAGAAAATTAGCGTGGTCGAAACCAGCATGGTCAAAGGCCAAATCAACGTGTCGAAACCAACGTGGTCGAAGACCAACGAGTGGTCTAAAACCGACGTGATCGAATCAGGTTGGAATACGACCAGTGAGTGGTCGAAAATCTAACGTGGTCGAAAGCCTGATCGTGATCGAAAACTTGAATGTGGTTGAAAAATCAGAGAAAACGGATGATGAATAGATGCTTTCAGCAGAGTTTCAAAAACCAAATTTGATGTAACTTTTGATCTGTAGATCCAAATGATACAAAATTTTGCAGGGATCTTCTCTAAGGTATTCTGAACCTATTCCAATAAACAATCATGAGAATCATGGTCGAAGTTGAAACCTTTTCAGTTTGTTCGAAGGTTTCCCTAAAACCGAATCAAAATCGAAATTGGTGAATACAACTCGATCGTGGGCGGATGATGACCAAGATGAATCTAGATGTATTCCCACATATTAAAGCAAGTTATATCACCAAAAACAAATCAACTCAAAAACTCTCAGATTAAGAAATCACACTTTTAGCCCAATTCAAGCAAAAAATCGAGTTTACTTAAGAACTTCCTATAGATCGTGCCTAGATGGATGAGATCTTGTCTCCAAGAGACATTTCCTCCTCTTGCACGTCCTTGGCGCCAGAAAAACTAAGAGAAGAGAAATCCAACTAAGAAAGCCAAGAAAATCAAAAACACATGAGGTGATTCATGACACAACTCACTTGGGCAACATTTGGATGTCTATTTTACTTGGAGAGTAATGTTTTTATAGCCAATCTCTTAGGATAGTAGAGCTCTAAGTCTAAATTATACACACACAAGGCTTCAACCCAAGAAAGCCTAATCTTACATGGGAGGGAGAAAGAGCTTGCCACCACAAAGACTTAGCCAAAATTCTCAAACCTTAAGTCTTGCCTCTCCTCCCCTTATATAGGCTCACAATTTGAATCCAAAACCTAATGGATCCCCCTATTAGGCTAAACCAGAGATAACCCATTAACCCCACCTACCATTGGGTTTTACTCACGCACGCTTCTCAAAGCGGTTTATAATCATTAACCCATTAGTAAATCAACACTTGATCCACTTCACATTTTTAGCACATATACGACCTAAACCACTTAGGCAAAATTTGGATGCCTATTTCACATGGAGAGTAATGTTTTTATAACCAATTTCTTAGGATAGCAAAGCTCTAAGCCTAAAGTATATACGCACAAGGCTCCAACCCAAGAAAGCCTAATCTCACATGGGAGGGAGGAAGAGCTAGCCATCACAAAGACTTAGCAAAAATTCTCAAACCCTAACTCTTGCCTCTCCTTCCCTTATATAGGCTCGCAATCTGAACCCAAAACCTAATAGATCCCCCCATTAGGCCAAACCAAGGATATCCCGTTAACCCCACCTAACATTAGGTTTTACTCACGCATACTTCTCAAAGCGGTTTACAACCATTAACTCACTAGTGAATTAACAGTTGATCTACATCACATTTTTAGCACATATAAGATCTAAACCATTTAGGCCAATGCCGCGGTTTCACATACCGCCACTCTTCTGGTATTAGGTAGTTTACCAAAATGCCCATCTATCGCCTTCCTCAAAACTTCCCACTTCCTTTTCTACGAAGCATCGTTCATGCTTCTCCATCTTCCATGTGGCCTCAATGACTTGCCGCCAAGCCTCTCGCGTGTCCGGATCCCACTGAACTGTCCTCACTTGTAAACGACCCAAGTCACTTGGCGCACCACATGTCTCTTCTCGCACAGGACGGCACCTGGCTTCCTTGACTATTTGGATCTCGACTCCTCCCTAAGCCTATTCCCGGTCCATCTTGCCATTGTCTGACATGTTCACCACTGGTAGCTTCCACTCTGATTCCTCGTCGTCTCGGCTTGCAACCATCCTGCAAGGCTCAATCATTTTCGGTGTCTCCCTGACCATTTTGGATCTCAACACCATGCTGTGCCTAGTCCCGGTCCTCCTACGCTTCACCATAACCTAACTCCGAAGTCCTGCAACCAACAATAACAAGCAAACCATCACGTAGCACCACACAACACACAATGTCATCAATTGCGCAATTCATCCAAACAATGCTTAATGCAAAATGTACGCACCCAAATTCTGATTATAAACCTATGACCAAACAATAAACCCATGTGCACACAAGCAGCAATATCCAGGTCAAATCATGATCAAATCCCTAAAAGCCATGCTTTTCTGGGAAGATCGGTAGTACCGCTCTTAACACGTAGGTACTACCGCATGCGGTACTACCGCTCCCTAAAGTGGTACTTCCGCATCTTGCAAACCCACACTAGATCTCTCTTAAAAAAATATACCGCAACTTAAAGCGAAACTACCGCGTTTACAACTGCGATACCTCTGATTTTTCTGACACCTCCAGAAAACAGTTTAGATCAAATGCAATCCTTGCAAAACCCTCAAAAACCAAACTTAAACTCCATAAATACTCTAATCCAAAACAATTACTTATCATAATCATAGAATGATCTCCACATAAACTCACACGTTGTCAGCCCGGCAGTGAGGTCGGCCGGACGTGCCTCACCTAGCTTTCGACCGCTTAAAATCTGCGTGACGCCCACTCGGATTCGACCGGGCCTATACACGTCGACGCCCCGTGCTACGCCATTACTGTCACGCTCTCACCAACCAGTGGGGCACACCGCATGCGCGGCGTCAAGAGACTTCGGCATCAGCGGCCGCGTTTTGATCTCCCCGTGCGTTCATGCGGCATGGCGACCGGCGGCTGCATGCCCCGTGCGACGGTGCGAGCTTGCCGCAATTCGCACTGTTTGTTCCGGTTGAAGCAACAGTGGTAGAGACTTCGGCCGATAGAACACCACAATTTCTCCTACACATGCCGCACTGTCTCACACACTCGCTACCGTTGAAGAAAATTTTCTATACGTGCCTACCCATGTGTGCATATCGATCTCACGAGAAAAGGACGGCCTACAATACCTGCTCGCCTACTCGACACTAGACGGTGTGGCAGCTGTTGGTTGATCTCTATGCTTGATCCAGATGCAGCCCGGCTAATCTCATAGAAACGTGTAGGCCTAACACGGCTTCGGGGGAGATGCCCATGCAGCACTCCGGCAACGTTTATGTTTAACACGCGAGGCGACCGTGAAATCACTCTAGCAGGAACTGGGCTTTCAGCTGAGCTCTCAGGAAATGGACGCATCAGACGCACGTCCGTGGCGCGTCAGCGTCTAGCAGACATCCATGCAATTAACTGCCCCTCGAAAACGAATCCCGAACTCGTGCGCATCGTCACCAAATGTAACACCTCTTTTTCGGAGCTAGAAACTTGCTTCAGTGAAATTCAAATTTTAAGTTCAAAATTCAAAAGTGCAATTCAAACTTCAACCAAACTTTCAAGTTTTCAAAAATTTGAAACCCTCTTGGACTTGGCCCAGCCCATCCCTAACCCTCTCCTAGCCCACTTGGCTTTGGCCCAGCCCAAATTGGCCTTCGGCCTGGCCTGGCTGGCCCATGTCGCCTCAACCGCGCCGTGCATGCCCAGAGTATGCTCGCGCCCATGCCGCTTGTGTCCCCGACCCGCCTCCATTGGGTCCACGCTTGACTCCGCTTCCCTTGTGCGCCACTGCTCCTCTACAGTGCGCCACCGCTTGCCTTGTGCTAGCCTCGTGCTACCCTGCCCCTCACCTAGCTCTCCTCCCTCTCCCTCTCCACGCGCCCGCCGCATCTGCGTCCGTCGCTCCTGCGCCGTGCCTGAGCCGTGTCAGCTCTGCGTGCTCGTAAACCCCACCCAACTGTTGCCTCAGTGCGTCACGTCCACCATAACTCCTGAGTAGCATGTCGAGCTACACACCTTGCTCATGTGTCGTGTCGTCTGTCAAGCATCGCCGCCCTCAGTACTCCGCGCTCGCCATCATAGCACCCAATGGCCATCTCCTCTGTGGCTATAAAACCCCAAACCACCATCACCTTGCCCCCAATCACCTCCCATCACCTCCATTGCCACCGCGGGCCACCCGAACCACCTTCTTCTTTGGCTCCGGCCGTTCCACCGCCCCGAACCAATCTTGAGCCTCGACGCGCCTCCGTCCAATCGCCTGCGCTTGGAGCACTGCCCGAAGGTCCCGAAGCAATCCCGAGCCTCACCACCATTCTTTATTCTCTCCGGTGTGCTGCCCATGATGACCCCTTCCCACTGCTTTGGTCCTCCACTGCCAGCTCGCTCCGTGCATCCCCGAGTACCATTGTTACTTAGTGTGAGTTCCTTTCCACCCATAGACGCTCCCGTAGCTAGGAATTTGCATCTAGAACCATGAGTCAGCATGGTGCCATTCTTTCTGTTCCCGTTGCTGTTTGACCTCGGCGTTGACTGCCCGTGCTCCAAATCTCCCTATGTCGCCTTGGAGGTTCACGTCGAGCCATGGAGTCTGTTCTTAGCCTTCCCGCCGTCCACCCTCTCATCGGCGACGAGCACCGCCACTCATCGGCGGTAGAAGACGATTGTAGCAAGGTAGTTAATGTTTAAACGTGTGTCATTAATTAGTCTAATGATCGGTGGTTTGTTTATGTTAACCCCCTACTGATATATAGGCTTGGCTTTCAAATTAAGCATCGGTTTCTATAACATGTGGGTCCAGCCTTGTTAAACCCTTTTTAAACCAGTTAAATAAGGGTAAACCACTAACAAATGGGTCTAGCTTACAGTTTGCACAGTAAATAGGTTCCACCTGTCAGCCTTAGAGCCCTTTTCTTTTAAGAAATAAATCAAATTTCATTGATAACCCTGTGGCCCCCTTCTATTAGTCTCAATGAGTTGTTTTCAACTAAAAAATAATTTAAAATTTTAAAAAACGGTGGACCCCACCTGTCAGTGAGAAAGACTATCTCTCCTCTATTAATTTTTGGATTTAATCAAAATTTAAACTTTGGAGAGTCCATTCTCACTCATTTTAACTCCAAATTTAATCAAATTTATTTCTAAAATTTTCTAAATTCAATATTTATCTAATGGCAGTGGATTTGTTCAGTTTGAAGTTCATTTGAATTTTCTTTGGTATTTATTTGTTTTTGCTCACATGTTTATCTCTTTCCAATGCGATCATCGAATAGAGTACAAGGACACGGAAGAGCCGCAGTTCGAGACAACTTAAGAATTACAAGACCAACCTGCTTATGAGCTAGGTGAGTCAATATTTTGATCATATTGAATCTATATTTTATGCAAATTTGGTCGTTTAAATTACCAAATTGTATGTTATTATTTGTTATACAAATGTATGTTAAACTTGAGTTTAGATACATGCCTACTTGACATTGTAATATTATTATACTATCATTGACACTTGAATCACACAATTTTTGTCACTCTAGATACTTAATGGTATTTTTACTAGCTATAGGTCGTATTTAAGCATCATGCTAGTCTTGCTTAAATATCAAGGCGTTAAATTTGCTCTATCATCATCTTTTCATCAAGAAACTTGTTTTAGGCTGTCATTGAAGAGAAATGACTGGTATATTTGAGATAACTTAGTTTTATGCTTCTTAAAACCCTAATACTTGTTGTTACCATATCTGGATGGATGGTATGATGGTTGGTGCAAATATAGTACGAGAAATGGTGGTTTGTGGTATGCACTGCTCAAATAACTTAATGGCTGAATCATGTGATGACCTTCCAATATAAAATAGTGTAACCACAGTCTATAATAGGTATAAGCTGGCTAACTAATTTGCATCCACTAGTGTAGATTGCACTATTGGAGTGACCCACCGTGTGGGGCAAGAGGGGAGTCTGGATGTGGTGGATGTAACCTTGCTTTGGTGAAATCTTAGCGGATGTAACTTACACTCAGTGATGCATTGTAAAGGCATTATGGTGATCTTTTTGATTCACATGTCCAAGGAAATGTGTGAAACATAACAAGTCAATTATCTCTTGTGAGTAAAATGTACAGCTTCTGCAGAGTATAAATTGTTTGAATAGCCATGCCAATAATCAAGGGCGGGCATACGAATTTACTCGAGTTAGTTTCTATTTCAAAAACTTTATGAGTGGGATGAAAACTCATCAGGTAGATGTAACCCTAAATTTGGCTTTCCCTAGGTTGATGTAATCTAGTGTTGATGATTAGGTAGATGTAACCCTAGTAATTAAATACTAGCATATGGTGGATGGAACAATGTAACAGGTAGATGGAATCTGCACTGTTATAAAAATTGCACACTTTCACGCTATTTAATAAAATATGGTTTGGTTAAAATGTTAAGTCATAGATTTTTTTTAAAAATTATTGTAGTTTCAAAATATTGCCTTTAGCAAATAAATGAATATGAACCTACCTTTGTTGAACCTTGCATATATAAATATTGTATTCTGTATGTTGGCTCACATAGCATTGTTGTTTGTTCTCAACCTCGCTCAGATAAATCCCTCAGAGCTCGTGGATCAACAACACTACGTGTTCTACGACGCCCCAGGAGCTGATGGTGAAGAAGATGAAGGAGATTAGAGTAGTCTAGTAGTTTAGATCTTACTTCAGTCATGCTAACTAAGTTGGTATTTGCGTGCAGCAATATTATCCAAACCTTTGGTTAATATCGGTCACACATATTTTACCCCAGTCGCTTGTCTCTGGCGAGATGTGTCCTCTTTTGCTTTCACTTTCACTTTATGTAATGTATTCTTTTGACCTTATCAGTCCTATTATAAACTTGATCCAATATAGTCTATTTAAACTTTGATATTGTATTATTAATATATGGTATAGTTTACGTAATATATGAAATGATTTGATGATTATTCTGTAAACAATATCTATTAATTTAGAAAATAGTACACTATTTTTACAAATAATTCTGAATTGACTAAATCCGGGTCTAACACCAAACGAGATAAGCGGAGAGGCGAGGGGCCATGAATGAGATGAACGATACGGCACTACGGGCACCAGCGACGGAGCAGGTTTAGCCGGCCTGGGCTCTCTGCCGATGTCCGAGCCCATTTCTTCCTTTCTGCTGGTGGCTCGCACCGACTGCGGCCTGGACCAGCAACCACGAGTTCAGAGGAAGACAGGCACGAAAAGAACATGTGTGCTACACGTTGGGCAATCAAACCGTCCTTGAGATGTGTTTATGAATGTTACGTTCGTTGGATGTGAGAACCTACTGACTTCAAATCGAAAGAAGGCATGGCCATAACTTCGAAATGATATCAGCTGCGGAAGGTGATCTCGTGAATACATCGAGTGTGATAGGACAACCAAACTTCAGCGGTCAACCAGCCGATGTAACAAAAAGGGTTCCATTTGCCCATTTTCACTCGGTCACTGGCAGAAAACCGAGATCTAAGATGCTTGATCAAAACGATTCAAACCCAGCTAAAAAGATCGATACACTTGTTTGGTTGCTGGCAAGTGACAAGCCACGAATTTTGTGGCGGACACATCCATTACCACAATTGTGCCAAATGTCGGGTAAAAAACGAACCTATGACATGCGAGGCAAAGGACAAAAAAGTGCGATGTACTACAACCATGATCTCTATCAAAGTCCCAAACGCTATACCAAAAAATCAAAGTCCCAAACGCTATACCAACAAATCAAAATTACCTTAGTGTAGCAGGGTTTGGCAAAAAAAAACCAAACACACCCTAACTCTTGGTCATGGCCTCATGGGTCGGTATTCGTCACAGGCAACCGACGTCGGCGATTACAAAAACAGCTACCACAAGTTTCACAGATACAATGTATTGGCAACTGTTCAAGCATGTAACAATGCAATGCTAAGTTGCTGAGGCATCTTTGCGTCACAAAGCAGTATCGTAGTAGCAAAGCTGCAGTCGACAGAAGACAAGGTAGGAACCTATCTTTTAGACAGAGTAGGGTGTTTTGGTGGGTGCCAGTGTTCTCCACAATGGGGGCACATCCACCAAGTTTCATTTGATGACATGCTTGAATAGAATACATGCGGCTAATCATATGAAATAAAACCAGCAAAGACCAAAGTGATGCGTTGTGTGTATTGAACAAGGGCATATGATACTAAATTATTGTATCCAACGAAAACAGCACCTTAGTGAGGTTGAATTGACGTAAATTATGCTTCATGTCGCTCACAAGTGCGAAGTTGCTAGTGGACACCATCCCCTTGATGGCCGCTACTGGTTACCACTGTACAAGATAATTGTGAGAACTGACGACTAATTCAGGTCCACAAATATTAGACCATGTGGATGGTCATGAGTTTAGTAAAGATGAATAATTAACATTTGATTTGTTTTCGAATTTACGTTTGTGAAAGTTTTGATCGATCGGAGTTGAAGCTTTCAATTCCAAGTGGTTTTGGTCTGTTTCGAGTAGTTTCAGACCAATCCGATTAGGTCCAAGTGGCATCGGATAATGCTCGAGTGGAATTAGAGTATCGGATGGTGTCTGAATAGCATCAGAGGATCGAACGGCTTTGTGCTGGGCGGTTCGAACGACTTTGTGCTAGATGGTCCGAACGGCTTTGTCCGACCAACAGACTTCGACCACGTTCAGCTTCAACCACGCTGACTTCAACCATGTCCGACTACGATCACGTCTGGCTCTAACTATGGCCTTTTCGATCACACCAGGTAATCGGTAAGCTTCGATCTCGACCAATGAACTGGTCGTAGCTACAATACTTTTTTATGATCGTAGCTGTGGTTCCTTGTCTATAGTCGTAGCTATAGTAACCAGTCGGTAGTCGTCGGCTTTGCTAGTCGTACTTGATAGTCATAGATTTTACTGGTCGGTAGTCGTAGACTTTATTGGTCAGTGGTCTTAGACTTTGTGATCGGTAGTCATAGACTTTGCAGTCGAAAGTCGAAGACTTTGTGCTCGATTGTCATAGACTTCACGGTCTATACTCGTAGACTTCATTGTCAGTACGGGTACTTTAATTCTTGCTATCTTTGGGTACCTCGAGTATTCATGTTTGGCCAGTGATATGACTGGTTGGGGCAGTTGATCGTAGTACTTGGTAGTCAAAAGGACTCGGTACTTGATAGACGTTGTTTTCGTGATCAGGTGTCGAAGATTTGTGGTTGGTGCGTTGGTATTGTAGTATGTGTGGTACTCAGTGATTGATGGTGCAGCGAATGGTTGGAGATTGGTAGTCGTAGACTTAGCGATCTGGTGGTTTAGCGATAGCAATCGGTACTTGATGGTCGGTACTCGGTGGCTCTGTGGTCAGTAGCGATGCGGATGTTTTCCTAAGTGTTTTGAGCAAAGCGATGGTAATTCTCGAGTACTTGTTGTTTTCAAGTACTCGTTTAGCTAGCGGTCGTAATGTGTGGTCTAAGGTTGATTACTGGATAGTGATAGAATGTATAATCGTGGATGATCTAGTTGATGGTTGTGAAAGGTTTGGTTTTTGTCTATGGATAGACGAGGGTGTGCTTCGAGTGTGTATATGTACTGATGTTAGCCAAGTTTGTAGAATTTGTGCCCGGAAAACGTTCTTTGGTTTTTGCATGTACAGGTGGGCATGGAGACAATCATGACCGGTGATGAGGAGAATCAGGACTAGGATGGGGAAGTCTGAGGTCCAGACAATCATGGATGTCATACGAGGTGGTCGGGCTTACGCTGAAACACGTGGAGATCAAATGTTGTGGTTCATGATGAAGCTATAGGCGGTGCGGTCCAGGAAGCTTCGACACGAGCGATAATGGTGTGTGATGAAGATATAAGAGGTGATATCCTAGAGGATTCGTCATGTGTTGGGTTAAGAGTTGTGGGTAGAGTCCATAACTAAGAAGATTGAGTGAGTTACGCATAGAGTCCGTAACATGGAAGAGATAAAGATTTGAATAAACTCCCTGTTAGGAAGGGTTTCGGCTCTCTTGATTTGAGAAAGAGATAGAGTTTTGTATTCGTATTTGAGACGGACATAGTTTGGACATTAGCCTATAAATGCAAGGGAGACTAGGGGCTAATGTGTAACTTTTGAGAGAGTTCAAGTGTGGTTCTGAGAGAGCTTACGTTAAGAAGGTTTTAGGAGTGCTTGTGAGAGTACTTTGTAAATCCACAAAATTCCAGCAATAAAGTGACAACAATCATTCACCACCCCTCTGATTGCAATTCTACAGCAAAAAAGAACAAAGTGACCCTATCTTTTTTGGATTGTATCTTATCTACGAGTACTCTTTTGGTCGGGCGATTTGAAGGTCGGAGTTGAAAGAAAACAAAACTGCATACATGTAACGCATAAAGAGTTTCTTTGATGCCAGCTCAGTGTGATCGCCAGCTAGTATATGAAAAGTAAGACCAGTTCGTTTCAAATATGAAATGTAAAATCTGATCACAAAGATTTGACAATCCGCATTGCAAAAATCTTGCACTGATGTACTTTCAGAAGCTGTATTAAAAGACACATCACCTAAAAAAGGCATAAAAGTGATTTAATTGGAATTTTTGCGTCAACCATTAACGCTGAGTGCAACTTCCTTATCAATCATTGCGGGTTTAGTGCCAAAGTGTTACAGAAAACCTGGAGAAAAAGAAACAACGAATAATGTGGCAATTCAGCTTCATGAACAGGGATGCTTTATCAAACCAAAAGCTTCGATTAATATGTTTGGAAGTTAGTAACTTGGAACTCAGCGGAAAGGTATCTCACATTTTGTGGGACCTAGGATTAGGATGATGCAAATGATTACATCCTTGGCTCAAACATTCAGTGTTTCTGCAACGGAATCCTTAAATAACAAGGGAGCAACCTTACTATTGCAATGAGATGGATCGATGTATTTGTTCATCTCTCATCAACTCGCCAAAAGGCTGGTCTGTAGCATAGATTATCGACTGCAGCAAGTAATGTGTTTAAGAAACATTGCATCAACGCAGAAAACAGCTGCGACAATTCCTTATTCTTCTTATTTTATTGACAAAGAAAACAAGGCTCCATGACAATTCCAAATTTCACAAGATATTCTCATCATTTCTATTCACATTTTCCAATTGATACTGAAAGCATATAAGATCTGATAGGAGTGCCTTCAAAGCTATGCACAGATTCTCTGATAGCCATGTCTCTCCTGGTAAGGAAGAAGATAGCATCACATGATAAGTCACTTGGTATAAACAATTAAGAACAGCACGTCTCTATTAAAATCAGTTGCACATTACATGAAACTGATTTTAAGAAAAGAATGACGGCACACATCTCTATTGGAAGTAGTCAAAATGGTAGATTCTCACTTCCCTAAAAACATTCACTACCAGCCCAGACGGAGTGTCAACTGGTCGGGTCTGTTAAGAACGATACAGAAGATGGTAATGTGACAGGTCGACAGCAGGTTCAGAAAATTAGTAACACTTCCGCGCAGTTCCTCAAGAGAAATCAATCAGTGCTGGAGCATATACTATCATAATATGCATCCATGTTTAAGCACAACCGAACCACTTTAACAGCAAGTAAACAATGCTTATTTAAATCAAAATAGCTAAAAGAATAAAAATCATACGGAGTCTGGCTGCCGGGGGCAGAGTGAGGGGTGCTTGCACTCTGAATTTTTTAAAAATAATTTTTTATTTTAAATTACAGTATTATACCTATGTTTTATTTTTTTACCATTTTGACAATCTATCGCTCTATGGTTGGGTGACTTGGGCTAGCTACCCAACTGTTGGACGACACGTGACCAAGTCCCTATCACCCAACGGTTGGACGACAAGTCCATAGTCGCTCAACCAGAGTGACTAGTCAAAATCATCCAACAGTTGGATGATTTAAAATAATAATATAATTATTTTATTAATCTGATGGAAATAATTGTGGGAGAGTAAATGGCATTTTTTATAGGTAATACATTTAACAAATCTTATTTGTATGTTGTTTTTTTTAATAAAAGGACGGACAATGTCAGTTGGTCCCTTTATGATTTTCGTAGATTCTGAAAGGTACGAAATTTGTTAGACTCGCAATAATATTTTATAATCGTCGTATATTGTTGTAGTGTATAATTTTTTGAATAATTTTGTGAGGACGATTGCAATAACAACGATTTGTAAGTAGGAAGACAAGTGATATTACGATGCAATAGGGAATTCATACACAAAGAACTTTAGATAAATAGCGTAACGATAACAACATAAAGGAATTCGTACATAACCATGTTATAGTACCTACGAAGTAAAATACGTACACAACCAAAAAAATTACATAAAGTAGAAGGAAGACCCACTAATCGCCACCAGCTACACCACCCACGGCACCTCCTCCATCGTCGCCACGTCCCACCCCCAGTTGATGCCAGCTCGTATGGCCCCGCATGGCCTTCCTCAACGCGAGGTGTCGACACTTCGAAAGAGTGAGGCGATCGGGAGCTGTGCTGACCCGAGCTCCCAACGCCTCAGGGTGTCGACTCCACCTGTGGCTACATGGGTACTAGGACACTGCTGAGCTGCAACCCGAAAAGAACCTCGACGGGGTGCAAAATTCACGTGCTGCCCTGACCTCCCCCGGGTCATCCGCAAGGAAGTCGCTCACATCCTCCAGGAGATCCTCCTGCGGGGATAGCTGAACTCCTGGCTGAGGCGCCATACCCGCAGGACAGGTATTATTTATTCCTGTAATATATCGACGCGAAGAAACCCCAAGAGACAAAGCGTACCTTCTACGTAGGCCATGAGCTGCAGCAACTGACATACCCACCCTGGCCAAACAACATGTACTTCCCTGACGCTACCAGATAGGGATCTACGAACGACGACACTGTAAAAGCATGTAAACAGTACCAACGCATGGTACTGTTGTAGCAAGCGTGAGCAATACCCACGCTGGGTACTGTGGCGTCGCTATAGATTTGGATAGTTCCATTGCATTGGTAGCATATTGCGTATTAGAAATATAATAATTATTCTTCTTATTATTTAGATTTATTTTCTTTTATATTTATTCCATATATTAGGGATAAGTTTTCTATCATTAGGATTAGTTTCCTTAATATATAGATAGATTTGTTAGGGAACAAGTCTAGCTATCCCTAACAAAGAATAAATAAAGTTCTCTAGTCTGTCTCTTCTTCAACAAGTCTCAAAAGCCTTGGCTGCGGTATGACTAGCCATTCAAGGACGAATACATTACCCTCGGTCCTCGGACCCGTACCCAAACAACCTGTACCACAACAAAATACTACTTACATTGAAGCCTTTTATGGTGGAGTTGCGAACGATGGCTCATGGTACTTTTTTTCTATTGCTTGAGTTATAACATCAGAATCGGCAACCCATTTCTCCTCAAGCTTCACAATAGGCACCTTACCTTCTGGACTAATTTTCAGAAACCTGGTGAAGCGAGACAAAAGCATGAAGGCCATGGAAAACTATCAAGAAAGTAACAGCCACTACCAATTTGAATTCTGATAAGTTAGTTTTGTCATCCAGATACGTGCCAATCTGGTTTATTAGCGAGGTCAACTAGCTTTATATCATATGGTAGGTGTTTCTCCTCTATTGTCAACAAAACTCTGTGTGTAAAAGAACCTGTGACCAGCATGTGAAATTTAACTCAGAATGGTGGAGTTGTCTCGACAGTAGGACAAAAAAAATCGCAATGCAACTAAATCTATAAGTTGTAGCGTTACACTCCTAATATCATGGGAGACAGTACTTCATGCTCTTGGATTCTCGGAATACAAACGCTGCCCACATGATATTGTTTTGTCTTTTGGGGTATCAATCAGATGTCGGTATTAGTGTGCCCTTGCAGAATGCATATTTATATTAATAAATTCACCATTAACAAGACAGTGTGCCACTGTGTTGTTTATATTACTCTAGTAGCAGTTGCTCTAATCTAGTGAAATGTGCAGCAGCATGTCTGCATGTGAAATAATGTTTTGCTAGTTGCTGGCAAACATAAATTAGAAAAACATAAAGCCATCCAGTTCGTTTATATCAAGATAGAAATTGCAGAGGCTAAAAAACCCCCACAAACTGGTAATTCTATGGGCAGTTATTGCTCCCACTACAAAGCATTTGCCTTCACAAAATTTGTCTTTCGTTCTTTATGAAACCGTTAGTCATCTTGTTACATTATTAATCATTCTAAATGACATAAGTTGACAAATTACTCGAAAAACAGTGCTAACAGCCTAACACTACTCTACATATCAGATAATTAAGTTTATAACTTATTAGGGGCTTAGGCATCTAGAACCTAGGACATTTTTGTCATCCAATTCCAAACCCAAAAAACATTTTTACAATAAAGGCATGAACACATTTTTATAGTCCTGAAAACGCCTAATATAAGAAGGCCGCACTTCCACTACACAAAAAATTGAAATGGTGCACTCCAAAGATCTTGTGAACCCGCACGTCTCCCCATATACTACCAATATCAACATCAACCTTCTCCAAACACTGATGAAAAACTCCCGCAGATGAACATTGGCCAACAAAAAATGCACCAATCTATGCACCCGAGAACTTACAATGTTTGTGCTGTCATGTAGGTCTTGTGGTCAAGCATTTTAACCACCAAATATGCAGAGATGATAAGGGCAGTCCCAATGGGGTATTTATGATGGTTTCTATGTGTATTAATTATCTTGACAGCTCAGCTTTTTGCTGATGTGGCAAAGGAATTAATGAGGAAAGAAAACACAAAACAGAGAAACGATTTCTACGGCAAGGAACGGGGTCGACGCTAGCACCGATGCACATAGAAACGAGGCAAACCCCGTTGGGGAGACTCGAGTAGAGTCGAGCGGCTTGATGGCGGATCCTGTGCGCCGCCGCCGCCGGGCGCTCGCTCGCGCGCCCTCCCGCCTCCGCGCGCTCGCCACTCGCTCCCGCGCGCTCCTCCTTCCCTCCCAAATCCCTCGCGCTGCTCCCGCCGCCGCCTCGCCATTTTCCCGCGCGCGGTCTTTATCCCGCGCCGCTTTGAGCTGTTTTGTCAATCTGAGTTCCCTGAATTAAAATCATATTCACTTGTTGACATGCTATGCTTGATTGTAAAATCTGCAGGTTGGGAACTTTTTTGTTAGCTTGTTGTTCTTGCGGCTTCTGGAGCAACTTGGTCCGCAAGTTCTGTACACAATATTTTCATCATTTTGTGTGGTAGCAGCAATATTTGTGCGGCGCCATGTGGTGGAAACAAAGGGAAAAACATTGCAAGAGATAGAAGTTTCACTTTTACAAACACAATAAAGGTACCACTTGCTTTTTGACACAATCCATTTCCAGAACAATCTGTCGATCAACCTATATTTATAATTGGGGGTGGTGATATTTTAAGGTGGCGGCGATATTTATTCTGAAACACAAGAGGTGAACATATTCTACAAATGATTCTTTGTTCGAAACCTCATGATAAGGCCATATGGATTACAAGCAAGGCCTTGAGAGCCGTACCACATGATAATCTGGATTCACAGGCAGCGTGCTCTTGTCATTGCAGGTTTTAGGTGAGCACTATCGAATATCGATCTGGCATGATTGGAATTTGACACTACTGTTTGCTGAATACCAGCTGGGCAAGGTTTCGTTCTAAGGTGATTCCAAATCATCTCTTGCGGAAGGCACACGCCCTACCCTGGTCTCAGGGAAGTTCCCAAATATGCACCTGTGATCACTAGGGCAACATAGCACCTGCATACATCATGTACTGAGGTTGTGTTTGTATAGCTTGCCCTATATGTATGTGTTATTATGTCGTTTATTTATACCACTTGAAGTGTCAGTTTAAGGAGACTGAAGTTTGGTTACTGATGAGCACAGTTGAAGCGATGTACCCTTGTGTGGAACAATAACAACAATGGCATGCTTCGTTGGATGCTATGTATTCTAGGTTCTACCTGGCTTTGCCCACTTGTGTGGAATAATGACACTTGAAAATAAAGATGTCATTGTGTTGAAAATAAAGATGACACTTGAAAATAGCTACATGGCTGATTGCCATAGTTGATCTACTCTCCTTTTGTGTTGCATTTAATTTATCCTTTGTATTAACTCTGCTGTAGAAACCATGGGTTGGGAGAGATAGTTTCTACTGGACATTAATTGCTCTCTTTCTCTCTTGGAATCTACATCTAGAAGGACTGCCCTAACTCAAAGAAGCACGCAGACCCAAGCGTCGTTTGTCAAAGCTGGTACAGTCCCAACTATGCTGTAATAACAACCACATCGCTGACACTGCTATATATAACCTACCATCACACATTTGGTTTCGTTACACGTATGCCCAGAAACCATTCATCACATGAATATGGAAACCAAACACGCAACACCACTATCCCTCAAACCATCAAATAATCGATACTCGCGATTGCAGTTTATTTCACCTAATCTTGCACAAATTGAGTATACTACTATCCAAATCAAAATAAAGCTCGACACCCATCTACATTACCAATCCATCCAATCCCTTGTATTTCTAATGCTCAACAGAAACAAAGAGCACGCGCGCGGACACACAGAGAGATAGAGAGAGCTCACAGTCGCCGAGGTGGCCGGGGGCGGTGACGGAGGCCTTGGCGCGGACCTCCAACGGCTCGGCCGAGGCGCGGGCGGCGAGGACGCGGTGCGGGAGGAGGAGGCCGCGGTCGTGGCGGAAGGTGGTGGCGATGAGGGTCGAGGAGGAACCGGTGGTCGTGGCTGTGTGGAGGTGGTCATGGCTGTGCGGAGGAGGATGGCCATGCCTAGCTCGTTGGGGCCGGTCGCCGGAGGAGGTGGGACCGGGGTGAGGCGGCGGTGAGCGGACCCATGCGAGCAGCGGAGGCGGCGGAAGCTTATCTCCATGGGCGTGGTGTGTGCGCTTCCTATGGCCTCCGCTGCGCTGTATCGAGAGGCTTGTCGTCGCGGCCTCCGGCCCTATGCGGATGTTTGATATGCCTTATGGGCTTATAATTTTTAGTTAAAATTTTTGAATTTTAACAGTTTATGATAGAGATTACAGAGAGAAGTGTTTATTTATAATTTTAATTAATACATATATTACATTTTTAATATGCATTATAATTAATTTAAATAATTTATTTTAAAAAATACTTTATTTAAAAAGTTAGATAGACTCGCGGTCTTGGCCGGCCAGGTGGTGTCCTCCCGTATATCTGCTTGCGTGAAGGCGTGGGCCTTGCAGCCCTTACGAGTGGGCTTTTTTCCGAGAGGGCTACTGCGGCCTACAGAGTACTGGCTCTATGAGGCTTTCTTGGTGTTTGAACACACATTGAGCTTAGTTGTTTGATTTGTATGATACGATTGGTTTATTGCAGCTTATTAATTTAATAAATAATAATTATTTAAGTAAGTCAAAACTAAAAATTGGTTGAAAAACTAAAAAGAAGAAAGCTGATTTCTCTTTCTCTGAATTCTTCTTCTATGAAACACTTATCTATCCGGGAAATTTAACTTTTTGCCACTTTTAACATTGCCACCTACTCAAATGTCATCATCTACATTGCAATTAATATTTTGCCACTCTCCAGCCTCTGTGGCGCCTACGTGGCCGCCATGTCACGCCCGCGCCGGCCGCGCCCGCGCCGCCCGCGCCGCCGCCCGGCCTCCCCGCGTCGCCGCCTGGCCTCCCCGCGCCCGCGCCGCCGCCCGGCCTCCCCCGCGCCGCCGCCCGGCCTCCCCGCGCCCGCGCCTGCGCCGCCCGGCCTCCCCGCGCCCGCCGGCGGCGCGGGGAGGCCGGCGGCGGCGCGGGCGCGGCTGGGCGGCGCAGGCGCGGGCGCGGGGAGGCCGGGCGGCGGCGCGGACGCGGCCGGGCGGTGCAGGCGCGGGCGCGGGGAGGCCGGGCGGCGGCGCGGGCGTGACATGGCGGCCACGTAGGCGCCACGGAGGCTGGAGAGTGGCAAAATATTAATTGCAATGTAGAGGATGGCATTTGAGTAGGTGGCAATGTTAAGAATGGCAAAAAGTTAAATTTCCCAATCTATCCACATCATGCATAACCAAAGGGGTATATTGCCACAAGACATGGTGCACGTGCATGGTGCAGTACGTACGCCTAATACAATATCTTGTAATTCCAAAGACATGACATTTTATACAACAACGAGAGGTTCCACTTAGATGCCGCTCCACTTAGGTTCCACTTAGACACGACAAGGTTCTATATTTCATAAAACAACTTACAAGGCTCCACTTAGATGCCGCTCAGTTAAGCTGAAATAAACTCGCTTATAGTTAAAATTACACTGTAGCTAGTTGAAATTACATTGTAGTTGATCGTGACTTATTTGGCGTAACTAATTTAAAAATAGAAAAAACAGGTTAGCCCATCACGGTCCACGGACAATACAAAAGAATACGGGAAAAAAAGAACTGGTAAAAAAGCTCAAAAAACCAAAAAGTAAAAAAGGAAACTTAGGAATAGTAAAATAATTAAATCAGAAGTTTAAATTAAAATGAGTAGGGAGTAGTTTCATTCATTGCGACTTTTGCGGCGCTGAACTTCTTTTTTTTTTACTCGATGGTGAGTTTTTGGGTCCTCCTGAAAAGAAAATTCAGGACAATGTTTGCATCCGCTGAGAACGCGGCGCCAATTTAGATGAGTGATCACATTTGAATGGGAGCGGCTCACATAGATATGTGCAAGGCGCGTCACGGCGCGACGCTTGTCCAAAAATCAAAAAATACATAAAAATTCAAAAAATTTATAAAAATTGTAAAAGGTATTTTTTAAGTACTTAAAAAATAGTTTTTACGTATCCAAAAATACTTACAATTTTTTTAATATATTTTCGATTTTTAAGTATTTTTTATTTTTTGACACGTGTCGCGCTGTGACGAGACAACCGAGGCCCATTTGAATTGATTGGCGCGGCAAGTTTGGCCATTTGCAGCCTCGGGCTCGCTGCGAAAAGCGAAGCGTTCGTACCACTGGCAGAGACAAGACAACCGAGGCACCGGTCGACGTGACGGCACGACAGATTTTGGCAGCTTGGCACAGCACTGGCAGTCGCGGTCGCGACAGATCTTGGACGTTCGTATCCTGATTCGAAATGGTCATGCGTCACGTCAACACGTAAATAGTGTGTTAAACCCGTTTGGACGCAGGCCGCGGGTGTACAGCCAACATGCAAACAACATTCGGATGTTTTCTTGGTCAAAACAGTCGAATGTTTCTGATCTTGCGAATTTTTTTGAAATTCTCACTACGTCTTAAATGAGGCCTTAGGGCATCTGTAGTGTATGAAAATAGAGGGTCTTAAGTCACCTTAAGGTCAACATTATACATTACAGGGGTGAACTTAAGCAGGCTATAAGCAAAAAAGATTTAAGGCTGGTCCTCAAGCTAAAGACCTGGCCACAAGCATTAAAATATAATTTTTTTATCTGCCAAGTAGAACCGTCTTAAGACCCCTTGGGTTATATACACTATGGAGTCAGCCTTAAAGTTTAGATGGGACTCACCTTAAGACCTCTTAGGTTATATACACTATAGATACCCTTAGTCAAGGATTTCCTCAAAGTTTAAGACCCCACTTCCTGATAAAAAAAGTTTACGCCCTGACTGGAGTTAAGAGTATTTTTACACTTATACGTGCATTTTCGTAAGTATAGACATGGACTTTGGTACCACGATGTAAACCGTGCCAGTTTAGGAGTAGTGCTCCCTCTGACAACAAAAGAATGATTTGTAGGGTTGTAGGATACGTGCAAACAAATATTAGAAACTTTAACTCTTGGCATCTTTTTAAGGGCCTGTTTGGAACAGAGGAATTTTGCAGGAATTTTACAGGAAACAGTTCAATTCCCGCAGGAATCGGGAAAAATTCCCGCATTCCAAACAGGGCCTAAATATTTAGGTTGAACATATATCATTACTATAATAAAAAGAATAAGTTGGTGGTTGTACGTCCCTTCTCCTCCAACCGTCCTATTCTTAACTTCTCTTAACTCTCTACTTTTTAACTCATCAGAGTATTCCACTTCCATAATATGATTCTATATATATTCAATAAATTTCGTTGCAACACACGAGCAAGTGACTAGTAAATGGTAATATATATGTTTTTTAAAGGAATTTTATAAAAATATTATTTTATTAGATTTTATAAAATTTATTATAATAGAAATTAGATATTGATAATTAAAATTGTGTTTAGAGGATCGTGTTGATATCCAAAACGAAATTTTTTATGATTGGAGGGAGTATTGTATTGGAGGGGAATGTTCCAAGGAATCGACAAAAGGCTGCGCATAAAATACTGCATCGATCGATCCAACACCAGCTTTCGAGGATTGCTTGGAAGCAATCTCTGAGGACGACCTGTGTCCATGCGTGGGAAGTTAAGCTACTTGGGCAAGTGTTCAGACCATTTCTCGACGAACTACAAGTTTCCGAACGGGGCTTCCCTGTGCCCAGGTCCCTGTCCCCTCCCCTGTCCCCTAAATCTGAGCCGTTGGCAGCTCATCCAACGGCTCAGTTTTTATATTTTCCCAATTTGCTCATTTTCATCTCAAATTTAAAAATAAAAATATGTTAATACATAATAAATAAATAAAAATACATTAAAAATAAAAAATTTATTTTTTATTATTTTTAAAATAAAAAAATAAATTTTTTATTACATTAAAAATAAAAAATTTATTTTTTATTATTTTAAAATAATAAAAATAAATTTTTTTATTTTTATTTATTTATTATGTATTAACATATTTTTATTTTTAAATTTGAGATGAAAATGAGCAAATTGGGAAAATATAAAAACTGAGCCGTTGGATGAGCTGCCAACAGCTCAGATTTAGGGGACAGGGACCTGGGGACAGGGAAGCCCCGTTCCAAGTTTCCGCTGCTTAACCCATATGCATTGAGGCTGAGCTACATGGATTTGTTGGGCTTGTTTAATTTCGATTTATTGCAGCCTGGCAGCCCAGGCTACACGAACAACTGAACGCATGCGCCCCGTGATACAACTGAACGTATGCAACTACGCAAGTGCCTGCCATCGGAGATGAACAACGAAGAATTACGGTCCTAGATGTTGGGCTTAATTCCATCCATACGAGAAAAACTGTTAGCTGAAGAGAGAGAGAGAGAGAAACAATCTGATAAGTGTAATCACTTGCTATCTTTAATCGGTTTCAGCTTCTGTTTTTTTACTTCCAGTTTATTTAAGTTAGAAGCCACTTAAAACACGTCGATTTTTAATTTCGTTGTTTTGCTCTTTGTTTTTTCTATTTTCTTTCCATTATCTATGGTGATATAACGGTGTTTTCGTTTTTTCTTACTTTTTCATTTTCTTTAATTAAATAACTCAGAAAAGGCTAACAGTTACTACAGTGCAATTTTAGTCTTAAACTAAAAGCCACAATGGTAAACCATTTTTTAGCTGGTCCGAGCGGCCCCTTAGATGAAGGATGGATATGCCTCTTAGGTAGCAACAGGAGGTGGTACAATGGTACAAAACCCTTATCCTAGCGATGCACCCTATTGACGTGTGCGTTGTGCCAAAGCAAAGGGAGAGACAAGGAGTGGAGCAGCAAGTGAGATTAGCGTAAAGCACAAACGAGAGACAAGAGAAGAGAGGAAGAAGGTGAAGCACTTATTCCTACTCAAGTGCCAGGAGTATCTATGGGGCCGCTTCATAAGCTGCTAACTTCTGACTGAAATTATATTGTAGCAGACTGAAATTATATTGTAGCGGCTATTAACTTTTTCTAAGTCATTCAATTTTTTTTTAAAAAAAAAGAAAAAATAAAAACACATGATTATACCATTATGGACAATACAAAGGAATAAAAAAATAAAAAGCCTAAAAATCGAAATTAAGAAGTCAACGTGTTCCCAATAGTTTCTGAAAACTGGAAGGCAGAAACCAAAGGTTTTTAATTAAATAATTCAGAAAAAAAGCTAACAGCTAATGCAGTGCCTTTTAACAAACAGCCACAACCAGAACCTGTAGCTCAAAAACTGTTTGGAGCAGCACTTGAAAGCCGTATATTTAGGTTCGTTCACTTATGTGAGCAGGGAGGTCCAAGAACGGTCGACTTAAGGGGTTAGTGTACTTGGTGTCTCTTGTTAATTATTAACATATATGATGATTAGTTACTTGTTTATGTGTTACAACAAAATTCATAAGATATATAGATAATTATACTATGAAAAAAAGTTATTCTGATCAATTGAAAAGTGAAGGGTGATAAAAAATTTGAAGAAATAAGGCGGTTGGAGAAGAAAAAATGTACGACAATAACTCGTTCTTTTATAATAGGAATGATACTCTCATATTAACCCATGTGGAACACAATGCTCCTTAGTTAATCTCCTACTTGCTTCCTTAATCTTAATTCTTAAACCATGTTTGACCTCGTCTCTGCGCTTGACTCGTTTGGCCAATCCTCTTGTATTATATGGTTAATAAAGGAACGTAAACTATTTAAGTCTAGAAAACGAAGGTCCAGAAAGGCAGAAAGAACTTAAGCACTATGCCAGCAATCTATCATAGGCACATGTTCCAATCAAATCGCAGGGATAGCAGTGTTTTGCTTGTACGTATGCTCGTCTTGTTCCTTTTTTTTTTGGTGTGCGCTAACCTTTTACGAGACTAGTCACCTCGTACGTTGCAACGAAATTTATTAGATATATAAATAATTATGCTATGAAAGATAGCTACTCTGATCAGTTGAAAAGTGAAGAGTGATGAGAAATTGAAAATGAGACGGTTAGAGAAGAAGGGACGTATGACCTCGTTCTTTTATAATAGTAATGATATCCTTGTATTATTTTTTCATCATTCCATGGAAGGTGATGCACATTAGCATTCTATTTTCCACACGATCGTGGGGGTTGGGTGCGTGTGGACTCGCGCGTGCGATGCATGCCATCTTTCTCCTTGATATGACGGCACTTGACGGGCGGTATGTGGCCTGTTCTTTTTGGCTGTGGTTTATGGTTTTTGGCTGTGGCTTGTGGCTTTTGGGTTGTTTGTACGAGAGATTACAGAGTAACAGAAACTCACGTGCGGTTTTTACCGATATAAATGAAGTCAGTAAAGTATGTACTACAATTAACTAGTAGACCATATCTTGAAAAAAATACTCTATTTAAAAGTTAGTTACTGTAGAAAAGCCGAAAAGTAGCTTTTAAAAACTAAAAAGAACATGCCCATAGGCGTATGGCCACCAACACCCAACGATATAATGCACACACCACAATAGTTTTTTTTATAGATCCACACCTCAATAGTTATAGCATCCTCTTTTTAAATTGTCATGGTTTTTAGCTTTTTGACTTTTAATTTTTAGTCAAAATATTATGGTAGTGCTCATCAGGTTTTTCTAAGATATTCAATTAAATAAAAATAGAGTACAAATATAAAAATAAAAAATATTGTATATCTCTAAAAATAATACAAAAAATTTACATTAAAAAACCAATATATTTCAAACCATTTAGTACGGGACCTAATACATCGCCTAAACAAAATATTTGCAGTCTTCCGTCTCCATCCAGGATAAGCTCTCCTTTTGTTCCCCTTGAAAAATAAATTATTTAGGCCATGTACTTCTGACAAAGCTGAAGATGGCAAAGAATGTGATGTTGGTACTTCAGCACATGAGCCTCAAGATATTTTAATTTGTAGATGACGCGGGCCAAAAAATAGATGGCATGCTCTAAATAACTTCAGTTTTTAGTTTTTTTTTGTTTTTAGTTTGTTCAAGTCAGAAGTCATTTAAAATATATTAGTTTCTATTTTTAATTTTTTTCTTTATTATTTTGTATTGTTTATGATGATACAACAATCTTTTTTATTTTTTTAGAAAAAGCTAACAGTTGCTACAGTATAATTTTAGTCAAAAATAAAACATCATAATCAAAAGCTAGTTGAAGCACCACCATAATTCCGTAACGGCAATCTGTTCGATATCTTACTGTCGATCAATAATATAACAATTCCTTAAGGGAATTGAGCAAATCATTCAGTATATGCTAAAATCATGTACCCATGTGCTAGACGGAGAAGAATTTCGCCCAGAGCGGACAGTCGCGTCTCACGTCCGCCTCGAACAAATGCTCGCGCAGGAGGGCGATCCCAAAATCACTGCGTGCAGTAGTGAGCGATAGGTGGCACCTTGCTATAAGCGGGAACTTTTGCTCGTTAAACTGATTACTTCGATTTTTTTTAACGAATTCTCTTTGAAGCAAGCTGATTGATTAGATTGTAGCGACCCTGTGAGGCAACATGCTTGAAGACTTTCTAGAGAGGTTAGCTAGAATGCTAGATCCATAACACATGCACCGTATAATGGCATGGGGCTACGTGCTCGAGCTTAAAATTGACAGAATTGAAGCCCCAGACAAAACACAGCTAAGGCCGTGGTTTATAGCTGTGGCTTATGACTTTGAGTTATAGTATGAGCACTCATACAAACGAATCGAAAACTATTAAGCTGTTTTTAAAAAACTATTACGATAAACCGTTTCGAAACGGCAACGAAAAAACATTTTATTTATTTGTTCAAGAAAAATTATAAGCCATAAACCTTAAACTTGAAATGAGTTGAAAAAGAACATGCCCAAAATGGTTTTATGAACATCTTCTGTCTAGACTCCATTTTATATGTGTGATGAGGATACAATAATCCTTATATTATTACATCATTATATTCTTTGAATACACCCTTTATCTATAAGGAAGAAATTTCACGGGGCAGTTGTAAGCTCTTCTAGATCATCTCGTGGTCGTAAACTCTTTTACGACTATATAGCCGTAAGGCTTTCTATGACCATGTAGTCATAAGTCATTCTATAATCACATAGTCATAAGTCTTTCCACGATTACTTACTTGTAAGATTATTTTACGACCACTATATAGTCGTAAGTCTTTCTATGACTATTTAGTCATAAAATTATTCTACAACCACTGCATAGTCGTAAGTTGTCATGCAACCATCTTGTGGTCGTGGACTCTACTGCGACTAGTTTATCTCCAACTGGCTTATCTACGATGACCTACCACGTCGTAGGTCCGTCTGACAAGATGGTTAAAACGTACGTTTATTCCTAATAACCGCGCATGATCTCTTTCTGACAACAACCGTTGCACGACAAACGAGCCATTATGTCTCTTTGACAATAATTCCCGTCGAACGGTTATCACATGAAGTGTTAAGGCATCTCTTGGCGTGGAACAATGGCCGTCGATTCGCAAGGTATATAAGGGTTGATGTTAGGATGGAGAGTGCAGGAGAACCGATAGAATCTGCTTACAACAAGACATAGTATAAGGCTTTTCGCATTACTCTCTCAATTGTAAGCAATTCTCTGAGCAATAGTCGACAGCACATAGGGCTATTATTCTCACTGTATAAGGACCGAACCTGTATAAAAATTTCCGTGTCTCAGCTAGTTCAGTGAGGAGGTGATCGATCACCTCTTCGAGCAAGAAATCTATAGTAGCAGATAGAGTACGAGGAGTACTACCCTCGTATAGACCAGGCTTATTACAGTTCGAGTCCATCGACTACTACGCATCGTCGAGTACGCTTACCTGGTGCCGCCAATCACCCTTTCCAGCAAAGGAAGCATCACGAACTCGTTACCAGATGTCGGGCGTTTATGCCTGAACTCTGAGAAGTGCACTGGCCGCCGCCGTTTCGGTCGGTAAATATGAAAAAATTTGATGGGTTCCAAAATCCCATCAAGTCCCTTCAAATTTACATGACCGCAGTGCGAGCAGCAGGATGTGGCAAGCACGTCATGGCAAATTATCTCCCAACGGTGCTCGAACGGCCTACTCGGTCATGATTGCTCAATCAACCACTCCTAGAAAAGATGACGACTTGCACCAAATGCGGCAGAACAACAATGAGACCTTACAGCAATTCATCAGGCACTTCAACCAGATTTGTAATTCAATTCTAGAGGTCTCTGATGCTTTTGTCATTAGGGCATTCAAGCAGGGGGTCTGCGATCGGAGGCTCGCAGATGATATCGCCTTGGATCCTTCGACTATCGTCGCCGAGCACTTTGAGATGGCGGATCACTATGCGACCGCTGCTGAAGCAGTCGAATGGACTAAAACCATCGATTAGGACAATCCAGGCTCCAAAGAGGAAGGTGAAGGCAATAAGAAGAAGGAGAAGGTCAAGAAATCAA
Source organism: Dendrocalamus latiflorus (assembly GCA_017311315.1). Classification (NCBI taxonomy): domain Eukaryota; kingdom Viridiplantae; phylum Streptophyta; class Magnoliopsida; order Poales; family Poaceae; genus Dendrocalamus; species Dendrocalamus latiflorus. Next base: position 28,805,381 of record CM029660.1, on the reverse strand, counting down.
AGAACAAGGCCAAAGGTCAGAAGCCTTACGCAGGCAGTTCGAAAGAAGTCTTGTGATATGAACCATATAACAGACAGTTAATAACAAAAACCATCTGTGATACTCAACTATCACAGACGTTTTGTGATATTAACCGTCTGTATTGTAAGTTATCACAGACGACGTGGGAACCGTCTGTGATAACCACCTATTATCACTAACACATAAATACAGACGGTTGAGGAACCGTCTGTGATTATGGTTTCAAACTGTCTGTGATGACCTTTTTTGTCGCGTACCTCTAGTTAGCTGCCTGTGGGCACATATTGAGGGTCCCACCGGTGTGCTTTGTTTCCGCTGCTGCATTGTATTGATTTCGACCTGCTCGGCCCATGAATAAGTCTACTATTATATATTACGCTTCCGCATGATATGTATTTTGATGTTCAGTACTGTATCTGTGAGCACTATCTACTGATCTAGGGAATAGTGCATTGCATCACAGGGGATTCTAGATTGAAAAATCCGGGTCCAACGTAGACTCTTCTACGACCATGTAGTCGTAAGTCTTTCTACGACTATATAGTTGTAAGTCCTTCTACGACTAGTTTATCTCCAATTGGCTTGTCTACGATGACCTACCACGTTGTATGTCCGTTTGACAAGGTGGTTAGAACGTGTGTTTATTGTTAATAACCGCGCATGATCTTTCTCTGACAACAATTGCTGCATGACGAACAACCCATTATGTCTCTCTGATAATAACTCCCGTCGGACAGCTATCACCTGAAGCGTTAAGGCGTCTCTTGGTGCGGAACAATGACCGCCGCTTTGCAAGCTATTTAAGGGTTGATGTTAGGATGGAGAGTGGAGACCCGATAGAATCCGCTTAGAGCAAGACACAGTGCAAGGCTTTTCACATTACTCTATCGGTTATAATTAATTCTCTTAGCAATAGTCGACAGGACGTAGGGCTATTATTCTCGTTGTAGAGGGTCTGAATCTATATAAAAATTCCCGTATCTCTTTTGTGTGTTAGTCGTCAGGCTCTCGAGAGTTTCCCTTGAATCCAAGAAATCACACGTAAGATCGATATTAAAACGCCGACAATGGGAATTCAAAGCCTGCACTTAAACCTATTTTGAATACTTTCTGTATAAAGCAGACCTGGCAATTTCAAAAGTTACAGAAATTTTAAGCTTGTGCATATGCAAACCACATGAGCACGCCAAATGTGAAATGTGCAAGATTCTTCGGGTACCAATCTTACGTAACCTGAAGCGGGAATGCCGCCATGGAGCCAGCCAACCAATCAAAGTATCAAACCAAGTCCCCGTAACGGCCACCACCCCTCCCTCCTCTTGTGTACTCCCACTGTCTTCTGGGCCCACCCCCCGCCACGTCTTGACACAATCCCAGCCCACTGACAACCATGCCCCGCACAACTCACCCCACCTGTCTGTCGCACAGCAATCGCATTAAAAAGAAACAGCCGCTCATGGGCGTGGCACGCCGCTGCGCTACTCGCACTGTTCACACAAGACATGCCCGCTTGTCCCGGCTGACAGATTGTAACAGCCTAATTTTGACTTCCAATTAGACATGTATGATTTTTAATGAATTTTAAAAACTTAGTTGCATTTTTTAAAAATTCCCATAAAGTTTAAAAACTTTAGTGCATTTAAATTTTTTTTCAAAGCCTTGCTGGAGTTTAAGATTTTTAAAATGAATCCCTTAGACCAAAATGTGAAGCCAAAAATTCTAAAAATTAATGGGATGCAGAGGAATCTTTCCAAGATTTTTCGTGTGCAAATTCCTTTGAAAATTCAAATTAGAAATTTAAACCAAAACTAAAAGTTTAAACACTCTATTTTTCCCTCTAGGGCATCGGGCTGAAACCCGCCTACCGGCCTAGCCTGCTCTCTCTTTCCCTCTACCGCCGCAGTCCAGCCAAGTCGACTCGCGATGCTATCCACTAGGTCCCACGGTCCCACCCGTCAGCACTTTACTATTCCTCCTCCTCTCTCGCGTGCCGAGCTCTCACTTGTCGTTCTCTCTCCCGAGTCACTTGGATAAGCTTGCACAGCGGCATTGAAGGCATGTCCCCTTGAGCCTTGCACCGCCGTGAGGTAGTCGCCTCTATGCACCAGTGTCATCACAAGCCCGCTGCTTAGGCACCACGCCATGACCAAGCTCTACCCCTTGCTTGTTCTCCTTTCTTCCCTCTATAAAAGGTGTGCCCAATCGCGCCACCAGGTGTGCCTCCCCTTGCTCTTCCCTCTTTTCACTTCCGGTTCAAGCCAATTGAGCCTTTGCCCTCAACTTCGACCGCCAGCTTCCATAACCAAAATTCCTCGCTTCGGTGAGTCCTTGTCGACGCCATCATGGTTCCCGTGTTCGCCTCGTCTCCGTCTACCCTGTGCTCACCCCTCGTGCTTATTTGCCCATAGGAGAGTTGAAGTCGTGACGCGCCGCCATCAATCTCCCCCTCCGCTCCATCTTCCAGTAAGCCCTTCTGTTCCCATGTCATTCATAGCAAGACAAATGCGATAGGCTAGCCTAGGAGTCGTATAGCTCACCGTAGCTCCCTCGAGCTATCACCCTCGTCGCGCTGTCCTCGGCCGCCATAGAGCACCTAGCTCACTGTCCCTGTTGTGCCAAGACCAACCCTAGCTTCGCAATACCCTATAGAAGCATACACCCACCTCACCTTGGAGTTTCAAGCTAGCAACTGTCATTGTTGTGTGCACTGTCGCGCTATCACGCTCACCTTTGCACCGCTGCCTCATGCCATCTCTAGCCTTCTTGTCGCCTCCAGTGGGAGCGTAGTGACCCCCGCATCCCATTTTGTCCCTCGTGCAAGGACATCGTGCCCTCACCGCCATGGGCACCCCTTGACTCGGCTAAGGAAGAAGACAACCTTGGGTCACTACCAAGTGGCCCCCCAAAATGACTTGGCACAGACCCAATAGGCACGGCCCGGTTGGTCTAGTGGACCAAACAGGTCTTATCGTACCGGCTCCACGGGCTCAACCTTGGAAGCAAGCACAACCCTATGAGGTGACGGGTTGTGCCGTGTTGACGAAACCTTAACGTGTCGACCGTTGGACCATTAGGCACGGCCCCCACCCACCTGGCCAGTGGCCACCTCCTCCGCCTCGCCCCCACCCCAGCACCCCCACCTGGTCACCTCCAACACCGCTCTGCTCGCCCGCAGCCCTCATCTCCTCCCCCGCTCCGCTCATCCCCCACCAACCCACCTTCTTCGCCACTTCCTCCATCCCTCCTTCATCGGCACGCTGCCTCTCGCCTACCTCCTGTGCTGCTCTGCTCGCACCTCACCTGCTCCAGTCGCTCCGCCTGCCCCCTAGTGGCTCACATCCTCTAACACTCCGCCCGTCCCCACCTCTTCCGCCCGCTCCATCCCCTTCCTCACTCACTTTCTCCTTTGCCGGTGTGTCGCCTCCCACTCGCCCTCACACCTTTCGTTGCCCACCTTCTCGACTCCTCCACCATCCACCAGATCCACCATCGGCTCGACTCCCGCACTATCAGATCTAACAAGATATACCTAACACAACATGATGCTATACGTGCTGTATCGGATTGGCCCACTGAACAGAGGTTACCATCCAAACACACTGAACCGAGTTACCAGCCAAACACGCTAGAAGGAAACAAAGCCGCCCACTGAGAGGACGCCCCGCGGAGGTGGGCCCCGGTGGTGATGAGGACGCGAATCAGGAGGCAAAAGTGGGCGCGAGGGGGCGCGCCCCCTCACAGGCAAGTGGGCCACCAAAACCGCCTCCCCAATAAAACCCACGCGCCTCTCGCCCCGCCTCGCCTCCCTTCCCTTGGCGCGGCGCACCACACCTCGCCCTCCGCGAGGAAACGCGGAACTAACTACCCAAATTGGAGTAGTCCCCATGGACGCCGGCGCCGGCGCGGCGGCGGGGCTCGACGACGCGGACGCCGACTTTTTCTCCCGCCGCGGGCACCGCTGCTGCTGCTTCTGGGCGCCGTGGCAGTCCTCTTCCTCGTACTCCCGCCGCGCGGGGGCGGGGGCGGGGGCAGGGGCCGACGAGGAGTGGTGGCACCGCGTCGGGGAAGGAGGAGCGGAGAGGCGGAGGTGGTGGCGGCGCGGGGTGGAGGCTCTGATGAAGGTGCGGGAGTGGTCGGAGCTGGTGGCCGGCCCGCGGTGGAAGACCTTCATCCGGCGGTTCCGGCGCAGCCCCCGGCATGGCGGCGCCGGCGGGCGGAAGCTCAACTACGACCCGCTCAGCTACTCGCTCAACTTCGACGAGGGCCACGGCGCCAGCCCCGAGGGCGACTACACGGGCTACCGCGACTTCTCCACGCGCTTCGCTGCGCCGCCGGGCTCCGCCAAGTCCTCCATGGACCTCGGCGGCCGCGACGCGCCGCCGCTCTTCCACCACCCTCCGCCGCAGCAGCAGCACCCTCCCCCGGCCGCCGCGCGTGGCTGACGTCGACGGCGCACCGACGGGTTGTTTTGTTATAGTGGGGCGGCGGAGGCGATAAGGCCGCACGTCCCTTTCTTCCTCTCGGGTGGATGGTGTCCATAGGAATGTGCTTGTTTTCATTCTTTTTTCTTCTCGGCCTTGTTTTGCTTGTCATTGTATAAAAAAAAGAACGCTATGTCCGTGGACCAATTTGCTACAACTCACAGTAGTCACAGAATTTGTTCATTCCCATAGCAAATGGTGATTGATGCTTAATTGTCATCATCAACCTCGCTACGATGAGATGAAATAATGACATTACAGCGACACCAAAAGATTCAAGCGCTGCAAGAGCATTGGATGCCCGCGAGATGCCGATTTCAGAGGCAGCAGCCGCGGTGTTCGTCGGTGTCGAAGTGCTGGCTAGTCGTTTGGCTGTCCGTGATACCCGTTAGACTTGGATTTTTGACGTTGCCGACACGGTACGTGCGATGCGATCACATCTGTATGATTGCGTCTTTTTCGCATCCTAAGAATCCTAGATGCAGCTGCGGCTTAGTGAATAGGAGCATTTTTCTGATGCGAGATTGATTGGGGTTTGGACAGCGACGCCTCCTAGCTAAGCGCCAACTTCCCCGCCCGTTTGCCATTTGGGTTGCCTTCGGGGGTTCTTTTTTACTAAGATAAAGCTTTCGGTTTTAGCATAAGTGTTTATGCAAACGTGACGTGACAAATACCGATAAGCCATTTTGATAAAACAGTGGAGAAAATATCGTCGTTTATTTGTTCAAGAAGCTACAAGCTGACAAGAAGGAGGCTTGTCTGGTCCAAAACGAGCTGTTAAGTTTTTGCTTACTGGATCTGTGCTCGTCGTTAGCCTTTGGGCCGATTTGATTCATTCTGTCGTAGCTCGTGCCTTTGCGTTTTGCGAGGACTTCCTCCGTTCCCTGAATTGAAAAGGTCATATTGTCGGGCTAATTTGCATGATTACCTGGATAGAGAGGATTTAGATTCAAATCCTTAGGGCTAAATCCCCAAAAATCTTAAAAGGAATCCCCTCGTCCTACACCCCCACAAGATTTTTTCGATGATTCGGCTTACTCCATTTAGAACTTCTTAACGTCAGGTAAAGGTTTTTGGCCTCTTGTGATGTACTACGAACATCGTTACTGTACTGTTACAAACGTAGATGGAACAGTACAAAAAGCGGAGTTTGTACTGTCTAAGATCACGAGGATTACAAACGTAGCTCAATGATAGACGTACGATTCTTGGAACTACGGAACTGAAGGATAAAAAATTTATAGCTCAATGATAGAAATTCTGCTGTGCCCCCGTTACACAGAGTTATTTGTGTCACGAGCGAACCAGGAGTTGACATGTGGCAGCAAGAATAAAAAAACATTATTTTACTGTTTTACACCGTAGCAAGGTAATAAAAATATTATTTTTACTGTATCAAACAGTAAAATTAATTTTTTATTGGCTTGCTACAGTGTAAAACAGTAAAAATAATATTTTTATTTCTTGCTACCACGTGTCAACTTCCGATTCGCTCGTGACACACAGGGCTCTGTGCTACGGAGGCACAATAGAATTTTTCCAATGATAGACGCACGATTCAGGGAACTACGTAACTGAAGGATCAAAAATTTAGATACTGGTAATATTCCCACTATTGATGATGACATCCGGCCAATCTAGCCCCTTTGCTTCATTTCCCAATGAAAGCTGGAGCATCTAAAATTGGATGATGCTAGTACGATACTCTAGCTACTGGATATATTGTCATTTTCTCTAAAAAATAGCTATTTTAAGTTGAACAGGTTAAGATTAGTGACAGTAATCACAATTTTACTAGAAGTCCCTTATGGGACAGTAAAGAATCTCGGTATGAATTTCACAGCAGAGAAGATATGCACGTCCAATAGATGTTTCTTTTCCTACAAAATTCTTGTGTTGCAAACTAAATTTTCTCTACAACTAATGATGAACTTTGGGAGTGCCAATGAATAGGCACCAGATCAGTCGTGTTTGAATAACTTGCTGAATCGCTGAACGAACCAATCAGCCAAAAGTTGGCTAACTAATAAATAAAATGCGTGATTGAATGTTGCAACAAAAATTTCAGCTACCAAAAGCTGATTATTTTGTGCTAATGCCAGCCAAAAGCCTACACTATCCCATGTATTATCACAATACTGTCATCTAACAGAGATGTTGACTTTCTGACAGCACTGAGATAAAGCCAGTGAGGCAGAATAGAAACCAAAACACCTATGATGATCTTGACACTAAAATTCAATAGCAAGCCTCCAACATTTCTTGTCCGTTTCAACCATGCCTGGAACTGGCTTTTACACATGAACGTCTGCATATGAGAAAAACAGTGGACGTGCTGAAAGCCTGAAACTAGTCTCCATTTTTTTCACACAGAGAACAGTAGCTCGTACTGACCTACCTTGTCTGATCTACACTGGTAGGACCTGAAGCTTGTGGGTCCTAAGACTTGGACAGTTGGACACTTCTTGCAATGAAAAGAATCTTTAGGGCCTGTCCTGAATCCGGAAATGGACATCTGAAGAACCAATCTCAAAGCAGCTGTTTCAGATGTCAGAACAAACAACTATTATTTCGGATCTGGTAGTTAACTATAGTGTACTAGTTAATCACTGAAATAGCTGTATACTTGGTAGCATCTATGAATTCATATCTCAGATCTCAATGCAAAACGCTGGATATTTTGCTTAGGCTACCTGTTAACTTGCGATGTCAACAATTGGTGTATCTTACATTATTCTTACATTTGACAGATAAGGATATCAGATGAATTCAATCTCAAGAAACTATCAATGAGAGGAACAAAGAAATTAAAATGTGTGAGAAGCACTGACATTACAATTAACTGGGACGAACACATACAGGTGGTATCTGTAAATATATTGCGAAATGAGATAGAAGGGCTCAAAAGCAAGAAAAGGTTCCGAAGTTCAGCCCTTTGTTGAAAGTAACAAAAATAAAATGTTACCCCTTACAAACCTATGAACGAGAGGAACGAAGAAATTAAAGTGTCTGAAACATTACATTTGTCCAGTAAGAACACATACAGGTGGTATCTGTAAATATAATGAAATTAAGGAAAATTAAATATCATTTATTAAGCTGACATATCTATACTTTGAAGCCCAGACTTATTACTTTTTTGCACCATAACAGCTGAAAATGCACTGTAGTTGATGTTAGTTTTTTCAGCGTAATTAAATATAAAAAAGATAAAAAATTATGTTATCACAGACAATACAAAGGAATAAGGGGAAAAAAAGAAAAGACAAAAAAGCCTCAAAAACCAAAAAAGACAAAATTAAGAAGCTAGAAGCGAGAAGTAGAAACTTGTTAGAGCAGAAAGTAAGCACTATGACTTGCTTCCTCCTTGTTCCAACCTTTTAGCTTTCTATCATGATAAAGAAAATCTGCTTCCTCCTTGTTCCAACGTTTTACCTTTCTATCATGATAAAGAAAACCGTCTGTCCTTTTGTTAGGGTAAAGAGATTATTGAAAGAGGGAATGTAAAATCCAAAAAGCACTTATCAAAGCAAAAGACATTGAGAATGGTAGCAGATGACTGACAAACTAAAGGCAAAATAAATATGTTTTGTTTAAATTTAAATAGTTAAAGTCATTGGTAAAAGAATGCAGGCTCAATCATGAGTTGTTCCTGTGGATGTCAATCAATGTGCGCATCGGATGAACAAATGGGGGAAATACCAGGAGCCTATCACAGTATCACCCATTGCCATGAATTCAGATTTTTGGCAGTATCTACCATGAACCTCAATTTACAAAGCTAAAACAAGAGTAACCATTGACTGTTGTTCTGCTTGTGAGTTATACAATGCACACTTCAATAATCAATACTCATAAATATTTAGGAATCAGGACCATCAAGTGTACATCAGTGATTTCACTAAAGTGCCCATGGGCTGAAAAAGTAGAAAAGGCAGAAGAAAAAACATGAACATGTGTAATATCTGAAACTTGGTTGGCTACAACTGTCATAAAAGGAACAAGGCAAATAAGAAATACTTCATTAGGAAAAAAATAGTTAGATACAAGAATTTAGACCTATGTGCCTGTATGTATTTGCAAATTACAACGAAGTATGATTCAATGGAATCAGATTTGCCAGGGAGGGAAATTTAAAGGAGCCGATTCCTTCTACAGCTGCATTAACAGTTTATTCTGGCCAAGTACCAGTTGCTCATAATAGTAATATGGGTTTCGCTTCAGTACTCTACCATATGAAAAGAATTAAGAATGTTATAGGTATTAGCGAAGGGAACATTTGTACTTGCATCAAAAAAAGATTATGACCTGTATCAAAAAAATAGATATTAAGAGTTTAGATCACGCCCCCATCAAGGCCATTCCAAAACCCAGGCAGTAATCCCGTCCTTCTTAACTTTTCCATGGCCGCTTACTCAAACCTCAATTGTTGCTGCTGCAGCCTCCACAGTCCACACGCTTCCATCCCTTTCATCGTACATGCATCTAAAATATTGCCTCATTCCATTGCAACAAAGCAAGCTCTTAATGCATTCGCACCAGCCGCCAAACTGAAACAAATACCTAGATCAAATACCCATTTAATGCTAACCACCAATAAATTAACATGAACTTCGGGTTGTTGGTTTGATTTGGGTTCTCTTAGAGCAAGTTTAATAAGGCTGACTGTGCTAGCTATAAGGGAATCCATGTCAGCATAGTCCTATGTGGAGGGGAGAGAAAAGGAGAGAGAGAGCCAAGCCGGCTCCCATGCAAGAGTCAGGCTATAGCACAGGAAAAGAGGCGTTATCCATGCATGTACCAATAGAACTAACTGCTATACCCATGCATGTATTAAATGACCAATACCCATGTATGTATTAAATGATTGAGAGCTCTTGTAGAGACAACTTATAGCCAGCTTATTGTATGAGTTGGCTGCATCTTACCTTTTGATGACATGGAAATGTATTGGAGGTAGCAGCTATCTATACTATTAAACTTGCTCTAAACTAAAAGACTGTCTGTGTTACCCTTCTATAAGATAATGGATAGTTTTAATCTCCACCCTTACTATACTCTAAAATTCATAAATGTTTCCATAACGTGCAGTACCGAAGCAACAACGCAGTAACATTTATCTTTTCATCTATTGATCTAAAAGTGTTATGATCTATGATCTCGGTGAGGTGAGGCAGCAGGCACGCAGACAGCGCCCAGTACCGTAGCACCCACGAACAGTACACAAGTATTGTAGCATGCATGAACGGTATCCGTACGGTACTGTAGCGATGATGTCTATTTGTCTAGTTTGATAGCATTGGCAACATATCACGGATTACAAATATAATAATTAATTTTCTTATTATTTAGGTTGATTTTCTTTAGTTTTATTCCATGCATTAGGAATAAGTTTCCTATTATTGAGGATTAGTTTCCTTAATATAGCAATAGTCTATTAGAGGTTAAGTCTAATCATCCCTATAAGAGGGACAACACTGTATCTATTATCATTAAGTAATAAACAATCAAATAAATCTTTAGTCCCCCTCTTCTTCCAAAGACAAGCCTCAGAGCCTCTCTAACACGTCAGGAAAGAGCCCCACCAGTGGTTAGATGAGGGTGAGTACCCTACCCTCTGTCCTCGGACCCATACCCAACCTCCGACCATAACATTTGGTATCAGAGCCAACTGCTGCACCGCTATCCATAGCAAGCAACAAGGGGTTCGATCCCATAAAGGTCCAAGTTTCACGATTACACTACTTAGAGCTTCCGACCTTCGATGGCAAGGAAGACCCGCAATCTTGATTGAATCGCTTTGATCAATTCTTCAAGGAGCAGCAAATGATGGAGGAAGAGGAGTGGTTAACATCGCATCACCTGACAGAGAATGTTGTCCTATGGTACCGGCAGCTAGAGTGTGCGCTCGGTGTAGACATGACCAACTTTTGTTAAACATATCAACCTTCATTTCACCACCATCATCGCGCCATCTGTAAGACCCGAATTTTACAATCTAGAATCCTCTGTGATTCCACTGCACTATTTTCTGGATCAGTATATAGTACTCACAGATACAGTACTGAACATTAAAATATCTATCATGCAAAATCGTAAATATAATAGTAAACTTACTCATGGGCCGATCAGGCCGAAATCAATAAAATGCAGCAACGAAAAATGGAATGGACCTTTTGGATGTGCCCACAGGCAGCCAACTGGGGTTCGTGACCTAGTTCTTAATCTCTTCATCTTCTTCACCATCATGACTAGGTGAAGTGCTGAAGCGTAGTGATCTGACTCCTAATTCTGGGTTAATTGAGCGAGCGAGGGTGAGCAAAAATCACCGTGCTCTGCGAGCCAATACACAGGATGCAAATAGATAACATCTATGGCTTATCAAGATAAGGCTCGGGTTATTTTATTTGTCACAAATTGCTTTTAAAATACGATACATAGAAATTTCCTGAGACCTAACAGTTTGTACTAAAACATAATATTTAGGTAAAAAGAATGCGGTAATAATAGTAGCACCGATTCCATCCACCGTTACATGGCTCCTGCACCATATGTTAACCTTTCAGCGCTATATCCACTTACCTTATCACTGGGACGACACTCAGGGTAATACCATTCAGGGCTTTTCATTGCTTGCCACTTTTTTAATTTCACCCACAAAGTATTTGAAATAGAACTATATCTGGTTAGGTTCCCATGTCCGTCCTTGACCGTGGGCACGGTTATTCGAATAGTTTTTGACTCTACAGAGTTTGTACACTTTACGCACAAGAGACAATTCGCTCGTTGCTCCACACGATTCCTTAGTCATGCGGATGAGTAGACCATCACAGTAACTTCTCAAAATACCTCGCCCTTCCATCATCTCACCCATATGGGCTTCTTCCATTTGCGGCTGGTCCCATAAGTTGTGCGGGATGTTCTACCCCCAGTGACTAGCCCAGCTGGACTATCCACACTGACTAGCTCGCCCGCGGCAAACTTCGCCCTCAATGAGTATCCCATTCAAGCCGTTACACAGACAGCTACTTGCACTACCCCTCTCCTTCATCAATGAGATGACTTTCAGGGTCCAGTAAATCTACTAAGCAAAGTTGTAATTTACAGACTTACGGTTGTACTTGTCTTACATATGAGGTCATGACAAAATTCAGTCATTAGGGCTATCTGGGCGGTTCTAACACTAACCACACTTTCGTGCACTACTGCACCAACCTCCCCATACCATCCGCCCAGATATTTAAGCATGTTGGGGGGTTTTTGGAAACATAAAATAATCATGTCAAAATATACCGGTCATTTTGTCGGACCTCGGGTTAGCAAAACCCAGATCCTTTGTGATTCACCGCACTATTTCCTGGATCAGTAGATAGTGCTCACAGATACATTACTGTATATCGAAAACATATCATGCAGAAGCGTAAATCATACAGCAATACTTACTCATGGGCCGGTTAGGCCGAAAATGATAAAATGCAGCAGCGGAAACTTCACACAGGTGGGACCCGCAGGACTTGCCCACAGGCAGCCAACTGGGGTTCGCGACCTAGTCCATGGCCTCATCGTCTTCCAGCTCTGTCGACCCTTTTTAGGCATCGCAGGGCTTGACTTTATTTCCTTTCTGACTGAATGATGGTAATTAAGCAACAGTGAGTACGACGGTACTCAGCAAGCCACCACACAGGATGCAATAGTAATAGATGCAGGGCTGTCAAAGGAGGCTTGAGGTTCTTTTATTTGCTTAATGCAACATTTGCAATAATCATAATTAAAATTCCTATGACTTGGCATTTTATAAACATGCTTTAAAGAGTTAGAAATGGCGTAATATTTATAGCGGTGTAGGTTCCATCCACCTATGCTAGCTTTTGATCATTATGCCATTTCCATATTATCAACCACGCTGGAGTACGTCCCTCCAGGAAAAAGTCCAAAATCAGAGTACCTCCCTCTGATAGGTTTTTGTCCCACCCACAAAGGTTTTTGAAATAGAACTAACTTGAGGAAAATTTCCGTGTCCGCCCTTGACCGTGGGCACGGCTATTCGAATAGTTGTATACTCTGCAGAGTCTGTACATCTTTACCCACAAGAGGTAATCGTCCCGATGGTTCTACATGATTCCTTAGCCATGCAGATCGAGAGACTACCACGAGGCCTTTACAATACCTCGCTCTCTAGCATCTCACTCCTATGGGGTTGCTTCCATAGGTTGTGCGGGATGTCCACCACAGGTTAGCGCAGTCGGACTCCACTCTCCATATACGCTAGCCTCGGCGACGTCACCTACATCCGAGGTCCCATTCCACGTGGGGTTTTTATTACCCACCTACACACGTTCTCCGTGAAATGGCTAGAGAGTCTAGTAAATTATTCAGCCAAGCCTACAGTTTGCCAGCTTGTGGTTGTACTGTTGTACACGGAGGGGTCATCACAGGATTAAGTCCTTAATTTGTCCGGGCGGTTCATTCCACAGACCACAATCCTTGTGTTACATCCACACCCACCACTCTTACCATCCGCCCGGACTGGTGTAGCAGTTTTTTAGAGTTTTGAGAAGCATAACTTAAGTTATCACAAATAATCAGCCACGTACATCCCGTGACTGTCCCAAAACCAGTTTTCATATTTAAAGATTGATGATCAGGGCCACTAGTGCCCTGGACTTGTCAAGACTAGCACGGCATTAATATGACTTATAGCTAGTAAAATTATTATCAGCATCTAGGGTGACAATGGACAGGCGATTCAAGTGTCAAGGAAAGGCATAGTAGTTTTTAAGACATCAAATAGGCAGGAAACTACCTTAAGCTTTAACATACATTTGCATAGTAAGGTAAGCATGCAATTTGATAATTTAAAGAAACATAATTTTGCATAAAATGTAGGATCAACATGATCAAAGTGATGACTTGCCTTGCTCGGTTTACCATGGCCTTGATCCAACTCAAAGCCTGCTCAGTCAGAAATCTCTACTCCCTAGTCATCGCTTTTACCCGAGTCTTGATCTTGTTCGAGTCTGTCGCCTAGTTGAGTCTTCAGATTCTAATACGCGGCAAAGAAAAGAAAGACCAAATAAATCCAAATACTTTAAATGCCTGATTTAATTTAAATTATACGTTTGTTACGATTTGAGAATAGAAGGATGATTCAGATTAGTGTGCTGTAAACACAGTGGTAGATGAACTAGGCGAAGGAATGAGGTGGCCGAGTAGCTTTATCGTGAGAGAAAATTTTAGGATAACGAGGATCAAAAATGAAAAAGAAGTGATTACAGGAATTATCCACTTTGGAAAAGGAAGTGGCCAGACTTAGCCGATTTGGGAAAGTCAAGGCTCGATCTTTTAGTTGATGACTTTCTTTTAATTGATTTACATTTATCTAGGACTTATGGACAGATAAAAGAGGTTATCGAGGATAGCAAGGAGGGACAGAACTTGGTGACTTTAGAATGCAGGGATTTTACACGAGATGAGTATAATTTAAATACTCAGTGTAACTTTGATATTTTATGTGGCAAAACTTATCCGAAATTGCAACTGAACATAAGGATGGGGTTAATCATTCGACCAACTATTATTAATGGTCTGCCTTTTATTGGATGGGTGATTTATGAATTAACATGGATCTCCCCGATGAAGCTATCTCTTTTGTTATTAATTATTTTTGACTATTGCATTCGAATTCTGAGATAATGATTGGAGATTGGATGTGAGACGAAGATTAAGGATTGCTCTTTCTTGTTCAAGACTTTCTTAATCGTATTCATTTGTCATTTTAAATCTTAGTATTTTAAGATAGATGTTTGAGTCTTTACTGCAAATATTTTTAAGCATTTTTGGAAGGAGTGTTCCCATGGTGTTTGGGATGAATAAACCACACTTGATATTTTATGTGGCTTGCCAAAGATTATTTTAAGCAATAATAAGAGAGATGACATGATCTTAGAGATGAGCAATTTATGGTCAATATTTTATGTGGCAAAATCTTGCTAGATTGATTTATTTAGTTTGTATAAATAGATTTAGATCTACGGATGAAAGGTAATATCTGAACTACTCGAGATAGTATTAAAGTTATTATTCGAGTTTCCAGAGTAAAGTTTGGAAAAGATTGAAATTATCTTTATAAGGCTTCAAACATGCATCTTCAATTATTTAGGATTAACTTCTATCACCTTTGATTTGTAAAAGATGACTTTTTAATTAGCTTCACATATTAACTTTAATATTAACATTGAGTCCAAGATGATTACTTGTCATATGGGAAATAGTTCATGGCATGATCCCTTTTAAACTTTACATGAGGATTAACCTATAGATCTTGGTTGGCATATAAGTTGCAAATGTGAAGTTGTTAATTTAATTGCATAAATCTTTTCTTTATGCACTTATGAGTAATTCCCTTATTCTTACTATTAGCCATAGTTTGTGTGATTAGAATACATGTATGAACATTGCTTCCACATGATTTCTGCATTTAGCAAAAGGGGGTCATTATTCAATTCTTACACACTTGAACTCAACTCCATCATTTGGCTGGGCCCACAAGTCATACCAGAGAGGGAAATAAAATAAAAAAAATGCTGTTGCGGCTGGGAAACAGAGCAGAGCAGAGGAGGGAGGCCGAAGCATGGCAGCGGCGGCGACGCCAGCGAGGAGTGGCCGAGGGGGCGGCGGCGGCCAATGAAAAGGAACGCCCCGGCGACGAGGTAGCTTGGGGAGGCGGAAACTCCGGCCGGGGTGGCGCCAAGGCGAGCGGGCGGTGGCTTAGGCGGCCGACGGTGAGGGGGAGACGGGGCGCCGACGGCCGGAAGGGCGAAGGAAGGGGAAGGGGCACGCATGAGCATGAGCAAGGTTCCAAGAGCTCACCTGAGCGGCCCGGTTGACCGAAGGGAGGCTGGGGTGGGCTGGCGGCGGGCACAGGCGGCGGCGCAGGGAGGCGACCGTGGCCGGAGAGCTTGGGCGGCGGCGGGCACCGGCCAACGGCGAGGATAGCTCCAGGGCACCGAGGTGCTGCTCCCATTGCGTGGAATCGGCTCAGGGTAGCCCGGGGAGGGGGCGGCGGCGACGGTGAGCTCCGGAGGAAGAAGCGGGGGAATGGGGGAGGAAGCGAGCTCGGGCTCTTTTATAGCCAGGGGAGCACCGTCGGCATGGGCGAGGTGTACGCCAGGCATGGGCGGCGGCATGGCAAGGAGTACCGTCGGCATGGCGCTGCGCGTCCGGCGGCATGGGCGACGGCGTACGAAGGCATGGGCGCAGCGGCGTAGGGGAGTGGCGCGGGGAGTAGGCCGGTGGTAGGCTCGTGATTGCGCATACGGGGTGGGGTCGCGGCGGCTGTAGCCGGTGGGCTGGCCGAAGCAAGGGGCCGTCGGCCTGGGCGGGGGCGCCGTGAGCAGTGGGAGGAGGAAGAAGAAATGGGGGGAGAAGGGAGGCGTCGGTGGCTTGGGCCAAAGACCCGAAAAAGGAACGGCCGAACGGCCAGAAAAGGAAAGAAAGTGGCCCGGGGTAAAAGAAAAAGAGTGGGCCGGGTCCAAGAGGAATTTTGGAGACTTTAGACATTTCAGAAATTTGGTTTTGCAATTAGGGTTTGAATTTGAAGACTTAACTCAAACTTCTGGATTTGATAATTAAATCTTTAAGATTGGCGAGTTTCAAAAAAGAAAATCTTAATTTTTTGAACTTGAGTTTTCGGATAAGCAAAGTGAACGGATAAGATTTTATATGAAATTCCAAATTTCCATTCTTGACTTTGAAT
Organism: Dendrocalamus latiflorus; assembly: GCA_017311315.1. Lineage (NCBI taxonomy): Eukaryota > Viridiplantae > Streptophyta > Magnoliopsida > Poales > Poaceae > Dendrocalamus > Dendrocalamus latiflorus. Next base: position 28,789,124 of record CM029660.1, on the reverse strand, counting down.
CTCCATCTTTTAACTTAAAATTGAAATTAAGGCTTCCAAGTAAATTTGGATTTTCTCAATTTGATTTTCAACTTGGTTCTTGGTCTCCAAGATTTGGTCTTTCATTAATTGGGCTTTTTGGCAAGGACCCAGCTCGAGAAATTTAAAATGCGCCAAAACTTTTGAAAAACACGGAAGAAACAATTAAAAGATTTTAACATTTTTGAAATTACACTAGCTCCCTAATTTGGGATGTTACACATTTCCACCCATGACTTCCCAAATCAGTTTCTCATGAGTAAAAGTGATGCTGTGGGAATTTTGGAGCCCCCGAGTATCTAAGTAGTACTAAGTATGGTGTATAATTATAGACTTATCTTCGAAAGTTGATGAGGACATCCCTTCCATGGATACAACTCAGCCACAACAAGTGTTACAAGGACCACTCACTCGAGCTCGTGCTCGTCAACTTAATTACCAGGTGAATTCATTCCTAGGTTCATATATTACTGAGAATAGACCGCTACCTAATGCAAGTGATTTAATTGTGCTTAGGAACCGGGGAAAGGATGAAGGAGAGGGACGTGGAGTCATGGACATACCTGGAGGGAATAATGGAGTTCACCACGTCACTTTGGGGCCAAGCCAAACAAGAATTCGAGTTGGACACGTTCTGGAATCAGTTTCGGACTGCTGCGATGATACCAAGTTCAAACGGGCATAACTTCCTCATACGGACTCCGATTGGGACGTTCTTGTACTTCATGGAAATCTTAGGAAGTCTAGTTACCAACGGATTTGACCTCATATTCAAATTCCATCTGAGCCGGCCGCAATCTTCAAAAGACTCCATGTTGGTTTCTGAGTCCGAGTCAAAAAGGGTGCTGCGCCACCTCCACTTGGGCCCATGGGCCTTGTAACCCTAGGGCGCGCCTTTGGACGCCCCCTGGTCATTCTCCCTATAAAGGAGCCGCCGCCTCCGTTGCTAAGACTTGGATTTCGTTAAGTTTAGGTTTAGCCATTGTGCAAACTTTTGTTCTTCAGTTGTGTCGGTCGACCACCTGTCAAGACATCTTCGGAATCCCAACTTTGTTATTCGCAACACAATTTGTGCTTTATTCATATCTGCAATATCAGATTGCCTACATCTTATTCTTGCTAGTTCTTCGATTGCTCGCAGGAATTGAACTTCGTGTTCAGGTTGATCGCGCTCCCAGTGAGATCAATAACATCTCGGAGTTGGTTCAGCGATTGCTAAGGCGCAAGCGTCGTCGTACGGTTGTAGTCGGATCGTGAGGGTCATCTCCACCGAAATCGATAGTTATCAATCTCATCGAAAGATCGGGCACCTCGTCTCCATCAAAAGGTTTACCATTATAATTTTGCTAGGGTGACAAGGCTCAAATACTCAAATATTCCAAAAGAATGTAATACTAACAAGTTAAATAATAGGCATGTATCTAGAATTCTTAAAACAAACATATATTTGCATATGAAATAACAACATGCACTTTGATAATTTAAAACAGGAATAATTTGCAGAAAATATAGGTTCAACATGATCAAAGTATTGACTCACCTTGCATGGTTTACCGCGGTCTTGAGCTCTCTTACTGCGGTCTTGAGCTGACCCAAAGCTTTCTCATTCGATGGTCTTGAGCTCCTAGTGTTCATCTTCATTTGGATCTTGGTCTCGCTTGATCCATTGAATCTTTAGGCTCTAATTTCTAATTACGCGACAAACAACTGAATCCAAATAAATATAAATAAGCCAAAAGGTTCAAATACATCTGAATAAACTCAATTTAGCTTTATTATGATTTAATGGTGATTTGAGGGAAGGTTGATTGGGCGCGGAGTACTGACGGAGTTAAATAGGGTTGGAGGGAAGTGATGAATGGCTGAAGGAAATTCGCCGAGACAGATGTTAAGGAAGGTTTATGATAAAGGAATATTTATAAGAATATTCCGCTAAGAACTCGGAGATGACTTGGCATAGCCAATGATAGAATGCCATATCTCGATCTTTTAATTTAACAACTTCTTTTATTTATTAAGGAAGTCCCATGAGTTGAGCTAGACATATGGATATGTGTATGAATTTAGTTGGGTATTAAATATTGTACTGGTCGAGTGTTGCCATTTATGAATTAGGGCAGAAGTTTCATAGGAGATGTATACAACTTTTAGTTTAACGAATTAATTAATATGCTAGTAATTTGATATGTAGCATATTATGCGGTCCTAATTATCAATTAATTGTATAATTAGTTAAATATGTATTTTAGAATATATATATTCATGGGATCATTTCAATGTCTGATGACCTAGGGCTACTACATTTTAGTATCTATATGCTAATATGACCTTTTAATTGGAGGCACTCTAAAAATTAACTGACATTGATATTTTATCCCTTTACTTAGCATCTGGCATAATTTAATCTTAATTAAATTTTATTTACATAGGGTCGAGCTTGCTATACACAACTATCATTATTAACTAAATTTACCGTTAAGATTTAATTATCAATGTTAGATTAACAACATTGTTTATATTTTTAATAGGGCCTACAGAGAACATAAGAATTTCCTAAAATGTTAGGATTTATAGATATTTCCTCTATTTTTAACTATTTTTTAAAAAGTCCTTAATTAAGGTGGACACTCCAATTTAAATCTTTTAATGGCATACTATTTATAGTTGGGACTTATTTAATTATGTGTAGAGCAATCTTTAATTTTAAATTGCGTCCTCATAGTTTATGTATTTGTGGCTTAATACTTCAAATCGTTGTTCGAAATGATTCTCATAGGAAGGATGATCATATTTTATAGGGTTAAATTTTGTATTACTTAATTTTATAGTTCTTTTGCCATGCAAGCAATTTTAGGATTTATTCTTTAGGAATTTTCCAAATTATCAATCATCATTTCATGTGGGATGTTAGTTGAAACATAAGCTCCCATTTCACTTTCCTACTTATTTTGTTAATTAGCCAATTAATCTATTAATTGTTCATATGCATATAATTCTATATTCTGATGTATATGTAAATTTTATTTGAACCCAAATCAGTTATCTTAGCTTCCTTGATTTATTTCCTAAATATTTCCTAATTGAAATGGGCTAATAAAAATAAAAACAAAATGTGGCAAAAAGGGGACTTGAACCCAGCATCTATGGTGTGAAGCATACATCGACTAACCAACTAGGCAGCTGCCCTTTTGTGAATCGGAGGGGGGAACACACTAGAAGAAGCAGGCCACGAGTTGGGCTCAAAACAGAGCACCTAGGCGACGCTCGGTGCTAGCTTTTGCCATCGGCGGCTGGTGGTTGGAGAGGGAATGGAAACCTCCACAATGGGTCATCGGGAGGACATGGAAGCAAAAAGTGGTGGGGCTTTGGCTTGGGGCGGCGCCGGGCGTGGGCGGCAGCAGCATGCGATGGCCAACGCAGGGATGCTGCAAGGGCGGCACCGCCGGAGTAGAGGAGAGGGAAAAGTGGTGAGCGCATAAGCATGAGAGAGGCCAATGGAACTTACCCATGCAGTTGGCATTGCCGGAGGGATGCCGAGGTGTGCTGGTGTCGTGCGTGGGCGGCGGCGTAGAGGGGCTGCCGTGGGCAGTGAACTGGGGTGGTGGAGGAGGCCGAGTGGTGGTTGGGGAGTGTAGGAGACACCTCCGAGATGCTTCCATAGGAAGGAATCGAGCTGGGGTGCCTTGTGGAGGAAATGGCCTAGGTGGGAGCGCTGGCAGCTGGAATTGGGGAAAATGGAGACTCTGGCAATTCCACGCATGAACCTTCAATTAAGTTGGAGGGACGATAGAAGGGGCTTAGGGACACACCGTGACGTAGCTAATTTTTGGAGAGGACGACTGGAGCAACGGGAATGGCATGAAGCCACAATGGCGACCAGCGCACAGCTTGGTGGATGAAAGGAAAGGAATAGGGGGATGAAGGTGCGAGACAAGGCATGCTCAGGGGGCCATTTATAGCCACGACAGGGAGGCTGTTGCAGTGTTGTTGTTGACAACCCAGGAGCAAGACCCGGCATGGGTGACGATGTGGCCGACAAGGGGCGCGGTGTGGTGAGGCGACATGTTGTAGGGCGTGGTGATGTGCTAGGGCATGGCAAAGGGGACGACAATGTGAAGGCCAATTAATGGGAGCAGGTGGAGTGGCAACGTGCGACACAGGAGCGCGGAGGGCGCAGAGGCGTGGGGTGCAGTGCATCGTCCAAGAACACAGAGGAGGAAGGAAGAAGAGAGAAGGGAGGAGGCCGGGCCATGGTGACGCGATGGGGCGAGAAAGAGCCGGAGCTCATGCGCGCGATTCACGGCGACGATTGCGCGGAATGGGTGACGACGACGGGGGTAGGCGGGGTGATGCGCGCACAGGGGAGGTGGGACCGGCCGGTCGGGAGCGAAGAATAGAGAGGAGGGACAGGACAAGAAGAAAGAACGGGGAGGAGGCCATGCTGCGCCAGGAGAAAAAGCCAAAGGGAGGAGGAGAGAGAGGGAAAAAGGTGGACGGGCCCACATGTAAGAGAAAGGGAAAAAGGGGAAGAGAAGAAAGAGAGAAAATGAAAGGCTTAAGCAAAATTTTGGAAATTGGATTTAAATTTTAGAGTTTTGTAATTCAATTTGGATTTTTTATTTTTAGTATTAGCATTTTCATTTTGGAGTGATTCCTAGTATTAATTTGTACATCACAAAATTCGAAAAACTCAAATAAAATTATAGAATAAATTTGAATGCCAACGAGATTCAATGAAAAAATTTTAAAAATTCCATAATTTTGAACATCTGAAATTTAGGGTGTTACACCATCTCTATCCACACGTCAAGCCTCCACCGAGCCAAGTACCATGGCTTTCGATGTCATCATTCGTCGAGATCTGCGCCAACTTGATAGCCTTGATGAAAGAGTTCATGATCAAGATGGAGGGCAAGGCGTAACATGTTACTGCAGTTTCTGAGTCGCTATCGCCGTCGATTGCGACCATGTCCAAGTTGGAGGAGCAGCAAGAGGCGACGCCTACCACTGCAATGGCGGTGTTGCCATCACTGTCCCCATTGCCATCATTAGCGTTGGTCCTAGTACCGCCTTCACCAACAACGACTCCTCTCCAGGCTTTGCTGTCCTTGGCTGCGCCATTGATACCACCGTCAAGGAAGAAGACTTTCACCGTTTCATCGTCACTCTTGTCGAGTCGTCCACTGACACTGTGCCGTAAGTGATGCAGAGCAAAACGGCTGACAGGTGGGGGGCTAGCGACGTTGTCACATCCCTCCCACAACCGCTACATCCCAAGACAAGAAGGATGCTACTGCTGCCCTGTGCCGGTTGCCCTTGCCATCGACGGCTACTGCGACTTCAACCGACACTGGTAGGTTGCTATCCTCGTTGTTATTCACTGGGATTTTATAGATCTTCCATGTGACATAGCGTCATCATCACACTCTCTTGTTGACATGAGATTATGAAGGCCTTTAATCATGACCGTCACCTGACAAATCAAGGACGAGTTGCCTTATCATGAGGGGTGTAATGTTATGGTATATGATCCTGGTGAGGTATGGCAGTAGGCACGCGAACAACGCGTTGTACCGTAGCGCCCCGTGAACAATACACAGGTTTTGTAGCACACATGAACGATGTCAGTACGGTACTGCAGTGATGCTATCTATTTAGATAGTTTAACATGATTGGTAATATATAACTAATAAGAAATATAATAATTGTTTTCCTTATTATTTAGATTTATTCCATGTATGAGGGATAAGTTCCATATTATCATATATTAGTTTCCTTAATATAACCATAGGTTTCGTAGAGATCAAGTCTAGCCATCCTTATAAAAAGGATAACTCTGTATCTATTATTATCAAGCAATGAACAATAAAAAATCTTTAGTCTCTCTCTTCTTTTAAAAATAAGCCTAAAAACCTCTTTACCACATCAGGAACGAGGACAAGTGCCCTACCTTTATTCTTTGGACGTACCTAACCTCCGACCACAACCAAAAAAAAAGTCAAGACTCAAGAAGCTAGAGGTTAATGCCAAATCCACTAACGAAAGTTGAAGGAATATGAAAGTTAACGGAATATGAACAACAGCATCAAACCAGTACAAGAACAGATGCAAAGCAGCAAGCACCAGACATCACATGAATGCACTACGCTGGCATGAGCACCAAAAGTTATCCCTCCATGAGATTAATACATTCCAATCAAAATCAACACAAGAAAAATTAGACTAAAAACGACTATATGCAAGCAATTAAGCGAGCAACTCTAGCAAGAGAAAGATTAGCTACTATCACAGTACAGAGTCACATGTTTGGTGTATCCCCGGTGCCACCCCTCTTCATCCATGGAAGGCTCCCCGCTTCTGAACAATCATCCGAGCTAGCAGGTAGCTTGCCCTTCAAATTAGACCACTGCCAAATTTTCGACACGGAGAAGCTCTCCCCTTTGTTTCGTGCGCAAATATTCTTCCCTTCCATAAGCTCAGCGTTGACAGAACTTATACCGGCAGGTCTTGTTCTCATCGCACCACCACCAACGCCATTTCTAGTTCGGCCGGGTTGGAGAGCTACTCGGAGCTCAGAAGTCCCAAGAACATACTGGTAGGTGCCCATAGAGAAGCATCTCCTTGCATCCAAGCTGCTGCTGCTACTCTCCCCTTCCTCTCTCCTCAGCACGGCACCATTGGCATTGCCGCCTTCAACAGCGCCCTGGGTCCCGACATTCTTGAACTTGCCAAGCCTCACTGGGAATACCGTCTTCTCGGCCACCGGTGTCTGCACCCCCTGTGAAGCCTTCTGCCCAGACAGTCCGAACCCGTCCTCGCAGTCCTCCGATAGCCGTCCTTCCTCAAACCCCTCCTCGAAATCGAACATCGGGCTGTTCTCCGCCGTGAGATCCGGGGCAAAGAGCACCCCGCGGCATAGCGGGCACGTCGAGTTGGACAGCAGCCATGTGTCGATGCAATGCAGGTGGAACGCGTGCCCGCACAGCGGGAGCAGCCGGAGCCGGTCTTCGGCGTCGAACTCGCACAGGCACACCGCGCAGTCGAATGGCTCCTTGTCGCCGTCGCCGCCACAGCCCACGACGATCTCCCGGTACGCGAACACGGGCAGCGCGTCGATGAACGCCTGGTCCAGCCCGGCGTCGTGAAGGTGGAACAGCTGCTGGAGCTGCCGCTGCAGCGCCGCGTCCGCGCCCGCCGCCTCCCCCGAACCCCGAGCCGCCGCCGCCGCCGAACCCCCTCGGCGGCGGTGTTGCTTCTTCATGAGCAGCCGCACCAGGAGGTGGAGCAGGCCGGAGACAAAGAACACCACCGCAAGAATCACGATGATGAACAGCACCGCTGGGCTAATCTTGCCGCCGCCCCCGCTGGGAGCCTGCAACTGCGGTGGCGGCGGCGGCGGCACAGCGCTGGCGTACGGGAGGGAGTCCCTCACGACGAGGCCGCCATGGAGCCGGCGCGTGGACGGAGAGGTGGCGGCCGCCGCGAAGGATCCGAGCGAAGAGGAGGCCACTCCAGCCATGTCTCCTACAAGCTCGGACCGGAAGGCCACCACCCCCACATCTCGTCTGATCCGACAGTCCACCACTCGCCAAAGATGCGATCTTCGCAAGAAGCCAACAGCAATCCCGGCCTAAAAGATGCAGAAGTCGCACCTAAAAGCGGCGGCCTTCGCTGCGCCCTGGAAGCGTCCGAGGAGCTAGGGACCAAGAAATCCTCGGGAACCTTCGGTTGGGGCGAGCAGGCAGGCAGAGCCAGCCACGGAGGGGAGGGGAGCGGAGCGGAATGGGAGGGAAAGCGGATGAGCCTAAAGAATTCTTTGGATCGGTTGCTGTTGCGAGCCGTGTGGGGGAGGGGGGAGAGTGGAGGAGGAGAGTGGTGGGCGCGCACGAGGTGGCAAAGCGAAAGCGACGGCGGTGGCGAGGTGCCGGCTTGGGCTCGGTGGCTTTTGGGGGTTTTTGGTGCGTGTGCGCGGCGCTTTCGGCCGCAACGCGCGTTGGAATTGGATTCGCTCACGGCAGGTCGCGGTCACGGAGGGTTGAGGTGGCCAATGGGCGAGTCTTATCTGGAGATGGCAACGGGTAATACCCATCAGGTATTGCCATTTTATACCCGTACCCACTAGGTGTAAATTTACCTGTCGGGTTATCCGTATCCGCACGCGGGTAGGAAAATTTACCTATACCCGTACCCGCGCGGGTATTACTACCCGACGGGTAACCCGTACCCGCAAGCATACCCGGTTCAACACATAAGAATATCATCAATTTAGACATTTATTAATCATACATGCCAAGCATAAAAGCGTCTAATGATCAAAATTAGTACATCACATAAACATACTTGACATGACCATATCAACATATGACAAACAAATAAACAATCAACAACAAGTAGATAATAAAATTAACATTTGAGTTGGATGTATAGTTGTCTAATGCGGGTATTCATTACCCGCGGGTAGGTGAGTATGGGTAGTATATACCCACACCCGCACCCGCCTACCCGGCGGGTAGAGGATTTCGCCCAATAACGTACCCATGGGTACATAAAATTTTTCATACCCGTCTCTTTATTGGGTAAAACCCGTCGGGTATTCGGGTATCGGGTACCCATTGCCATCTCTAGTCTTATCGTGCCGGCCCACATTCTGGTACTGTTGGTCCGGTCTAAATATAGCACAGTCTATTTAGCTTGTGGATTATGGGCGCGATCAACATGGCTGCGCTACAGTGTTGCGGGCTTATTTGACACTATTCATAAGTTTCGTCTTTTTCTGAAATTTTGGCTTTTTGTTGAGCTTTTTTGCCGGTTCTTTTTTTCCCGTATGTGTTTGTATTATACGTAATGGGCTAACATATATTTTATATTTTTAAATTTTTTAAATTTAATTATGCTAAATAAGCCTCTGTCAGCTACAGTGCTTTTTTCAGCCAGCTACAGTGTTTTCAGCCATAAGCCACGAGCTTTTCAGCCGAACCGATCACCCCCTATATCGGCACGGCCTGGTGAACCGTGTCATATCTGGGCTAAGAGGGCGGCACGACAGGCCGGTATGGTACGGCCCGGCTCGTCAAATATAACCCTTTTTTGACTATCGGGTGTAAAAAATTCGAAAAAAAACAGCAAAAAAATAAAAAATGTAATTTTTTTCTACAAATAGGGGGCATCCGGTCTCCATTCTCCACACCTCAAACCTGACTCTCATATCTTTGTTTAGATGTGAAAAATCCAGTAATGTTTGCGCAAATTTGGTAAAATTAATGAGAAATTCGTGCGAAATTCAGAAAATTCAAAAATCTTGAAAGAATTTTCTAAGAGCTACAGAAGAGGTAATAGTGCTGCCTTATTTTAATTTTTTTGCTATTATGTGTTGATCAAGATTAAGTTAATTGTACTTTACTATTTCAATTTACAGTTGATTCAATGGAGAATTACGATTTTCAACTCTTCGAATTCGGCCTTATGGCGGATGATATGTAATCCTTTCAAGAAGCATATCTATCCGCGGAAAGATCCACATTCACAACAAACTGGAGGGACAAGCGATGGCCCTGTCGGCACAGGATCCAATCGATCCATCTTCTGCTGACTCAACGAGTGCATCTACAACTCATAGCACGGGTGCAAAAGAAGGCAAGCGATACAAATGCGCTAAATGCAGTTGCAATATAACCCCGATGACTCGATACGTACTTGGGAGTACAACCCAGAGGTCGTCCGGGAATCCCTTTGTAGATTAATTGTTTCTCAAAATTTACCTTTAACATTTGGTGAGTCTGATGCTTTTCAAAAATATATTAGGACTACTCATAACCTTCAATTTAGTGTTGTATCTAGGCAAACCACAACTAGAAATTTAATTAAATATTATAACAACTGTTGTGAAAAATTGAAAGAAATGTTTCATACATGTATATTCTCTATTACTTTGACATCAGACATATGGAGTGGTAGTGCTAGAGAGGATTATATTAGTATTGTTACTCATTATGTTAATGATGATTGGGTAATGGAAAAAAGAATAATAGGATTTAAATTAATTAATATTTTGCATACTGTTGAAAATATTGTAGAATGTATTATTAAAGTCGTAGTCAGATTATTAAAGTCATATTATTAATCTTATTGTTAAATCTAGTTTAAAAATATTAAATGCTTGTATTGATTCTTTTAAAGATGCAATTTCATATATTAATTGTTCTAACCAACGAATAGCCGTATATAAGAGCTTTTGCGTAGTAATGAACGTCCATCCTAAAAAATTTGGCTTAGACATGCTTGTTAGATGGAACTCTACTTGCCTTATGCTTAAACTTATATTACCATATAAGAGTACCTTATCTATTTTCCTTCACACCCAAGGTCATTAACCTCATAGCTCCTCTAGTAGAACCCAAGTTAGAGACCCTGAACTTACTGAGGACAATTGGGTTGTTGGTAAAAAAATAATTTCTTTTTTAGAATTTTTTTATAAAGCTACACTTTGTCTTTCTAGAGTATACTACCCAACCTCTCCTCTAATTGTTCATAACATTCTTGAAATTGCCACTCACCTAAAGGCTTTTGAAAATGATCCTATACTATGGGATGATGTAGTTGCCATGAAAACTAAGTTTTTAAAATATTAGAGGGAAATTCCTATTTTATATGCATTCGTCTTTATTTTGGATCCTAGGGATAAACTCCAAGGATTTATAAATGTATTATAACTTTTAAATGATGCCACCGGTTTAGATTATTGTACATACTGTAGAGTAGTTAATGATAAATTATATGAGGTATACGAGAAATACGAAAATAAGTTTGGGTCTGTGCAATTAGAAATACCCCCTGGTATCCCCTCGCACTTCTATGGGGACTATGTAATGAGGCAAAATTTTTCGTTCTTCCTCTAGAGATTCTCGTGCAGGTACACATCAGTCAGGAGGAGGAAGGTGATAAAGCACCGGAGACCTATCAAGCTATCTCAACAGTGATAGTGTTAGCTTCGAGCAAGAGTTGAACATCCTCTCGTGGTGGCAAACCTAGAAAGTAACATATTCAGTGCTATTCATATTAGCACGGGATGTGTTGACTGTTCCTATCTCTACGGTCTCCTCGGAGTCAGTCTTCAGTCTATCTGGAAGAATAATCGAGGAACAACGAACAAGTCTCTTGAACGATATGGTCAAAATCATTTTGACTGTCAAAGTCTAGGAACAAGCTGAATCAAGATTCCAACATACTGCAGAGAATAAAGACTTAAAAGAATTTTTGAGAATTTGTATCTAGATAGCAATTAATAGGATTTTCAATATTTAGTCACTAATGAGCTTTATAGGCTGTACTCTTTTTTTCTTTACCAAGGTTTTCTCAAGTTGAGTTTCTACTTGGTAAAGTTTTTAACGAGTCAGTCATCCCATATAATTTAACAAGTTAATAAAGCTCATTATGTCATTGAAAATAATTATCTTGATGATTAACAATGTCTACAATTTTCTATAATTTTTTGCAATTTTCTACAATTTTTCCTTAATTTTCTAAATGTTTTCCTCTTTTTCTCAGCTTAACGGGCCAACCGTGTCGGCATGGCTAGTTAAGCCCTTGCCGTGCCTACGTCAGCATGACATGGTCGTGGGCCATGTCTGGGCTCACACCATGGCCCATGGGCCAGCATGGCATGATTCGTTTATTTGTCGGGCCTAAACAGGCCATGCCTGAACCGAGCTCGTGTCATGCTAGCCCGGCATGGCCAAGTGGACACTTCTGGCAGAGGGTGTCTGGTGCAAGGGGAGAGCGTTGTGTCGGGCCCGTGGCTGGCTAATCGCGGAGGGTGAGCAGAGGGTGGGCGAGGCATTTCGGCCTGTCTAGTGTTTGAGATGGCTAGTGGCTACCCAAGCTAGTCTCCGGTCGTCGGCTCTTGCCTTGACTAGATCTAGCCACCTAGGCTCAGGCTAGTGCATACAATTAGCACAGATTAAATAGAGTTATTATTAGGGCTGTTCACAACTACACCGAACCAAACAAATTGAATCGTACCGGTCAACTTGGTTTGACCGATAGTTGGTATTTAGTACGGTATGCGAAAAATCTGTTTTCGTAATTCGGTGTTTTCGGGAAAATCGGCTGAAAACTGAACAGATCGAACAGACCGAATTACAAAATCTTTTAGCATTCATTCTCTTCTAGCTCACTGTTATTTCCTTGTTTGCTATATATGCATGTTTGTTTTTGTCTTTTATTCCCTTCTTGTTGTTATCTAGTGGTTCTATAGTTTATAATTTCTATAAATTTATTTGTTTGTTGCTGTCTATCATTGTTAGTTTGTTATCATGCTAAAATATTATCATATTATTTCACAATTCGCGTCAGTTTTGGTAAATATGGTATTTATCGATACCGAACCATATTTTTAAAAATACCATATTTACCGAAAATATCGTATTCACTGAACCGAATTTACCAAAAATACCGAATGAACAGCCCTAGTTATTATACTACCCCTCTATTCTTTCTTATGTCATGTTTTTGACTTTTTACGATATACGAGATACAATTTTAATCGCTACTTTTTATAACTTTTATATAGTCAATCTAGATAATTTTAAATCTATTAGCAGTATTTGATGGCATGAATTCTAGGAAGTCAAGTAAAAAAGAACGGATGAAGTACTTAGAAAATGCTAATTAGCATACATCTACATTGAAAGTGTAGCTGGGCGTCCGACGATTCCGGCGGCAGCGCGATGGCGATCTCTTTCGGTTTATTACCCCCTTTTCAACCTTCGATTTTGGATAGTCGGTGGCTTAGCAACGAATGACAAGCAGCGGGGGTGCTACCGTGCCACCAGCTAAGAGTATACCAACATGCGGTGGACTAACTTGGAGGCGGTTTTAGGGTGACAACTGTAGGAGGAGAAGTGAGGAGGAGCAACAAGAGAACAACGAGCGATGTTAAGATGGCAGGACAAGGGAAGAAGGTGGGATTGGCAAGGTTGATTGTAGGTTAAAATACGGTTTTGTGTTGAACGTATGAATTTCCTAGGATTTTTATAAGAACTTCGTAGAAAACATTCAATTCCCGTGAAAACTGAAAAAAAGTTCCCACATTTCAAATGGGACCTAAATCAACTTGGGTCTAAACCTATATTTGGGTTGGTAGCAGGGGCGGAGGTACCATCCGGCTAGCTTGGGCGACTGCCTGGGCTCTCCGGCGACGAGCAATGTTGGATGCAGAGCATCCCACCTGCGGCGGCATACCACCACGGGTAGTGGCGAAGCTACCTCCTGATGACCTTGGGTGGCAGCCCGGGCACGCTTGCGAAAGGGGTAGACCAAGAAACCATCTTCTTGCCTCCCTCCCGCCATGGCCTAGGCAACGAAAGCTCATGTCTTAGTCTAGAAGGTGAAGAAGGAAAGAGGGAGTGGCTGCTGGGTGTTGTAAATAATCTTGTTTTAGAGTCATGTGCAAAATTTAGGTGTAATCAAAGTCGAATTGCAACCGCAATTCAAAGTCGTAGATGGAAACCAAGTCAAAGTCGTATAAGACTCGGAGTCGGAGTAGGTTGAGAACCCGTGTTGAATTAGAACAGCCGGGTATAAAAAGAGGCTTAGAGCCATGTATTCGAAGTACCAAGCCATTGAGAAAATACCAAAAAGAGGGAAACACACAACGCATTGTTTTGTCGTGTGATTGTGCAAGGCGTGGTCGGAAGGACTCACGATCACCGCAAGCGTGATCGGGAGGAGTTACGACCACGGCAAAGTTCCAGCAGGGAAGGCTACGACCACGGTAAAGGTGGTCGTAAGGAGTCAAAGGTGGTCGTAATGAGCTACGACTACACCGGGAAGGCCAGAACGTGGTCGGAAGCGACTCCGACCACGTTGAAGGAAGTGAACGTGGTCGTACGGGTGTTCGACCACGGTGAACAGTGATCGCCAGCATCACTGCGTGATTGTAGAAGGTTTCGATCACGGTATCTCGAGCGGCTGAAGGAAGGCAGCGGCAGCGATATCGCAGAGCGGTCGTAAATTGCTACAGTAAATTTACGACCACGTTGAAAAAGCGATCGGAGGAGATTGAGGCGTTCGGAATTGGTCGTAAGTACTCTGAACCGATCGTATTTGATTCTCACCGGTCGTAAACGACTCTAACCGGTCGTAAAAAGGTCCTGGGAGGTCGTAAGACCTTACAACAGTTGGTATCAGAGCCGTGGTTAAACATGGCTGACACGGCGAAGCAGAGCGTGTCGCTGCAGTACCCGATCCTCAGTTCGGAAAACTATCCGGTCTGGGCGATGAAGATGAAGGTCAACATGATCGCGCAAGGCGTCTGGGGTGCAGTCGAACCAAAGGAGAAGGACAAGGTCCTCGATGATCGTCTCGACAAGATGGCGATGGCAGCGATCTATCAAGCTGTGCCCGACTCGATGATGCGACAGCTGGTCGGCAAGGAGACGGCGAAAGACGTCTGGACTACTCTGCAGATAATGCACCAAGGAGTAGATCGAGTGAAGGAAGTTCGACTTCAAACATTGAGGAGTGAGTTTGAATCATTGAAGATGGGAAAGAACCAGACTGTGGAGGAGTTCTCTGGGAAGTTTAACGAAGTCGTAAACGAGATCAAATCTCTCGGCGACGACTTGAAAGACGAGGTGGCGGTGAAGAAGTATCTACGAGTACTACCAGAGAAGTTTCTCTCGGTCGTAACTACACTCACGTACTCGCAAGACCTCTCGAAGATGAAGGTTGAGGAGGTAACTGGAGCGCTCAAAGCACACGAGCAGCTTCTGAAGAGTTATCAAGCCGACAATGAAGGACAAGGGCCTTACAACCAACAAGCATTGTTTGTAAAGGAAGACACGAAGAACCGAGGAGAATCGACATCAAGGGGCGGTCGTGGTCGTGGTCGTGGCACATCGACCGGCCGCGGTGCATCTCATGGACGAGGTCGAGGCTTCGATCACAGAGGTCGTGGACGAAGTGGTCGAGGAGGTGGTCGTGGAGGCGGCGACCGTCAGACCGACAAGTCTGATGTCCAGTGCTACACGTGCGAGAAGTTTGGGCACTACGCAGCCGAATGTCGGAGCCACATCCAGTGCCATAACTGCAAGAAGTATGGTCACTATGCTGCGAATTGCCGGAGTAAGAAGAAAGTAGAGGAAGCAAACCTGGCTCAAACGGATGAGCACAAAGAACCGACATTGCTGTTGTCGCTCTGCACTGCAGACGAACCGACAATGGTTCTATTAAATGAGGAGAAAGTGTTTCCGAGTCTGTTGGAGAAAGGAGAGCAGACTCAAGAGCGGACGGCAGACTGGTATCTCGACAACGGAGCCAGCAACCACATGACGGGTACGTACTCGATGTTTTACGAATTAAATAAGAATGTGCTTGGAAGAGTACAGTTCGGAGACGGCTCGACCATTCAGATAAAAGGGAGAGGCACGATCCTGATGCAGTGCAAGGATGGAAACCAGAGGAGATTGTCGAATGTATACTACATTCCAAGTCTACGAAGCAACATTATAAGCCTTGGACAATTGACTGAAGAAGGTTGTCGGATTGAACTCAAAGACACCTATCTGAAGATGTACGACCACACTGAGCGACTGCTGATGAAAGTACAGAGAACGGTAAACCGTCTGTACAAAATTCACATTGAAGCATGCAAGCCGAAGTGTATGAAGACTACAACCGATAATGCGGCCTGGCTATGGCACGCAAGATTCGGACATCTGAATTTCCAGAGTCTCAACACGATGGCGGGAAAAGAGATGGTGGTCGGATTACCGACAATCGACCACCCGGAGCAAGTCTGCGAAGGCTGTCTGGTGGCGAAACAAACTCGTAGCGGTTTTCCACAGCAGACGAGTTTCAGAGCTTCGCAACCACTCGAACTGGTTCACGTAGATCTGTGCGGACCAATCACACCTCGTACAGATGCCGGGAATCAATACTTCATGTTGATCGTGGATGACTATTCAAGAGCCATGTGGGTGTACATGCAGAAAAGCAAAGATGAGGCAAAGACGAACTTTCAGAAGTTCATAACTCTTGTCGAAAACGAAGTCGACAAAAATGTGAAGTCGGTCAGGTCAGATCGAGGAGGAGAATTCCTCGAGAAAGAGTTCGACTCGATTTGTGAAGAGAAGGGTATTGCAAGACTCTTCACGGCTCCGTATTCACCTCAACAAAACGGAGTCGTAGAAAGAAGAAACCGGACCGTGGTCGAAACGGCACGAAGTCTGTTGAAGAGCCGATTCCTGCCCGGGAGATTTTGGGCAGAAGCAGTACGACATGCTGTCTATCTGCTAAATGCGACCACGCGATCACTGGATGGAGTCACTCCATATGAACAGTGGTCGGGAAGAAAACCCAATGTCGAGCACCTAAGGGTCTTCGGATGCTTAGCCCATGTGAAGCCATCCACTTATCTCAAGAAGCTAGACGACCGGAGCAGACGGATGATTTATCTTGGCTCGGAACCAGGCACCAAGGCGTACAGGTGCTATGATCCGGTCGAAAAGAAGATTCATGTGAGCAGAGACGTGGTCTTCGAAGAGAACAAACATTGGGAGTGGGAAGAACACGAGGACATTGAGAAAGACATGTCGAAGTGGGTAACCTTCGAAGTCGAAGAAGTCGATGCTGACAATACGGAAGAAGCTACGACCACATCTCAAAGCCAAAATTCGACCGGTGCTGATGATCAGGAAGTCTCACCAAATGAAGAAGAGTCTGATGAAGAAGATTCGAGCGATAGAATACCGAAGATGAGAAGCATAAGTGAGATTTATGCACAAACTAAACCAGTGCAGTCTGAAGAGCTACTGCTTTACACGACTGCAGAAGAACCTGGAAGCTATGAAGAAGCAAAGGGAGATGCATACTGGAGAGCAGCTATGCAGGAAGAGCTGAAGTCGATTGAAGAGAATGACACATGGGAACTCACCGATTTGCCAAAGGGTCATCGAGCAATCGGTTTAAAGTGGATCTTCAAGGTAAAGAAGGATTCCAAGGGAGAAGTCTTAAAACACAAAGCACGACTTGTGGCGAAAGGGTATGTTCAAAAACAAGGC
This sequence comes from Dendrocalamus latiflorus, assembly GCA_017311315.1. Classification (NCBI taxonomy): domain Eukaryota; kingdom Viridiplantae; phylum Streptophyta; class Magnoliopsida; order Poales; family Poaceae; genus Dendrocalamus; species Dendrocalamus latiflorus. Next base: position 28,772,046 of record CM029660.1, on the reverse strand, counting down.
ATCGACTACGAAGAAGTCTTTGCCCCAGTAGCTCGTATGGAGACTATACGACTACTTCTTGCATTGGCAGCAAACGGTGGATGGGAGATTCACCACATGGATGTGAAAACGGCGTTCTTGAACGGAGACATTAAGGAGGAAGTTTATGTCTCTCAACCGCCGGGTTTTCAATCCAAGGAGCAAGCTGAGAAAGTCTTGAAGCTGAACAAAGCTCTCTACGGACTTAAGCAAGCACCACGAGCATGGAATTTGAAGCTTGACAAAAGTCTAACGGCACTCGGGTTCAGAAGAAGCAACTCTGAACATGCTGTGTACACGAGGGGAGATGCGAAGAACAGACTGATCGTGGGCGTTTACGTGGACGACTTGATCATTACTGGATCGAGTTCGAAGGAGATCAAGCGGTTTAAAGAAGAGATGAAGAGGCTGTTCAAAATGACCGATTTGGGACTTCTGTGCTACTACCTCGGCATTGAAGTAAATCAAACCGACAACGGCATAACACTTTGTCAGTCGGGATATGCTCGAAAGATTCTGGAGAAGTCGAGTATGGAAGAGTGCAATCCATGTCAAACCCCAATGGAGAATCATCTGAAGTTGAGCAAGACAGGCCCAGGATCACCAGTTGATGCCACGACTTATAGGAGCATTGTCGGAAGTCTACGGTATCTGGTGCACACCCGACCAGACATCTCGTTTGCGGTCAGATACGTAAGTCGTTTCATGGAGAAACCGACTCAGGAGCATATGAATGCCGTGAAGCACATCCTGAGATACATCAAAGGTACTTTGAATCTCGGGACTCAGTACAAGAGAGGAGGTGGAAAGTCGTTGCAGCTGACGGGCTACAGTGATAGCGACATGGCGGGAGATGTCGACGATCGAAAGAGCACGACAGGCATAATGTTTGTGCTTGGGGAGAGTCCGATCAGCTGGCAATCTCAGAAGCAAAAGGAGGTTGCATTATCTTCATGTGAAGCCGAGTACATCGCAGCGAGCGCAGCATCTTGTCAGGGAGTCTGGCTCGCTCGACTGTTGAGTGAATTGTCAGATGAAGAAATTCAGAAGGTAACGTTCAGGGTTGATAACAAATCGGCTATTTCACTGAGCAAGAATCCGGTTCTACATGATAGAAGCAAACACATAGACACAAGATATCATTATTCAGAGATTGTGTCGAAGAGGGGAAGATCGATATCAACTATATCAGAACCGAAGAACAGAAATCAGACATATTGACAAAGTCGCTGGGGCGAATAAAGTTTTCAGAGATGAAGAAAAAGATTGGCATGATCGAAGTCGAAAAACAAGATTAGGGAGAGAATGTTGTAAATAATCTTGTTTTAGAGTCATGTGCAAAATTTAGGTGTAATCAAAGTCGAATTGCAACCGCAATTCAAAGTCGTAGATGGAAACCGAGTCAAAGTCGTATAAGACTCGGAGTCGGAGTAGGTTGAGAACCCGTGTTGAATTAGAACAGCCGGGTATAAAAAGAGGCTTAGAGCCATGTATTCGAAGTACCAAGCCATTGAGAAAATACCAAAAAGAGGGAAACACACAATGCATTGTTTTGTCGTGTGATTGTGCAAGGCGTGGTCGGAAGGACTCACGATCACCGCAAGCGTGATCGGGAGGAGTTACGACCACGGCAAAGTTCCAGCAGGGAAGGCTACAACCACGGTAAAGGTGGTCGTAAGGAGTCAAAGGTGGTCGTAACGAGCTACGACTACACCGGGAAGGCCAGAACGTGGTCGGAAGCGACTCCGACCACGTTGAAGGAAGTGAACGTGGTCGTACGGGTGTTCGACCACGGTGAACAGTGATCGCCAGCATCACTGCGTGATTGTAGAAGGTTTCGATCACGGTATCTCGAGCGGCTGAAGGAAGGCAGCGGCAGTGATATCGCAGAGCGGTCGTAAATTGCTACAGTAAATTTACGACCACGTTGAAAAAGCGATCGGAGGAGATTGAGGCGTTCGGAATTGGTCGTAAGTACTCTAAACCGATCGTATTTGATTCTCACCGGTCGTAAACGACTCTAACCGATCGTAAAAAGGTCCTGGAAGGTCGTAAGACCTTACAACACTGGGCATGGCGAGTGTCTTAGGCTAAGGATTGCGTGGAGGAGGCCTAGCCCACTAGTTGACAAACTAGCTCATACCCTACAAGATTCAGTACAAACCAACACATTACAAAGTGACTCGTCTCTTCTCTCTAGTCATAACAAGCAGCGGCAATTGAGGCAGCGCACAGGCGCCAGTGAGCTAGGGTTAGCAGGTGAGAAGCGGAGAGCTAGGCGTCGCATTTTGTCTTGTAGGTGGGTGGCAAGGAGCCGCACGCCGTGCACGGGTGTTGGGCTGCAGGGGTGCGATGCGTGTGGTTTGCTCAGGCTCCAAGAAAAATTGTGACTCCACCACTACTAGTTGGCAGTGCTTGAGTATTACTCCATAATCTGTCATTCAAAGGGGCCAACCCCCAATGTGTCAGCTTACCGAAATTCTAGTTTTTCTTCTTTTTAAACATCACACGTACGCACAGGAGAGGGCCTCTGGCATAAGGTAGAATTGTGGAGGCCAGGGAAAGTCTAATTGAACATTGTTCTACCACAAGCTCATGCGTACATTGGGGTAGCTCAGCTAGGGCATGCATGCGGCAACAACTCAGTGCTGAAGATTTGCAGCGGAAAAAGCACCGTGCGAGTGTGAGCCGTGAGAAAGGAACACGCTGCCTCAGGCCTAAGCATGTTGCAACAAGAACAATGACGTGGTCCCTAGCTGCGAGGGCTCAGATCCTTCCCAAAAGCCTGTTTTTTTTTCTTTTAGAAATCTAAGGAGAATGGCTTGTACTTCTTGCTACAGAGCATGTTCAAATATCTCTTCAAAAGTCCTGATAGTTGTATCCTGCGTAGAAAGGCTCAAGCGTCTGCCCAAAGTCACAGAACCCATGTATGTCAGCTCTCAGCAGTGATGTTCGGGAGGTGCATGGGTTACAGACCGGAACTGTATGACCAAAATCCGGTCAGTTGATTTGCAGGCCACGATGTTTCTTCTCGTCACAGTCACTTCGCAATTTTTACCGGACGCAGAAGTAATATCTGCGGACTGGATGCAATTCACCCAATGCAATACCGTACAATCAACTTTGACTTTCCATTCTCCTGTGCTTGAAAAGCGAACTATTTCCCGTATCTAGTATTATTATAACTTTTTTCAATTATAACCCCTTAGCACCCGTTTTTGCAAAAAATAAACCTCTCTCCAAAGCCAAGCTAGCGCAGGAGGACGAGCGGTAGTAGGCCGGGCCAGGCAGTTGCCCAGCTATGGTAGCTCCGACGGGGCAGCAAGCGGGTAGTGGTGCGTGGGCAGGAGGCCAAAAAAAAAGCATGTGGGAGTAATTAGGTGAATTCATGTGGAAGGCAATAAAGAACACGTGTTTCAATTTAAGATTGGTAAAAACGTATACTTTTTTGTACTAACAAATTCCATTTTGACTGCTACAACAAATACAAAACATTAACGAGTACATAATTAAGTTTGACCTGCTAGGACCGAAGAGTTGGCATCGAACACAGTAGTGGGTCAAGGGTTGCCCACTGTCTGCTTCCTTTTGCAGCGAAGCTGGTCCTGAAGGAAGGTCAGCCTGTCAGGAGAACGTCGTATGTCGTGTAAGTCATATTGTGATGGTTGCAGAGTGGAAGCGGTTGCACCGTATAATTGACTAGGTCTAATCTCTTGCGCGTTGAACATTTGCTGCACCCAATCCTCTGTATAATTGCTGGCGTCATGTGGAAGGAAACACATTTTGTTAGGCCGACATAAGGTAGAATTGAAATGAAACCCGTAGTTTTAAGTACCGGTGTCGTGTGTTGCACAGATGATGAACCTTCCGGGTACTCCGGTCCACAATAGTCGACTGCAGCGAAGTCTGATGCCTCGTAATCTGTGCTATACTTGTGGACCGTATAGCTATCATATGTCTGATCGTACAACTTGTCATGCTGTCGGAGATGCGGGTGGTCCGCGGGTATGTACATGCTGTACTACACCTCGCAGTCTTGAACAGGGGAGTTGATGTCGGTGTCTGTGGTGTCCTGTGTGCCGGGATGTCTCCATGATGAGGATGGAAGTAGAGTGCTTCCTCGTCACCCATCCCCCCCGGCAAGGATGGTCTGTCCTCGGGCTGCCTCCGTGATGAAGGTGAAAGTAGAGTAGTGTCAGCGCGAACGTCCTGTACGAAGACAACATGTATGAAAAGCAACGAAAATAAGGTATCTTGCTGATTGTAGCAGATTATGAAATCGTCAAACTTGAGCAGTGTGTTGCACAGACTGGGAGCGACTGAGGCTATGGGGGTGCGCCGACGAGTTAGGGCATGTGGATGAAGCTACCGACGGATGATACAGCGGCTCGTCACTCCCAAGATAAACACATCGCTAGCACGGCTACAGTTGATGGGCCTCGGTGTGTGTTTGACATCCTCATACATGTTGCGGATGGACCCTAGCAGTCGTTCAATCATGCTTGACTATTCGTGGCGCAGTGTGACTCCACTCTCAGACACGATATGACATAGCCAGTCGACTTGCAATGACGAACAAAATATGTTAGGCGTGTAGACTCGAATAGTAGGATATAAATATGAACTTTAAGTCTTTTTACCACTTCAACCTACTATGCCGCATGGTGTCGGTCTGGGTCGAGTGCCAGCCTATCGGCGTACGTAGACTGTGAGGGGGCTACACAGGGAGACATGTAAGTCTGCAATGGGTTCACAGCATGTACCACTCTAAGTATAAGTGGTACGTGTTTGGGTAGTACAGCTGTCGCTCCTGCTCCACCCTCGTCCTCGCCGACTGCACCCATGCATTCGTCCACGGGGCCTGTGTCACCCTCCACTTGTTGCTCTTTCATCCCTTCTTCAGCTGGCTGCGAAAAAATAGGGGTACATAATTGTTACTTCAGTGAAGAAATAAAACAGACATGAATGGTACACAATAAATTATATGCAACAAGGTAACAAATAAATTTACTTACAAGTGAACGTGACCGGGTAGTGGTCAACATGGTGCTGGTGGCACCTGCTATGAAGCCCAAAGTGTCTCATGTGTCGTCCGAAAGAAGCTATCTTGGAGATGAACTGCATGGTCCACACCATTCACACAATGCTATCCTCGTCCAAGATCTCGAACGCGTTGTGAAAATCCAGGTACGCTTATCATGGTGTCTTCCTGGACCATCTAAGCTCGTTGGCAATCTAGTGAGTACCCATGGTCGGCCCGTCCACCAGATCATCACCATCGCTGTCATCGTAGAAGCATGCCTCCAACTAGTACGGGTGCACCAACACCCGAACGTACGGGTGACCAACAAGGAAGTTCTTCCATGACCACAGTTGCAACAAGATGTAGCAGCTAGTGAGGTTTAGCATGCCAGTGGCACACTGCGAGCTATCACACAAAGTCATGTAGGTCGTGCACAGAACAGCTGAGCCCTAGCTATACATGATCAGGATATCATCATCATCATCCTCGCTTTGACTAGGGACTCAACAACGATATGGATGTAGTTAGGGTACACCGAGTTGCCCTGAGTCGTAGGAAACATGATCCACTTGAACATAAAGAACAAGCCACTAGGTGGGACCTCATGACATATGCAGACACGTCTGGTGGGCATTGCCCGTACAGCCGCAGACACCCATGTGGCACTCCAGAGAACTTATCTAGAATGGGATGACCAAACTAGTTAAGCATACGTGTCTTCCAGTCAAGTGATCTAGCGGGTGGAATCATGGGATGACCCCGTATTGGCAGACCAATGAGGTCGTAACATTCTACAGGTTGATGGTCATCTCCCCCCACCAGAAGTAAAATGTGCGTGTCTTCGGTCACCACCGGTCAACGAGTGTCGACAGAAGTGGTGAGTCCAGCGTGAACGGCCACCCAATGTCCATAATCCTCATCATGGGAAGCAACCCAGCTCGCCACAGAACTAGAACGTACCGATTATCGAGAGGCTAGTCCTCCCGAGGTCCCTAGGGAACAAAGGGGGCCAGTCTTTCACCGATCGACCATGCCCAACAACGATACTGGCCATTGTAGGATGGGTCTAGCAACGTGCCACCCCTGAGACCATCACCAGTAGCCATTCCTTGTGGTGCATAAAATAGTATGTCGGTATCAAATAGTGGTAAATACAACTGACTACAACCAAGAATAATCACGCCATATTTGTACGTATATATTGCCTAAATTGTTTTTTTCACCATGTGATAGCTTGCTACTTTGATTAAATACACACTTATAATAATTTATTATGATTAGTACTAACTAATTATGATTAGTACTAATTAAATATGAGTAGCTCTAATTAAACATGATTAGCACTAATCACAATGCTAATTAGACATGCACAGTACGTACAAACCTATCATTTACATATTTCTGTAATCGCATGAGACCAATTAAAATACACGTGTACATATACATAAAAATTATTTTAGCTATTTTTTGGCCCGCATTTCTACAGCTATTTACAGTAAATAAACATGGCTACTTACAAAAACACACCCATCAACGAAACATGGCTACGTGGAGCATTCTATATTACAAAACCATAGTTACGCTAATTATATATTAAGCACGTTGTTCGCATGTGAATGAAACATACCTTTTTTTCGAAGGTATTCACCAACTCCATAATACTTCTAACTGTGAAGGATTACAGCTGCACTCTCGTTCAACAGGGAATCTCTCTTTTCTTTTCTTTCCTTTCCCTCCCTCATTGTGCACTTAGTAGCAAATCGGCCATGCGTCACATTTTATATGCACGCGCGAATGTGGCACAATTAACATGCTAATAAAACATGAATACAATGTTGTGTCGTGTAATTATCCACGGAATTCTCTTGCGTCAAGAAGCAAACCACGCGAGAATGCTCCCCCGTGATCCCTTGGCCCCACTGCTCAATGTCCACACGCTCCTACTGCCAATCACGCATGCTTGCTGCCAGTGAATAATGACCGGCTACCCAGCCATGGTAGCTCAGCAATAGCCTGATGAGTAGGGGCAGCTCGGCAGCGCCTGCCCATCACCCTGCCACGCCAGCAACCTGTCACGCGCTACCCAGTCTGTCGAGCTATAGCGGCACGGTAGGTGACACGTGTCGCCTGTCGCGCATTCTGAACTCGAAGAGAGGGTTATTTTTGTAAAAATAGGTGCTAGAGGGCCAACATTAAAAAATGTTACACCAATGATATGCAAGGAATTTTTTTGCTTTTGTGGCCCTTGCACCTTTCTTTTTACAAATCTAGCTCTCTTGGTTTTTTTTGAGGATTTAACCCCTCTTGAGCGCGAAAGAAGGGGCGCTCAACACGTGGCGCATCTCGCAGCCTCAGAACATGGAAGGGCAGGGCCAAGCGTAGGGGGACACTAGGCGTGACCAGTGGCGAGGCTCGCCAACCTTCACGGAGTGCATGAAATGTGCTCAGGGAGCACATGAAGTACTAAGGGGGCGTTTGGTTGCCTGGTTCTTGCCCAGCCAGGCTCTCCAGATGCAAGTTTCAGTTGTTTGGTTGCCCAGCCAGGCTCCCCAGATGCAAGTTTCAGTTGTTTGGTTGCCCGCATCGATGTCTGAACCTAGCTCTCCAGATGCAAAAGGCAGCTCAGAGCCTGGCTCTCGAGATACGGATTTCATTTGCGTTTCTGGCGAGCCAGGCTCGTATGGGGGCAGCCAGGCTCGAGCCAGGCTCACATGGGGCAGCCAGGCTCCACTCACCAATGAACCAAACGTGCCCTAAGTGGCCGAGTGGGCAGGGGGTGCGACTACTTTATGTGCTCGGTGACTTCATGCGCTCTGGTGGCGCAAAAGGTTACGGCCCCCCCACCAGCCGCGTTAGGCATCCTCCTATGCTCGCCCTTGCCTTCCACGCTCCGAGGCCGCGAGATACGCCATGTGTCCAGCGCCTCTTCTTTCACGCTCGGAAGGGGCCAAATTCGTAAAAAAATTAACCAGAGGCGGATTTGAAAAAAGAAAGGACGCAAAAGGCCACAAAAGCAAAGGATTCCCATGCTATATATGTGAACGGTTCTCGAAAAGTGCCAAACACAAGACTGAAAAACTACAGTGCTGACCGGTGAGCGCGATAGCAGAGCTGCTGCGTAGCAAAAAGGCATGTCCTTTGGACCTGCCCAGTGGCACGGACACGTCCGGCCGAGCCTATCCATGACATAGGACGAACTGATGCTCAGAAGTGAACTGCCCAGCGTCCAAGGCGCCACTGGGCGGCTGGGCCGCACATGCATGTACGCGAATGTCGCCTGCTCACTTCACGGCGACTTTTGAGTTCTGTTTCGTAGCTGCTGCGTGTCTCGTGAATTGACCCCTAAATCTCTGGGCAGTTCATGCATGGGTGTATCAGTAAGCTAGAAGAACGTAATTTTGATTTTGAACCATAGACGAAGGGTACCAAGTGAGAACTCCACATAAAACTAGAGAGCTCGCAAGGCAACTCACCTCATGTGATCGGCAGATGAATGAGCCGTATCCAGCATATCTATCATTGTAGAACATTGGCATTGCTAGCACCCAAGAATCAAATGGATATCAGTTCACTGATCAAACAACTAAGATCACAACTCACAAGTTTGCACTCTCCCCACTGTAAGGAGAAGGTTGTCATCTGGTACAGCCAACAGAAAGTCAAAGACGAACACTACCAGGACCATTTATAGACTCATCGCCCATTCGGCCATGAGCCAATAACTCACCAAAATGTTTTGAGTATTGCAGTAGGAAATACTAGGTAACACAAGGTCACTAGAATACAAGATAGATAGGAACGACATGGGACTAGGGACAACGCAAATATATTAAATTAACCAGAGTGATAATTCCCAATCACAGCCGCACCACTTCCAAAATTAAATTATGCCCCCCTGCGCGAGTAAATTCCATCATGTAATGATGGTGTCAACTGTTTGCGATCAGTTGCGCAAGAATACCAACGTCCAAACCTAAATACTGTATAGACTGAGATGAATCACGTTTGTACAGCCCAATCATGATATTTGAAGAAGTTCTGGCTTCCCAGCGTTCACTTTCTACGCTGAACGAATCCATTCTCCGTTAGGTATACCACAAATTCATCTATTAGGTAGGGCTAATATAACGCCCTATTTCTAGGAGCATCATGATTTTCTCACAACTATTTAGAAATGTTCTGCTACGAGTTACATCAATCGAGTGTACAATATTGCCAGCACAAGCTTAAGGATAAAAGTCAACTTTATTACAATATAGAGGCTTAACAGCCAAGTTTTATAGTGGGGCGAACGGCCCGTGGGTATAATACATAACAAAAGAACGCCACAGGCACGCCTAAGCGAAGAATAACCCTAATTCCAAGCGTCATTTGCTCCGTAGAATTCCACCTTATCGCCTTCGTAGACTTCCTCGCTGTCTTGCCAGGCTATTTCTGTTGATATTTTTAGCAAGTATGAGTACAACCACCATACTCAACAAGTTATACGGAAAATACTATTTAAATACATGCAAGGGTTACCATGAGATGGGTAGGATAGTTTATTATTTTATGTGGATGCACTTTCAGTTGTAAATAAGCTTTAAACATAAAAGAACGGTAACTTCTTTAGATATTGGGGTTCCAAAATTTGATTACCAACCGTCAACATTTCCAAATCATTTACAAATCTACTTATGCTTCGCGGTTGGATTCACCCATTAAACACAGCTTCATTTACTGGAAGCACGGCGTATTTGAATACCATTAATCATGACTCTACGTACAGAGCTGTCTTGCTTTACCCACAAAATTTCTTAACTCCCACGACAGAATTAAGAAAACAAGGCTGTTCACTGCTCAATTCTTTAGATAGCCTCCACCTAGTAGGTTTTTGATCTCAACAAGCTTGGGTGACCCCACGGGCCTGCCTGACTTGTCGCAGTCCTACCGTTGTATGGTTAACCATCTCCCATACTCAATCTTGGCCTCCCTCCGCCAGTTGTAGAGGTTCAATCGAATTAGAGCAGTTACTTGACCAGGTTTGACGAATCAAGGCTTGTGGTTGGACGATTACTATATTCTTTACTCAGCATAAGGATCTAGTCCTTATATTTTCATTGAGGCAACTGCCTCCCACGAACCCATATTCAGTGCCCGCGGCACTGCCACCAATCCACAACCATGCCTCCACCCTAGGATAAGGTCATGGGATCCTGCCAACTTGTGGCCTCCAGCAGTCCTTTCTTATCCTAGAACCACAATTCAAAATTCTATCAACAAATGCCAAATCTTTTTATAGCAGAAACATTTGTTGAGTTTCTAAATTACCATGATTATATAATTAATACATTTAATATTACTATGTCTTGTCAAGATGAATATGGCCATCAAATTAAACAGGGCTTTTTCAGATAGTAGGACATTAGCTAATATCATGTCATTCTAAATAATTATTGTACATGAAATAATAATGCGTAAATAACATAATGAAAATACTCATAAATATTAATTAAAGGAATGTAGGTTCAATATGATCAAAGACATGTGACTTGCCTTACGGATATATGACTTCGACAATTTCGAATCCTTTGGTTTCTTGAGCTTGGACTTGATCTTCTCCTTGCTGATCTGGTTGAACTTCAATGTCGGGAGCTAACGCAAAGCCAAATAAAATCTCAGTCCCACGCTTGAAGGATTGAGCTAGGAATAAAGAAATGAAATAAAGAAAGAAAATCACAAAAATCCAAATAAATAGGGTTTTGGGCTTATAGGGGGTCGCGAAACGGAGCTGAGAAATAGGTTGGTGGACTCGAAATGGTCAAAATGGGTATACATTTGTGTTTTCGGGTTTGGGTGAACAGTAACGGGTTGGGCACTATTCACTACGAGTTTACTGTTCATTGCGGGGCTAGTCACTCGAATCCGTTACTTTGCACTATGGGTTCAGGTTCGGGTTTACCGAGTTAGGTGAATAGTAACTGGCCATTACTGTTCTTCTCCACCCCATCGCGTGCGCAACGCCGAAACAGAGGAAACTGCGATCGCGACTGGTGAAGCTAGGGTGCGTTGCGATGGAAAAGGAGGCTATGGCTGGATTCCTGGCACTATGGGGTTTCCGTTTTTGGGGTCGGTGGGGACAGGGAAGTCGGCGATCGCCGGCGGTGAGGCTTTCTCTTCCGCGGAAAGTTTGAATGGTATTGGGTGATAGGAGGGTTAATTGGGCAATTGCAATGGTGTTTGAGCATTTGTGGGGCTAGAGTAGGCTCGGAGGGTAGTGGTTTGGGCGGTGGTGGCCGGAGTTGGGCTAGCCATGATGAGGTGTTTTGGCCGTGCAGTGGTTTTTCAGTGATAGGGAAGAGGGAAGCTCGGGGAGTTAGGGCAATGGTTCGGGGGCATTTCTAGAGGCATGAGGAAGCTACGAGTGAAGTTAATTGGAGAATGTTAGATCAAAGAGGCCGAATTAAGCTAGGGCTTGCCTTGGGGTTTTCGGCGATTACTGGCAATGGGGAGGACGGCTGGAGCTTCGGGGGTGTTTGGCTGACACTAGAGGTCGATGCCTTCGAATGGAGGGGCTCGGGCGCTTAAATAGGACAGCAGAGGCGGTTTAGCATAGTATTTGGGCTGCGGCGACGGTGGTGCGTGGTAGTGTCGGGAAAACTCGGGGAGGCGTGGTGTGGCGGTCAGAAAGGGGTGTGCTGGCTGCCTCGGGCGATGCAATGCAACGGTCAAAAGGTAGCGGTGGTGTCAGGTCGGCAGCACACGTTGAGAGAGGCGAGAGGACAAAACGGTGGGCGCGGCTGTGGCGGTCGTGGTGTAAGATCGAGGAGGCCGACTAGTGGGGGGTGAATAGGCGGTCTAAAAATTTTCTTCAAATTAATATTAGCAATTCAAGACCTTTTCTATTTGCATAAACCAAGTAAACAATGCGGAAGCTTAAATCAATTTGGTTTAGCTCAAATAGTACCTAAGACAAGCAAATTCGTCTAAGTGCACCAACAATGCTAACCTAGGTCAAGATTTGCAATTCTAGAATTACAAGCAATCAAAATAATGCTAATGAGAGATCATGTGGACATGCTCTATGTTTGTGATGAGTGATTGACATTTGTCTTTGAAAGTTTGAGTTTGATTTGAGTGTTTTCTGCAAAGTCGTAGGTCTTCAAGAGGGCGTACGACCGGTTTTGACCGTTGTCGTAGCTCTCTGGCCGTGGTCGGAAGGCTGTACGACCACGTTGTGGCGTTTACGACCACTCTGGCCGTGGTCGTAGGTCACTGGGGTGGTTTACGACCACTAAGACCGTGGTCGAAAGGCAGCAGCAAAGATTACGACCACGTTTGGTCGTGATCACAAGTCTCCGAGAGGTTTACGACCACGTTGGCCATGATCGAACGCTGCTACGACCACGTTGGTTGTGGTCAAAAACTTGGTTCGCAATTTATGACCATGTTGTGTCGTTTACGACCACTCTGGTCGTGGTCGAGCGCACTTACGACTACGTTGGTAGTGGTTGGAAGTCGTCAGTCAGAGCTACGACCGCAGCGGTCGAAAGTCGGCGCTCGAAATTACGACCACGTTATCGCACAAAGCGGTCAGAAGCACTTGGGTGAAGTCGTAGCGCGGTCGGAAGCCCATTCGATCACGTTATAGACTTAGGCTAAAAGTCGTAGCTTCTGTTGTCTGGTCGTATGGCTTCCAGAAGCGGTCGTATCAGCTGGGAATTAGTCGTAAAGACTTATGAGAGGGTCGTAGACCATGTGCATTAATGTTTAAGTGATTTCGACCGGTTGTAATGTAAGTACGACTGTGTGGAGTGTAGTTTGAGCTCTGTTTCTCTGATACAGATGTTTGTACACATTGTGTTGTGCGGTGCTATGAATGTTTGCTTGTCTGTGATGGTTTGCAGGACTTTGAGACTAGTCGTAGTGAGGCATGGATGGTCGAGACTAAGCACAGGGGGTGCTGAGGTCGTGAGCGGCCGGGAGATGCCAAGACGACGAGGTCTGTGAGGTGGTTGCAAGCGTGATCGGCAAGGCAGGAGGAAGCTTCCGGGAAGGCAGCGGAGTGGCATTTTGGAGAAATGCAGAAAGCTGCAAAGGGAAGCTGTGTCTCTGCCAATGCACAGGAGTTGTTGGCGCTAACGGGCAAAGTAGTGGAGCCGTTGGGTTTAACGGGTAAAGAACTGGAAGCTTGTTTTCGCTAGTGGGTAAAGTGAGTGGTAAAACCCGGTGTTAGGTAGGGGTTTACGGGTTCCCCCCGGTAGCAGAAGGCTATAAATAGAGAGGGTAGAGCTCGGGTGCTCTGCGAGATTCTGATCCCTGAGTTGCTCTGTTCTTCCTTGTTTATTTATGAGTGTGTGGGTTCTCGGGATGGAGCAAGTGTGCTCATGTATCTCCCAGTTGGAGTGGCTGTAGAAACCTCCATTATCAATCATTCATCTCTCTTCCTCTATGTTTAGTTTTTGTTCTGTGAATTGGTTGATTGTTTGTGTGTGCCTTCTCTGCTTTATCCTTTCCCATGTATGTCTGAGATGATGGTTCTCATTTGTGCTCTGGCTTTCTTGATCTGAGCAAGTTCTTTGCTCAAGTTACCTTGCTCTCTTCTGCTCTGAACTGGGATCCATACTCAAGACCATTTGGTCAGGTTCTTCCCGAGAGTAGAGATTTCTATCGGGTCCTTGTGCAAATGGTCGTGCATGCTCTCTCTGTCTTCGGTCATTACTGTGTTCTCTCTTTGGTCGATCGACATTTCACTGTGAAGTCTCGACTTCTCTGAAACTGCTTCGGTCACAGCAGGGAGACGTTCGACTACATAGTAAGGTATCGACTGCTCTGGGTTTTGGCCGACTCCATTATTCTTGTTTAGTCTCAGTTGACTTCCTCTTAGTATCCAGCGAGCATTCATCTTCTGTCTTCGTAGCTTCTGTAGCTATTGGAGAAGAAGTAGGTGAGAATTCTTGGTGAGTTTTTGAAGGCACCATTCACCCCCCCTCTGTTGCCATTTCGGTCCTACAGCTAAGTAAATTGCTTGAGTGTAAAAAGAGCACAAGAAAGCAAACCACAAATGACACAATCTCTTTTTACCGTGGTGTTCGAAGACATGCCGGTCTTCCCTAGTCCACGTTGAGGTAAGCCTGAACAAATCGGACCGGCTCCACGAATTAAGCATTCCACCTCAAATCACTAGTGATAGCTCTTTCCCGCTCCGGGTAGGTAAGCTTCAACCTTCACAACTTTGTCGGGTCTTCTCACAACCTTCTTTAAGAAGATCACCGCGCACGACGCCTCCCACGTCGTCTAGGTGTCGGCAAACTCCAAGAGTAACAAGCCAAATCCCTCACTTGACTCTCACCACGTGCAACGAATGCACAAGCTCAACTTGGACACAAAGTCCACCTCTAGAGGCAACACATGCACTCTAGAACACCTCTCCTCTCTCACAAAGTGCAACACAAGCACAATTGAGTGGAGAGCCTCACTCTAGCTCAAGGAATACAAGCCAAGCACCAGCAACCTTCCCTCAACAGCTCTTGAGGGGTATTTATACACCTCCCTCAAAAACTAGTTGTTAGAGAAAAGAGAGGGCAAAAATCTGCCCTCCCAACGGCTGAAAAACTAGTCGTTGGGTTGGAAAACTGGTCAGACCACCACACAGAAACCGATTAGACCGCTAGGACCGATCAGACAGCCCACACATGACCGGTCAGACCGCTCTCAGAAAATCATCGGAGTCCCTCTCTGGAAAAAACCTACCGCCTGAAAGAGCGGTAGTTCCGCCAGGCCGGTCAGACCGCCCTTACCATGCCGGTCTGACCGCTGGGCACATGCTGGTCTGACCGCCGGTGTGGGGCCGGTCTGACCGCCCATTTCAGCCCAGCCTGACTGCCACCTTGCAAATAGTTTCTGAAAATTTGTATGCAATGCATAGTCCTCAATCACCTTACACAAAAGCATTGCAAGATATAGAAATATACATTTAAAACACAAGTGATTTCCAATAGATTATAGAATGTTTCCTCAAGTATATTTTGGAATCACATCACCGGAAACAACATAGACTTAACCAAATTCGAATTTGTCATTTCAAACTTAAGTCACATGTAGCAAAAATATTTACATTAGCTACAATCATTTGAGAGACACATCTCAAATATTAGCATCATGCCTCAAATTGATGACAATACTCAATAATTAATGAAGAATTAGTTAAATTTTCGAGTATACACTTTGTGCACAACAATTGTATACTCTTGGACTAACATTGAAAGCATTAAATTCATTCTATTTGGCATAAATTGAATTTTGAAATTAATGCTTGGCAAAGCCATAATATATAAAGAAAGCTCCCCCTAAATATGTGCATAAAGATTTGAATGAGATTCATGCATATTTTGTGGATGTTGTAAATTTTGGCGGAGTTTCCTCTATATTTTGGGTCCAAGGAAGCATGTCCACAATAACAATATAATCAATAGTGACAATTACATAAACATGCATGCATCTATATGAGAAAGATATAAAGAAATAAATTGGACAACACTCAATAAGAGAGAAGCCACAAAGGTTCACATGAGAGCATAAATCATACAAGAGTTGTCCATGAGACTACAAATAAGATAAATGTTCAAATAAGCTTACAATAGAATTTTACAATAAACCATAAGCTTATCCAACACAGGACAAGGTCTATTGACCTACTACTACACCCTCTTTATCCTTCTTCAATTTATTCTCCCTTTAATCTTCATCTTCATCTCCCCCTTTGGCATCAAATACCAAAAAGAAGAATTTAGCCACAAGATAGATCAAAAAGAGAGGAAAGAGATGAGCTGAAAATTATTTTGAGAAGAACTCACGAGAAGGAGCATTGGAGGAGCCACCATGCACACTACGGCGACGGCGCTAGCGAGGAGGGGGATCATCTCTCTCGAGTCAATTCACCCTGCTATGGCAATCAATCACCTGTCGTTCAAGAACTCCAAGCCTTGAATTCTATCTGGCATGAGCGGCAAGTGCATCTTGTTGATTTCTTTCCATAGTAACGAGGTGAGAATCAACTCTGTTTAGCACAGTAGAGAGATGTCCAAGACTTTGACGCAACTCATTCATGAAAGCATCGTCAAAGAATTGGTGTTTGGACTGTCCCATGTGCTGCTTCCCCCTTTGCCCAAAAGGTTGTCCTCCATGCTCAAAAGGCTGTCCTACATGCTCAAACTGCCCACCATGAGGTTGAGGAGGCACTGGAGGTGGATGAGCATCCCGAGGACGGTGTTCTTTATGCTCCATATGACAGTCAGAATCGAACTCAGTCATATCAATGATGAGCTTCATAATGTAAGGAGCATAATAAATACTCTTGCCTTTATCTCCTTTCGACGAGGCAATCTCACGAATCATAAGATCAATATATCAAAACGTGTGCCTTCTAAGATATATTTGATAATGTTCCAAGCTATGCCATGTATCTCATCATTATTGCCACTTCTAGGAAAGAAAGTAGCTCTCATGATTCTATTGATAATGCTTGGAAGAGGAAGGAGTCCTGATACTCTGCCACGCACAAACCTCTGATTTAGATCATAAAATTCATCAACGAGAGTAAGTGGCAGTGGATCTTTATCATGAACTTTGATTCCACGAGATGGTTGCAAGCTTAAAGAAATCTCAAACTCTGCTTTGGTGGCTTGCGTTCGTGTTGTCCCCGTCATCCAAGAAAGGAAATCAAAATCTGGAAAGACATACACAGTGGAATAGAATTTCTTGATTGCCTTGGAGTGATAATCGCATCTTAATGTCACAAACTTATCCAGGTTCACACGTCGAAAAAGAGGATATAAACCATCAAATAGAGAATTCTTTCTCAGAAAACTCCATGTGACATATCGATGATTCGCAAATTTCTTGTTAGCATAAATTTGATGGTATACCTTTTGCTGGAACATGGTATGAAAAAGACGTGTCGCAGAGCGAGGAAACTGGAATTGGTCTGCATACCTGAGCATTGCATACTCCTAATAAGAGTGTTGCCAGCAGGCCATTGCCAGATACACCATCAGTATCAGCCGGACGTATCGTGTGCAAAGGTCGAACTTAGACATGTACATTGTGAAGTGTGTGGATGAATCTTGCCCTGACAAGGTCCGTGCGTAGCAATCGAGGGCGAGGCCACAGACTTGTGGATAACAGTGATGACGGATCACACATGAGTGCTTGTTGAGCCACTTCACTGGCACCGTAATGTGATGTCATCGTATGTTGCAAGCTTGATAAGTGACCTCATCATTGCAGATATTTTTGTTTCGTCAAAGGTCCTATTGGCAGATGTTGCCAATACGGTCGGGTTCCAGGTCAGCTACCACAAGTCATGGCGGGCGAAAAGGAAGGTCTTGGAGCATATGTATGACACATACGAGGAGGCCTATGATCTAGTGCCAAGAATGCTCCATCAATTTGCAGAAGCCACTCCTGGCACATACATTAATAAGCATGAGCAGACAGGGCCCTAATTACTTTGTTCTTGATAGAGTTTTTTGAGCCTTCCGCTAGACTATTATAGGATTCAAGCTTTGTCATCCCGTGCTGACGATGGATGGCACCTTCCTCTGTGGTAAGTACAAGGGTACGATCCTCATCATGGCCGCAACTGATGCGAATAACCAGTTACTCCCTATGACCTACGCACTTGTGCAGAATGACAATATGGATAGCTGGTTGTGGTTCCTAGCCAATATGAAGCAAGCGGTCGTTCAGGACCAACCAAATGTTTGTGTCATCTCAGACCGCCATGCTGGGTTGCTGTCCGTGTTGAGCACGATGTAGAATGGGATGGACCACCATTGCAGTGGAATGATGTTAGGGGTCGTTGGTGCATGAGACATCTCGTGGCTAATTTCCACATAAGGTTTTGAAGCAAGGAACTAACAAAGTTATTCAAGAAGTTGTGCATGTAGAACTAAAGGCCAAAGTTCGAGGCCGTGTAGAGATAGCTCAATGAGGAGACTATGAAGCATGTAAGCCATTCTGACGTAAGCCAAGGAGAACCGGTAGGAGGGTCCATGAGAGTTAGAGAGTTCACGTAGTGGGTTCACTGCCATGCCCCTGACTTGGAGAAATAGTCTCTCCTCCATGACTCCGGTGGTGCAAGATATGGAATAATGATGAACAACATGTTAGAAGTGTACAACGGGGTCCTGAAAGGTGTCCGATCCTTACTGATCACCACCATTGTCGAGGAGACTTGGAACTGTACTGTCGGGTACTTCGTTAATAGAGCTAGGATGGCGAACAGGCATCTCGAGGAAGGCAAGCAATTCGATGAAGTGATGCAAGCATTCATGGACAAGAAGATCAGAAGGCTCATTTCCATAATGCTCGATCCTTGTCTGGGATCACGAAGAAATTCGAGATCCATATGAGGATGAAGTATGTCATGGGTCAAGTTAGAGGAGATTAGAAGCAAGTTTGCACGCTTGACGATGAAGTGTTCAGCACGTGCAATAAGCTACAACTTCTTCACAAGCCATGCTCCTATGTGTATGTGGCGTGCGCGGTGTGGCGGCAAGCCTCAACGCCTTACATCTTCGAGTACTATGACATCCACCACCTGTACGGCACATGGAGTGATGAGTTCAATTCGTATGGGCTAGACATGCACTACAGGGACCTCTGGTCAGGGGAAGTGAAGTGGCTGTTGAATGATGCACTAAAGCAGGCAAGTCATGGAAGACGATAGTCCAGTCATATCCGTAATGACATGGATAAAAGTCAGCATGGTCAACGTGTTAGGCGCCCTCGATGCAGGCTATGCAAGATGCTCAGCCACTTAGTAGGCAACTGCCCAAATAGAGTTAGTTTGAGCAATGCCCCGTAGCGACATCATTTTCATGCATCTGGCGTCATGTTCTCCGCATGTTGTAATGCATTCAGATGTACTCGTGTTGTTTGCTATCATGTTAAAATGCATCAAACATGTATGCGGATTATTTTCACTTTATTTTAGAAATGTTGAAATGCTTTACTTTATTTTTGCATATCTAGCAAACTAATTACAAGCGAGTACACATGAAGCATTGTGCAATATATTACATTGTGGCTATCAACAAATGCAGACGCGTGCCTACTGGTAGAAGGTGCCTTGCGCTACTGATGGACCATGTGGAGGCGACCTCGTGTGTGTGATGAGTAATTGACGTCGGTTTAGGAAAGTCGAGTTTAGTTTGTGTGGTTTGGACCATGTCATTGCGTGGTGCAATTGGTTTCGATCGGACTTGGTCAAACCTGGTCAAAGTGATTAGGATGCATATTCTCTTGATTCGACAGGTTTGGGCTCTTTCGTGCATAATTATGATTTGTTGATGCTATTTATGCTTACATGTGTCTAGCGGTGCTATGTGATGTGTTTCTTGTCTGTGATAGCTGCAGGACGTCGAGGCGGAGTCGTGGCGAGGCACGGGGTGATCGGGCTAGGCGCAGGTGGCACTGAGGTCAGAACGGTCGTGATGTGCTGCAGACGACGAGAGCTCGAGGTGGTTGCGAGGCTTGGACGACAAGGAACGCGGAAGCTTCCCGGAAGGTGCAGGAGGGGCGTTTCAGTAAAAACGCAAAGCTGCACGAGTGGAGGCCGGTTCCGTTTGGACTTAGCGGGCAAAACGGGTTGGGAACCCGTTATGCAAGGGCTATAAATAGGAGAGGTGTGTGCAGGTGCATTGACCACTTGAGAGATGGTTTTAGGGTTTTGCTTTGGTCAAAATGGGCTTTAGAGACTTGCTTTGGCTTTAGGCTTTAGTTGGTGAGAAGGGCAGAGTGTGTCTCCCTGGGTGTGTTCATGAGTGCTCTCCTCTTCTCAAGCATGTAGGGTGTGAGTTCTTGAGTTTGTGAGAGGGAGAAGATGAATTGAGAGACCATGTAATCATTCCTCTATACTCAATCATGTATGGGGACTCCTTTGTGATCTTTGTGTTTATAGAAATGAATGCTTTCAAGAAATCATTTGAGTCCTTGCTTCTCTGTCTGTTTTTATCTCTCGATGCCTTCTCTGCTGATTTCTGAGTTTTCGTGATTTGGCTTTGATTCTTGCCCTGAAGGTGTAAAATGGATTGCTCTATGTTGGGATAGTGCCTCAAGATCATTTGATCGATTTTTCCCGAGAGCAAATCGAATGAATCAAAGTTTCCCATTTTCAGCCTCCTGTGTTCTTCCTGTCATTTCTAGGGTTTTGTTGAGAATCTTGTTTCCCTTTATGTGATGGAATGAATCTTGGCATGTTAAGTCCTATGGCTATTAAGTAGCTATCCTCAAAGTTTCATGTTCAAAGATTCGAAGAAGGGAGAGGAATTTGGGTTTTGGTTCAGTTCTTGCAGAAGTTTTAGATTTTTATCATAATCTGAAATTATTGCTTTTGATTTGGATTCCTTTGTTTCCCAAAGCTCTCTTGCTATTTAATTAGTTGGTTCTAGTGATGCTCTTGGCCGAAAAGATTGGGAGCAAACCCCCAATTTCTCAGTTTATTGAAGTTTGAAACCTTGTTCGTGTTTTCAGATTTTGGTCTGCTCTCTCGGGTTGCTCTGGGATCAGGGGACCGGTCAGACAGCATGTTGGCCGGCGGTCAGACCGGGGTGGAGGCGGCGGTCAGACCGGCACCTACTGGGCGTCAGACCGGCCTCAGTAGGGCAGTCAGACCGGCCCCTACCAGGCGGTCAGACCGGCCCTTGGTCACCAGTTAGACCGACCCTTTGTTCTTGGTGGCTGTCATTTTTGTTTCACTTAGATTCTTTGCTGCATCTTTCTCGGATGAGTTTAATTGAGGTTCCAGTGAACTTGAATTCCTTTTTATAGCTTCCATAGCTAATAGAGAAGAGATTTTTTTGTGTGGTTACTTCCGAGGGGTCGTTTTTAAAAGTCGACATTCACCTCGCCCTCTGTCGTCATATCGGTCCTACAGCTACCCACATATCAGTATATCCACGTACCTCACAACATAGCGTTCATGGGGAGGATCGATCCAGCAGATGAAGTCGCATTTTGCTATCTGCTAGAAAATATGGTTAACATGGAAGCTCTATTAGCAGGAAGAGAAAATAAACTATTGGCTATTTATACCCTAGAGTGTGCACATCGAAAGAAACATCATCTACCATCAAAGAGGACTTCCACGACCTGCATGACCATGTCCTCCCTGCCTGTTTTTGGCCATACCAGTTGAGCACGCTTGTTTAACATCAAGCGGTAGGTAGGGCCAAAGTCCTCTCTCCTTTCAAGGGGAAGATCTTCCTTAGGCGACCCCGCTCCGATTGGCCCCTGTGCGTCTACCATGCTATGTTAAGGACCTTGCATGATAGTGTGTCCTCTGAGCTCGACATGATTAAGGTGGAGAATATTAGTCTTCTTGCTAAACTTGAGATGAGTAGGGTAGTTCCTCCTTCATCTACTACTGTTGAGACTATATCTTGCACCTCATGTGAGGATAAGGACAATGCTTTTAGAGGTTTGTATACCATGCTTCTCGATCTACCCGAGACTTGTGAAAATTGCAATAATTTGAAGATGAACCTAAAACGGGCAGATCATAAAATTGCTGAATTACAAGCTTTTCTTCTTGAGCCTGTTGCTTCATGTGTGAATTGTCCCAAGCTTACTGATGAGATTGAAGCTGTCTCCAAACAGTTTCAAGAATTAGTTGATGACAACAACATATTGGCTCAATATGCTTCTAAGGACCCTGTTAACTCACCATGCATTAATTGTAACAAACTAAAATCTGACTTGATTGCATTAAATGAAAAATATGTGAAGCTGACTAAGGACCTTCTAGAGAAGCCACCTTCTGCTTGTAATGTGTGTGCTGCTGTGGGGGAGAAGCCCATGGGTAAGGTAGAGACGCCTAGCGACGTGAACTACTTGACTAGCAGTAGGACTGTCTCTTCTGAGTCGGCTGAGCGTGCTCAAGCCATTCGTTCCTCTGCTGTTGGTTCTTCTTCTGCTCCCTTACCTTCTGCTGTCTCTTCTTCCCCTGCTCTTCTTGCACCTCTCTCTTTCGGGAGTGTCAATATCTTATGAACACTCTCGAGAGGTTTGTAGGAGGCAAGAAGAAGCAAAATCTTATTCTAGACCAGTCCAAGATTTGCAAATTCAATCAAGGTCTAGGATACGATTTTTCTGAGGACATGAGGAAGCATCTGCCTGCCGTGCTTAGACTCATAGCCGCAGGTATGATCGAGGTCGAGCCCAGAACTGAGAAAGTTCAATTCAAGTCAGCGGGCTTTGTCCAAGGGATTTCTGACAGCAAGGTGAGTCCACCTGTTGCTTCGGCCTCTCAGAAGGCGAAGCCTCTTCGTGCCACTTCTAACTCTCAGAAGGTGAAGTATCATTGCACCTTCTGTCAGAAGGATGGACATTTGATCAATCGATGATTCAGGCGCGCCAAGATCGCGCGGAGAGACTGTGTTGAGTCTCTTAGGCGTATTCAGGGTCATCCCCAGACCTTGAGTGCACCTAAGACCAACACGAGGTCTAGGCTTGCTTCTGTTGATGGGTTTGGGCAGCATAGAGGACTTGATTTTTCTGAGTTTTCTGGTTTTCGTCCTCATGCTCCCTTTGATCATGACTTCCGCCGTCCTAAGGGTAGATCTCGTTTTTCCCGTCGAAATGGCTACCCGTGGCGTGATCAGCATGTTGTTGGTGCTCCGGCTCGCTCTCCCGTAGCAGGCGGACCCAACAACAGCTCCAGGTCTGCTCGTGGACCTTCTGCCTCCTTGAGCGATAGAGAGCGTAGGGTAGATAGAGGTCAGTCGTGTGTGGCTACTTCTTCTACTCGACGTGTTACTCAGTATTGGGTGCCAAAATCACTCTTGATTTACCCCAGTACTGAGACTTTACTCTCTCGTTGACTCAGGTTCGCCGGGCAGGGAAGAGAAAGGTTTGGCTCGTAGACTTTGGGTGTTCACGATACATGACCGGAGACTCCTGTTGGTTTTCTTCCTTTGCCCGTGCTCCAGGTGATGAGACAATCACCTTCGGAGATGCTTCATCTGGGCGCGTCATCGCCAAAGGTACAGTGCGCGTTAATGAGTGTTTTATTTTAAAGGATGTTGCCTTGGTTAGTAAGCTGCAGTATAATTTGCTTTCTGTTTCTCAGCTTACCGATGACGGCTTTGAGGTGAGCTTTAACAAAAATGCTTGTAAAATTCTTGATTCTTCGGGTAGTCTGGTTTGCGGGATTTCTCGTTACGGGAGGATCTTTCGTGCTGATTTTTCTGAGTCTTCTGGTGATCCTCTCCGGTGTTTGGTTGCTTCTGAGTCCCGTGACCTTACCTTTTGGCATAGGAGACTTGGTCATATTGGATTTGACTATTTGACTCGAGTTAGCAGCCACGATCTCATTCGTGCTCTGCTGAAAC
This sequence comes from Dendrocalamus latiflorus, assembly GCA_017311315.1. Lineage (NCBI taxonomy): Eukaryota > Viridiplantae > Streptophyta > Magnoliopsida > Poales > Poaceae > Dendrocalamus > Dendrocalamus latiflorus. The sequence goes on along the minus strand of CM029660.1, from coordinate 28,748,631 downwards.
TCAAGATGGTCAAAGATATTGTTTGCGCTCCTTGCCGGCATGGCAAGATGGTTGCCTTCTCACCCTCCGGTCACAGTGACTATGACCGATGCACCGGGACAGCTGCTCCACATGGACATAGTTGGACCAGCACGAGTGCAGTCAGCAGGAGGGAAGTGGTATGTTCTTATCGTGGTCTATGACTTCTCGAGGTACTCTTGAGTGTTTTTCTTAGCCTCGAAGGATGAGACGTTTACACATTTCTAAGGTCTTTTCAGTAGGTTTTCTGTTGAGCTTTCAGGTGCCTTACGAGCGGCACGGAGTTCAAGAATTCCTACTTCAAGAGGTTCTGTGTTGAGACAGGTGTAGAGCACCAGTTCTCTTCTCCGCACGTCCCACAGCAAAATGACGTCGTGGAGAGGAAGAACCGTACCTTGGTCGAGATGGCCAGGACGATGCTTGATGAGTATTCTACACCTAGGAAGTTTTGGGCTGAGGCTATTGCGACCGCGTGCCATGTTTCGAACAGAGTTTTTCTTCGGGCACACTTGCATCGTACTTCTTATGAGCTGAGATATGGGTGAAAGCCCAACGTCTCTCATTTTCGTGTGTTTGGTTGCAAGTGCTTTATTTTGAAGTCTGAACACCTAGATAAGTTCGAGTCACGTTCGTGTGATGGGATCTTTCTAGGTTACTCGACTTCTTCGCGGGCGTATAGGGTCTGGAATTGCGAGTCTAGTAAATTGGTAGAAACCTGTGAGGTGACATTTGACGAGGCCAGTCCGGGGACTAGGCCCGATATCTCAGGTTCTTTAGAGCAGTCTGAGACCATCTTTGTGGATGATGAGGAGGATGGAGATGAGGGTTGTCTACCCAATCGAGTCCTTCATCCACCCCTTGAGGTGCCCTCTTCCACCGCACCTCAAGGTGATCAGCCCATGCCTTCTGCTTCCTCTGGAGCTAGTGGCTCTATTCCTATCTCGTCAGCTCACGAGGTAGAGGCCACTTCTTCTCATCCAGGACCTCCTCGACATATCCAGAAAGACCATCCTTCTGAGCAGATTATTGGAGACTTCTTTGAGCGAGTCACACGCTCAAAGTCTGGCATGTCACATTTCTGTCTCCATTCTGCCTTTGTTGCCTCATTTGAGCCCAAGGACGTGTGTCATGCTCTTTCTGATGAATCTTGGGTCAATATCATGCATGAGGAGTTAGAGAATTTCGAAAGAAACTAGGTCTGGTCGCTTGTTGAGCCCCCTCGATGTCACAATGTCATTGAAACTAAGTGGGTGTTCAAGAACAAGCAGAGTGAGGAGGGGGTTGTCATTCGGAACAAGGCTAGACTGGTAGCTCAGGGCTTCTCCCAGGTTGAGGGTCTAGATTTCGAGGAGACCTTTGCCCCTGTAGCTAGACTTGAGGCCATTAGAATTTTGCTTGCTTTTGCAGCTTCTAAGGGTTTCAAGCTCTACCAGATGGATGTCAAGAGTGCCTTCCTCAATGGCTTTATTGAGGAAGAGGTCTATGTGAGACAGCCTCTAGGTTTCGAGAACCCCAAATACCCAAACCATGTCTTCAAGTTTTCCAAAGCCCTGTATGGACTTAAGCAAGCCCCTCGAGCTTGGTATGAGAGGCTTAAGTCCTACCTGTTGAGTCATGATTTTGAGATGGGTAAAGTAGACAAGACCTTGGTCATCCGCCGGCATGGCAATAACCTTTTGCTCGTCCAGATTTATGTGGATGACATCATCTTTGGCGACTCCTCTCATGCTCTCGTTTCCCAGTTTTCCGATGTCATGAGCTCGGAGTTTGAGATGAGCATGATGGACGAGTTGAGCTTCTTTCTTGGCTTTCAGATCAAGCAAACTCGAGAGGGTACCTTCTTGCATCAGGGCAAGTATACTCGAGATCTCCTGAAGCGCTTCGATATGAGTGATGGTAAGCTGGTGTCCACTCCTATGGCGACATCAGTTTCACTCGACCCAGTTGAGGACGGCGAGCCAGTTGATCAGAAGGAGTATCGCAGCATGATTGGCTCCCTCTTGTATCTCACTGCCTCGAGACCGGACATACACTTCTCCGTGTGTCTTTGTGCTCGGTTTCAGGCTTCTCCTCGTGTATCTCACCGCCAGGCGGTGAAGCGCATTCTTCGGTACCTTCGAGCTGCCATTGACTATGGTATCTGGTACTCTTCCTCGTCCTGTCTTTCCTTGAGAGCCTACTCGGATGCAAACTTTGCTGGCTGTAGGATAGATAGGAAGAGCATTTTTGGCACCTGCCAATTCATTGGTACTTCTCTTGTTTCTTGGTCTTCTAGGAAGCAGTCCAGTGTTGCACAGTCCACCGCAGAGGCCGAGTACGTTGCTGCCGCCAGTTGCTGCAGCCAGGTGCTTTGGATGGTCTCGACTCTGCGGGACTTTGGGTTAGTTATCGACAGTGTTCCACTTTTTTGTGATAACACTTCTGCGATTAACATTGCTAAGAACCCAGTGCAGCATTCTCGGACCAAGCATATTGATATCAGATATCACTTCCTTCGAGACCATGTGGAGAAGGGTGACATAGTGCTCCAGTTTGTGAAGAGTGACCACCAGTTGGCTGATATCTTTACCAAGCCTTTGGATAGCTCTAGGTTTTCAGCTCTGCGGGGAGAGGTAGGGGTGGTTTGTCCTTATGGACTGTTGTGAGGGGGAGTTTGGTGCTTCATTGCTTTATCATGTTTAGTATGCTCTTACTCTTTTCTGTTGCATTGCATACGGGTGCATTGGGTTTAGTCCTTCTATCATAGATTAGAGTGTGTCTATTGTCTAGTTGCTTAGACTTCTTACTCTTATCTTGTGATTCTAGGTTGCTGCTTATTAGCTGCTTCACTTCTCACTAGGTTGAGCTCACTCGCTCCTCATAGGTTCTAGCGAGGGTTGGGCCACCCTCGGGTAGACGGGTTACGTGTTTGCTCCTTAGTGTGCTAGATGATCAGTTGATAGTCTTAGAGTCATATGGGGTAGATGAGAGTCAGTCTGAGCTATAGTATCCTCTATGTCTTATCTATGCTTTAAGGACTGCCTTTTCTGATTTTCTTGCCAGCTTCTCGAGTTTATTGCTTTGGTTCAGGGGGAGTTCATTTGGGAGCTTCTAGATTTTAATGTTGACATAACTCAATTTGAACTAAAAGCTGCATCACATGTTCCGGGGGAGCTGGATTTTCTGCATTTCATTTTGCATTGTAATATAACTATATGGAGCCTTGATTATTATCCTGTTATGACATGTTTACAATGCATTACATCTTGCCATGATTTGTGCTTCATTGATAGATTGATCATGACTTTATATGTGTAGTCAAGTCTTTGCCATAATAGGTTGATTAAAATGCACAACTTGAATCAATTCATGTCATGTTAGCTTTTGAGACTATCCTTTCTTTAGTTATCTTTTTATGATTCATGCCATGTCAAATGAGCTGAGTTGAGTCTTGAATCTACATTGAGCTTTAGATTGAGCTTTGTTAGTTCCTCGATGAAACATGAGTTAGTACAACCTTTTAAGAAAGCAAAAAGATCTCTTTTGTGCGAAACAACTGATCTCACCAATTCTTTCTCATGAGACGGCTTGCCATTGCACTAGGCATGAACTCAGGGGGAGTTTTGGATGACCAAGACTATTTTCTTAAGCTTCTCGCTTGAAGTAGTTGCATAAGGCTTGAGATCTAGTACATAGCTAAAATGTTGGTTGGAGACAATCATGAGCTTTAAAAGAAAACTTTATGACAAATGTGCTTCATTTGCTTAATTATACAAAAAGATCAAGTACTTGAACAATTGTTTCTCTCTTGAACTAATAGCACTCTAAAATGATTCAATACTAGCTTCTTGGTTTCACTTAGCTTATTGACATGGCATGCATCATCTTTGGATACCTCTAGCTAGACTATACTCATGGTTGCCTTGACATGCTAAGAAATTCGACTAATTTTCAGATTATGACTTATTTGGCTTAGCTTGTCTATACATGTTATGTCATGATCTCGATAGCATACTCTTGTATTATGGCTTGATGTAATTCTCATTTGGTCATTTTGGGTAATCTTCATGGCTCTAACTGCTTACAATAAATCAACTTCAGCCATTTCATCCATTTTTGTGACCTTATTCTCTCCTTTGCATCCTTGATGTGTTTATTGCCAAAAGGGGGAGAATAGGGGAGAAAAAGCCATTTGGAAACAATTTAGAGCTTTGGAGATCAATTTGCTCTTTCTATTGTTGTTCTAGTGTTCTTTCTGTCGAGATGGTCATAAGCTTCTTTGATTTCTTTTGGACCATGTTTGACTTTCTCTTCAAACTCAACTTAGCGCTTTTTCTGGGTTTGTCAACATACTCATCAAGGGGGAGATTGATGGACCATATGGAGGTGACCCCATGTGTGTGATAAGTAATTGACGTCGGTTTAGGAAAGTCGAGTTTGGTTTGTGTGGTTCGGACCATGTTGTTGCGTGGTGCAATTGGTTTCGGTCGGACTTGGTCAAACCTGATCAAAGTGATTAGGATGCATATTCTCTTGATTCGACAGGTTTGGGCTCTTTCGTGCGTAAGTATGATTTGTTGATGTTATTTATGCTTACATGTGTCGAGCGGTGCTATGTGATGTGTTTCTTGTCTGTGATGGCTGCAGGACGTCGAGGCGGAGTCATGGCGAGGCACGGGGTGACCGGACTAGGCGCAGGTGGCGCTGAGGTCAGAACGGTCGTGATGTGCTGCAGACGACGAGAGCTCGAGGTGGTTGCGAGGCTTGGACGACAAGGAACGCGGAAGCTTCTCGGAAGGTGCAGGAGGGGCGTTTCGGTAAAAACGCAAAGCTGCACGAGTTGAGGCCGGTTCCGTTTGGACTTAGCGGGCAAAACGGGTTGGGAACCCGTTATGCAAGGGCTATAAATAGGAGAGGTGTGTGCAGGTGCATTGACCACTTGAGAGATGGTTTTAGGGTTTTGCTTTGGTCAAAATGGGCTTTAGAGACTTGCTTTGGCTTTAGGCTTTAGTTGGTGAGAAGGGCAGAGTGTGTCTCCCTGGGTGTGTTCGTGAGTGCTCTCCTCTTCTCAAGCATGTAGGGTGTGAGTTCTTGAGTTTGTGAGAGGGAGAAGATGAATTGAGAGACCATGTAATCATTCCTCTATACTCAATCATGTATGGGGACTCCTCTGTGATCTTTGTGTTTATAGAAATGAATGCTTTCAAGAAATCATTTGAGTCCTTGCTTCTCTGTCTATTTTTATCTCTCGATGCCTTCTCTGCTGATTTCTGGGTTTTCGTGATTTGGCTTTGATTCTTGCCCTGAAGGTGTAAAATGGATTGCTCTATGTTGGGATAGTGCCTCAAGATCATTTGATCAATTTTTCCCGAGAGCAAATCGAATGAATCAAAGTTTCCCATTTTCAGCCTCCTGTGTTCTTCCTGTCATTTCTAGGGTTTTGTTGAGAATCTTGTTTCCCTTTATGTGATGGAATGAAACTTGGCATGTTAAGTCCTATGGCTATTAAGTAGCTATCCTCAAAGTTTCATGTTCAAAGATTCGAAGAAGGGAGAGGAATTTGGGTTTTGGTTCAGTTCTTGCAGAAGTTTTAGATTTTTATCATAATCTAAAATTATTGCTTTTGATTTGGATTCCTTTGTTTCCCAAAGCTCTCTTGCTATTTAGTTGGTTCTAGTGATGCTCTTGGCCGAAACGATTGGGAGCAAACCCCCAATTTCTCAGTTTATTGAAGTTTGAAACCTTGTTCGTGTTTTCAGATTTTGGTCTGCTCTCTCGGGTTGCTCTGGGATCAGTATGTGATTAGTATCAGTATGACATGTGGGCCCTGCTTGGTTGAGAATCCTAATTAACTCTAGTTTAAAACCCAGAAGTCACTGACATGTGGACTCGTACCCTTTAAACCATCGCATGAACCCAGTCTGTGGACCAGTGTCTCTGATATGTGGATCCTGTTCTCTATAGAGAGCCACATAGACCGAGTCCATATGAACAATGGCCCCACCTATCAGCCTCTCCCTTTTTCCTAAAATAAACATAATTAGAAAAGAAATTCAAACCCATTAGAAGAGAAAGTAGTTCTTGAACTCAAGCTCCTGTTAGTTGTATTAATTGGTCGAATACTCAGTATTTGATCCCTTGTGTTAGAATGCCATTGGCACTTTCTACTACCCAGTTACTCTATGGATAGGCCACTGAGGCGTAGCATACCTTAATACCTAGATTTTCATAGAATTCCTAAAACTTTTCACTTGAAAACTAGGTAACATTGTTTGTTGTGATTAGACGACTAGGAACACCAAATCATGTAATCACGTATTTTGTTATGAACTTCTTGGTGGCTTCAGTTGTTATTTTAACAACTGGCTCGGTTTCTATCCATTTTGTTAATGTATCAATCATTACAAAAAGAAATTCAAATCCTTCGGGTGCACTTGGGAAAGGTTCCAGAATGTTTATACCCCATGTTGCAAAAGGTCAAGAATGTGCTATTGTTTGCAAAGCCTGTGCAGGTTGATATACTTGTCGGCTATGAAACTAACATTGTACACACTTGGACACAAGTTTTTTTGCATCATGGAAGGCAGTTGGTCAGTAGTACCCTTGTTGAAAAGCTTTACCGACCAAAGTTCTGTAGGAATGATGTGCTCCACAGATTCATCCGTGTATGTTGGATTGTAATTTCAAACCATCCTTCATCTCATCAACATTCCATGAGTTCCTTATTTGCAGAGGGTACATTCAATCAGAGTGTATGATTTGGATGTTTGAGCTGTACAATTAACATCTATGTCATCTTCAGGAACGGTGCCATGCTTTAGATATTTATAGATTGATGTCATCTAATTATTTTTGGGGTCAATTTAACCAACCTCCATTGGAGCATCTTTGGAATGCTTGACTACCGAGGGTTTATCAAGTTGCTCGAGAAATACTCCAGGCTGGACGGTTGATCTTGAGGAAGTTATCTGTGCCAACTGATCTATCAGAAAGTTTTCCTTTCTAGTAATATGTTGGGCCTCGAAACTGAAAAAATGCCTTTCGAGGTACTTGAGCATTGATACTCTTTTTTGACTTGATTCGCTACTAGTTGAGAATCGTCTTTCACTAGTAGTTTGCGGAACCCAAGTGCTTTGGCTACTCGGAGCTCTGCCAATAAACGTTCGTAGGAATGTAAAATAAAAGGAAATTAGCAATGTGATTTTCATACAAACTCCAAATTAAGACACATACATGGCTGAAATCTGGAATAAAAATTAGATGAAAGGTAGCAAAAATTGGATTTGTATATGAATTCTAACCTAAAAATGAAACTAAAAATTAAACTAAAAATAACAGCAAAAAATAATAGAAATTTAGAATGAAAAATAAAAGAAAATTAGCAATTTGATTATTGGGGACATGCTCGAAATTAAAACCACTACATAGCTTAAATGTAGAATAAAAATTAGATGGAAATTAGCATTTAGTTTTGTATACAAATTCTAACCTAAAACTGATTGTTAAAATTAAATAAAAATAAAATTTTAGATTAAAAGGAAGAGTACATATCAAAAACAATAACAAATAACATAAATTTACGATACAGACAGTTGTCACTCCGTTCGAGAGATCAACCCCTCTAACTCCCCCATTCTTGGTGGAGAACAAACTCAAATGAGATTGACTCCATGATTTTTGTTTTAAGCTTTCAGGTTTTCCATACCACCCAGGAGGTGAAGAAATAAAAATTTGTAGCTATACTTATGTACGAATTCCAACCTACAAGTGAAAATGAAGTCTATAAGAAATACAATCCAAAAATATGAAAATTCAGAATAAAGATCAAAGGAAATTGGAAATTGTTTTTTAATTCACAACTAACTGAAAATAGAAATTTTGGTTTTATTCAGAATTGAAATTCTAGAAATATGCTAATTTGAGAAAAAAAAATAAAATAAGGAATTTGGTTTGTGTGTGTATGTATATGTGTATGTGTTAGGAATCAAAATCTATTATATAACATAAGTCTATGACAGGTGGTTAAGTCGCTAAGAAAAAAGAGAATATGCAAAAAGTTCTCACAAAAATGAAAGCATTCTAACCCTTCATTTGGTGGACCTACCCGGGATGGAAGGATTGAGAGGGTAATACATGTCAGACCCGGATTTTTCAATCCGAATCTTACTGTGTTTCACTGCACTAATCCCTGGATCAGTAGTTAGTGCACACAGGTACATTGCTGAATCATTTCATACATCGCATAATCAACCATTATATTACATAGACTGAAATACACCACGTCGGGTGATAGAGTTTACAAAAGGGGCCGACTAGGCCAAATGTCATTATTACAAATACGCACAGCGGAAATACAGCAAAAGCAAACCCAAAACCACAGGCAAGCGACTGGAAGGTATTGTGTGCATTATATGTCACCAGTTAACTAGTAACATACGTGCACACAACGCCGGTTGTCCACTTGTCTGCGTCTAATCAACGAAGCCTACGCCTTAGTTTCCTTCGTCATTCTTCTCCTCCGTAGCGGGAGCTTCCTCGTAGGCGTAGTGGTCTTGCGCTCCTGTTTCTGGATTTTTGCCGCAAAGCGAGCGTGAGCACTCCGACCCCGTGCTCAGCGAATCAACACACAGAATGCAGTATATAACATGTATGGCTATTCAAAGGATGGCTTTGGTTTATTTTATTTTTGCGAAGAGTGCTTTTGAATACAATTATATAAAAATCCTTAAGACCTAGCATTTGAACAAAAGCATAATGTTCAAGGAATATTAATATGAATTCCCATACATATGGCATCACACCATATGCCTAATATCACCATAATTTCTCCATACATACGTCATCACACCGTATGACACTTTTCAGCGTTATAGCCGCTTAACTTACCACTGGGACGACACCCAGGAACCACTGGAACGACATCCAGGACACACTGGGACGACACCCAGGAACCACTGGAACGACATCCAGGACACACTGGGACGACACCCAGGACAACTCAAATCTGGGCTTTCCTCTGCCCTTCCACTTTTCCATTCCCATTTTTCAAACATTTTTAAATAGAACTATATCTAGTTAAGTTCCCATGTCTGCCCTTGACCGTGGGCACGGCTATTCGAATAGTTTTGACTCTGCAGAGTTTTGCACACTTTACCCACAAGAGATAAATCCACCCGTTGCCCCACATGATTCCTTAGCCATGCGGTTGAGTAGAATATCACAGGATTGTTACAATGCATAGTCCTACTGTGGTTACGCCCGCTAAGGTCTATCTTCCGTAGGATCCGACCATCCCTCGGGAAGGGTCCCTCGTGAGCCATCACGGGCAAAGGCGGGGATGCGACCATCCATCCCTTTGCTCGTGGTCATACCTTCACGTAACCACCTAGAGCCACACAAATTAGTAAACCCTGCCTACACTTTGCCAGCTTGTGGTTGTACTGTTTTACACGGGTGACATGACAAGATTCAGTCCTTAGTGGTATCTGGGCGGTCTACCACTAACCCACTTATGCAATCACTGCACCACACACATACACACCATCGAACCAATCCGCCCAGATAATTAAGCAAGTTGGGGATCTTGGGAGTGTAAAATAATCATATCCAACATATACCAGTCATTATCACAATGACTGCCCAAACCAATTTCTCATGAATAAAAGTGATGCTCGGGACAATTTCTTGCCCCGAGTTCCTAATCAATGCTAAGCATGGCATACGATTACGGACTTATTTTCGAAATGCTACTAATATATTTTTGCTAGGGCGACAAGGTTCACACATTCAATTACTCAAAGGAGGGGGTAATACTATTCAAGGTAAATAATGGCATATAACTAGAATATCAAATTTAGCATGTATTTGCATAAAAATAACAGCAATGCTATTTGTTAATTTAAAATAAAGTAATTTGCAGAAATGTAGGTTCAACATGATCAAAGTATTGACTCGCCTTGGTCACAGTGGTCGGGTGCTTGATTGTCCGGGGCTTCTAGTGCTGCGACCTCGATCTCTTCCTCTTGAGCCTCGTAAGCTATTTTAGCGTACGCCCAAAATTCGTACAAAAAGAAAAGCGGCGAATCAAACCAAATAACACCAAAATCCAAATGAACTCTAAAAATTACGATTTCAGTTCCATTGGATAGATTTTGATTTTAAATGAATTTAGAAATTTGTCTCACTTAATTTGGAGTTAAGATGAAAAAGTTATGATTATTTGAAGTTCTCAGTTCAGTTGATTCCATAAAATGTGAAATTTCTGACAGTGGGTCCCACCTGTCATATTTTAATTTTTATCTTTATCTTTTTATTATTTCTTCTGTCTCTATGGCCAGTGGGGTCCACTTGTCGGCGTGCTTAGACACTGACGGGTGGGGTCAGGCTGTCAGTGGGCCTGCGGTCCCGCGGCGGCTGACGAACGGGGCCCACCTGTCAGCGCAGAAATTAAAAGAAACTCGACCGCTACGCGCGGAGCCGGGGCTCGAACGCGCGCCGCGGGAGTGAGGGTGATAAGGAGTTGGCGCTGAAAGCCACTCGGCCGAGCCGAGCGATGCTTACCCATATAGGGTAAGTATACCTTTTGAGGTAGCTCCGGGAGGCGGTCGGGCAGAGGAGTCGGGGGCGACGACGCCGGCGGCGAGTGGTGGCCGGAAAGGGCTGGGGGTTGCGTGGAATATAATCCCCGAGCGACGGGGAGTTTTCTGGTGCAGACGGCCGGAGGTGGGGTTCACCGGAGAGGGCTGGCGGCGAGAGGTGGTGGCGGTCCGAAGAGGTCGATCGACGCCGGCGATGTAGAGTGATCGGGGAGCTCGGTGGAGGGTTGTTTCTACTTCGCCAGGTCCTGAAGAGGGTGTAGGAGGGAGGAATTGGCTGGTGGTGGTCGGAATCAGCGGCAGCTCGGTCGCCGGCCGTGGGGAAGAAGAGGTCGCCGGTGGGGAATTGGTGCACTACAGGTCAATTGCTTGCAGGGGGATGAAGAAGGGAACATTACGGCGCGATTGAGACTCCCGGGTGAGGCTTTTATAGTTAGAGAGGGCTTGTACGGCGAGGGAGATATTTGGCCGCCGCTGTTCAGGCGAGGCAGGGGGGAAGAAACGCGATCCTCTTCGGGATTTCGCAGGGGAGAGGTGGCGGGAGAGGTTCGCCTCCCCTCCTGTAGCTGTCCTTTTAAACTTGCCCGCGAGGTGAGAGAATGAGCGGAGAGGATTTGCTGCGCAGAGGAGCGAACGCGAGGGGAAGGAGCTGCGTGCGCGTGGAGAAGAGAGGGAGGAGGGAGGAGAGCCTGACGGCTTGGGCCCATCGGCCAGCGGGAGAGGGCGCGAGGGAGCGGGGCCACTCGGCAGCGGGCGCGAGCGCGGGAGAGCTGGGCCGCGCGGGCGTGCTGGCTGCGCTGAGCGACTGCGCGCTCGCAGGCCGCGCGTGGAGAGAGGGCTGGGCCGGGGAAAATGGCCGGCCCGGCCGGGTGTTTTCTTTTTCATTTTTCTTTTTCTTTTGTTTTTGCAATTGAATTTTACATGTATATACATTTGCACATACATCTTGGGTATATACCTATATATATATTTTCCTTTCCTTCCCTGATTTTTGTGCATAATGTATATATTTATTTATTTATGTTATTCATGTGTATATATGTATATATGTCCTTATATCCATATGGTTCTTTGCATATATACATGAATATTAACTTCCTTTAATTTGTTTGCCCTAATTTTTAGGAATGATATCTTATGCTTACTTACAATTCTCTTTTAGCACTTTATGGATCATCTTTCCAGATTCTTCATTTGATGTTCATGCTGTATCATTTTACGTGTGATTTCTTCCTTCTTTTTATTTTTAAAATTCCTTTATAAATTCAAAAAGCCAATAAACTCCAATTCAAATAAAAAACAAATAAAATAATCCAAAAACTCCATAATTTATTATTTATATTTCCCAGGATGTTACAAATCTACCCCCCTTAAAAAGAATCTCGACCCCGAGATTCAGCCTAGCTAGTGAACAGGTCGGGGTAATCTTGTCGCAGTTTATCTTCTCGTTCCCAGGTAGCTTCCTTCTTGGAATGGTGACTCCATTGCACTCTACACATACGAATGATTTGGGTCCTTGTCTTTTTCTCCAGAGTATCCAATATTTTGATCGGACGCTCTTTGTAAGTTAGGTCTTCCTCAAGCTCAATGGCTTCAAGTGGAGTTTGATCTTCTGGTACTCGTAGACATTTCTTGAGTTGAGATACATGGAAGACATTGTGTATATCAGATAGATTTTGAGGTAATTCTAACTGATAGGCAACTTCTCCTTTCTTGGCCACAATTGGAAATGGTCCCACATAGCGAGGGGTAAGTTTGCCTTTGACTTTAAACCTCTTGACTCCTCGTAGAGGTGACACCTTCAAGTAGACATATTCTCCAACCTCAAATGTCAGTGGTCTTCTTCTTTTGTCTGCATAACTCTTTTGCCTAGACTGGGCTGCCTGTAATCGATCTCTGATTAAACGAACCTTCTCTTCAGCTTGTTTGAGAATGTCGGGTCCAAATATGATGTTCTCCCCCACTTCTGACCAATATAGTGGGGTTCTGCACTTCCTGAAGGCTGGTCTGATAGCTATCTGAAGGCTGGTCTGATAGCTATTGTTGTAGGCAAATTCAGCATATGGCAAACATTTATCCCAGTCTTTAGAGAAATCCAATGCACAAGCTCTAAGCATATCTTCTAGTATCTGGTTCACTCTTTCTGTTTGTCCATCCGTCTGAGGGTGATAGGCGGTGCTGAAATCTAGGTGAGTGCCAAGAGCTTCATGTAGGCTATCCCAGAAATGCGAGGTAAATTGAGAACCTCGATCTGAGACTATCCTTTTTGGCACACCGTGCAAGCACACAATGTGAGACATATACAGTTCTGCTAACTTGTCTCCCTTGTAGGTTATCTTGACCGGAATGAAGTGGGCGACCTTGGTCAACCTATCAATTATAACCCATACAGAGTCATATCCTGACTTGGTCCGTGGAAATCCAGTGATGAAATCCATTCCGACTTCTTCCCACTTCCATTGGGATATCTGCAACGGCTGTAATAGTCCTGCAGGTCTTTGATGCTCTGCCTTCACTCTCTGACACACATAACAGCATGCTACATGCTCTGCAATGTCTCTTTCCATACGGGGCCACCAACAAAAGTGTTTCATACCTTGATACATCTTAGTGCTCCCGGGGTGGAGGGAATACGGAGAGCTATGTGCTTCCCTCAATATCAGATTCTTAAGATCCTTGTGATGTGGGACTACGATACGTGTTCCATATCGTAGAGTACCCTCATGGTCAATTTTCATGTTAGGTGCCTTCCCTTCTTCCATTAATTTCTTCCATTTCAAAATGGCTGGATCATCTTGTTGTGCTGCCATAATCATTTCTTCTATACTTGATTGAATTTCCAGGGCAGCTAGAGTGCTTGGCTCTACTATTTCCAAATTCAAAGCTTTCAATTCCTTGTAGAGCTCGGGTTGATGTTCCCGTACCATGAGATTATTGTAATAAGCCTTACGGCTCAAAGCATCTGCTACCACATTGGCCTTCCCAGGGTGGTAGTGTACACTCAAATCATAATCCTTGATTAATTCTAGCCATCTTCTCTGCCTTAAATTAAGGTGAGCTTGTGTGAAGAAATACTTGAGGCTCTTGTGATCTGTATACATATCACAATGGTTGCCAATCAAGTAATGCCGCCAAATCTTCAATGCATGAATCACTGAGGCTAACTCTAGATCATGAGTGGGGTAGTTAGCTTCATGGGGACGAAGTTGTCTGGATGCATATGACACAACCCTGCCTTCTTGCATTAGTACGCATCCAAGTCCTTGATGTGAGGCATCACAATATACCTCGAAATCTTTGCGTACATCTGGTAGAACTAATACAGGGGTGGTGGTCAATCTCTTCTTCAATTCTTGGAAACTTTCTTCACATGTCTTGGTCCATTCAAACTTCTTCTCTTTCTTGAGTAATTGGGTCATCGGCCTGGCAATCCGGGAAAATCCTTCTATGAACCTCCTGTAGTACCCAGCCAAACCGAGAAAACTTCTCATTTCAGTGACAGAAGTAGGCTGCTTCCATTCGGTGACAGCTGCAATCTTGGCGGGGTCAACAGATATTCCTCCTGCTGACACTATGTGTCCTAAGAAACTGATATCCCTCAGCCAAAATTCACACTTGCTGAATTTGGCAAACAGCTGATGCTCTTTTAGCTTCTCCAACACTAGGCGCAGATGTTCTGCATACTCTTCTGAATTCTTGGAGTATATAAGGATGTCGTCGATGAAGACCACGACAAACTTGTCTAAATACTCCATGAATACCTTGTTCATCAGATTCATAAAATAGGCTGGAGCATTGGTTAATCCAAAAGACATGACCAGAAATTCATATAGTCCATATCTCGTGGTAAAGGCTGTTTTGGGTATATCTTCAGCTCTTATCTTCAACTGGTGGTATCCTGACCTCAGATCTATTTTGGAGAATACGGTAGCTCCTCCAAGTTGATCGAACAAGTCATTAATCCTGGGGAGAGGATACTTGTTCTTGATAGTCATCTCATTCAAATCACGGTAGTCCACACACATCCTGGCGGTGCCATCCTTTTTCTTCACAAACAGCACTGGAGATCCCCATGGCGATGAGCTGGGTCTGATGAATCCCTTCTCTTGTAACTCTTGGAGTTGTTTCTTCAATTCCTCCAATTCTTCTACAGTCATCCTATAGGGCCTTTTGGAGATTGGAGCGGCACCTGGCTTCAAATTGATAACAAATTTCAAGTCTCTATCTGGGGGCATGCCTGGCAGTTCTTCGGGAAATACTTCGGGATAGTCTTGCACTACTATCATTCCTTCTAGGGGTACGTTCTCACAATGATAGATTGCACGTCCCCACTGGTATGGTCTGTCCACTTTTATATTTATGGTCATTCCAGGACACTTGACCACTTTCACTGTTCTGGTGGCACACTCTAGGACACCTTGATTCTTAGCTAACCAATCCATTCCTAGTATGATGTCTAGGGTCTGGGAGTTTAATACTATAAGGTCTGCTAGGAAATCACACCTCTCCATGGTAATGGTCACCCCTGGGCATACTAGGGTAGCAGTAATTGGTCCAGCTGGTGAGTTAAGCACCAATGGCTTCTTAAGGGTATAAATAGGTAATCCCAACTTATCAGCATACCCCTTAGATATAAATGAATGTGAAGCTCCTGAATCAAATAATACTTGTGCGGGTATAGTCTTGACAGAAAACGTACCCATGAGAACTCCAGCGGCTTCTTGAGCTTCTTCAACGGTAATATGGTTGACTCTGCCTCGGTTTGGTGCTGAAGTGTTCTTGCTAGCTTGAGAGCTTTGCTGTCCCTTGCCAGGAGCTGAAGCTTGACTGCGGACAGGGACATTCTGCTTATGTGGACATCTGTAGGCAAAGTGTCCCTTCTCCCCACAGTTATAGCAATTAAAATTTGCTGCGGGGTTTATACCGCCAACCTGTCCTCCTGGGCGTGATGTTTGAGACATACTCCCACCAGGTCTAAAGGCTGGAGCTGACCCACTGGATTGATTGGACCTTGAGAATGAGGGTTTGAAGAATTTCTGGATAAATCTTCCTTGTGGCCGTTGAGTTGTCATCTTGCGTTTACGGCTGGCCTCAAGAATCATCTTCTCATTTTCCAAGGCCAATGCCTTGTTTACCAACTGATGAAAGCTGGTGAAGTCATGGGTGATCAGCTGCACTCTCAGTTTATCTTTCAACCCTTCAAAGAATCTGTCAACCTTTTCTTCTTCTTCTTCTATATCCTTCTGAGCATACCGGGCCAGCTGCGTGAATTTTGTAAGATATTCATTGACAGATAGGTTCCCTTGCTTGAGATTGCGGAACTCATTTTTCTTTATCCGCATTATCCCAGCTGGAATGAAGTTGTCCTTGAAAGCTTTCTTGAACTCTGCCCATGGGATAGCTTCAGTGTCACCACTGGTGGTAGCATCTTCTGGGCCTTTAGCAGCTACATAATTCTCCCACCATGCTGCGGCGGCTCCCTAAAATAGGTGGGTGGCAAATATGACTTTATCTTCTTCTGCGCATTTGATTAATCGCAACTTCCTTTCTGTATCCCGAAGCCAATCTTCTGCTTCCAGTGGTTCTTCTGCTGATGTGAATGTAATTGGTCTGGTCCTCTGGAAATCCCCTAAGTCAGCTCTGTGTCCGCCAGAGCTTCCTTGCTGTCCAGCATAAATGGCTTGCAGAATCTGGGTTTGTTGTGCTATTACTTGGGCCATTGTGGGATTAACTGGAGGGTTTGGGAGGTCAGCATCTTGGTTCTGATTTTCTTCGGGGTTTTCGCCATGGTTTGAGTCTACCTCAGCATGCTGAGGGTTAGCATGGGTCCGAGATCGTGTAACTCTTGGATTGGACATCTGCAGTTACAGCTTCATAACTTAGTACTAATACTACCCTTGAGCAAAAGGAAGGGTATCAACCCTTGCTGTGAAAAGGACACAAGATAAACGACAAAAGAACATTCAACATAAGGCCTTATGCCTGGGCATTCATTATCATACCAGCATTCACATAGCCAGCCTCCCAGGCTGGGCTTACAATAACATAGTAGCTAGAGTTCACTTGACCGCAACTACAAAATAACAGGGCTGGTGCAACATTTAAACTATAAACACGACATGACAACACTTCCACTACTATGCCGCGTAGCGATCGCCACTGACGGAGGGGTCGTAGTTTGGCGATCTTGAGCGGGATCGACTGCCACTAAACTCCGATGGGTCGGAGTCATCGGCGTCCGAAGGAGCTCGTGGAGGGCTGCGGCTTGGTGGAGGCCTTCTCCGTCGAAGTGCAGACTGGAGACTTGGGGGTCGCACACTCTTGCGCGCGGTCAGCCGGGTGCGGGGGCCTGATTCCACTGGAGGAGGTGCCGGTGCTGCTAATGGAGCGAGAGGTTGCTGGAGCTGTGCCTGAGCTGCTGCGGCTTCTGCCTTGGCGGCTGCCAGTGCCTGCTGGCACTGGGCGAGCTGGTCACGAAGGGTCGCCACCTCGGTATGCCGGGCAACTAGGTGCATCCGGAGGGCGGTCATCTCTTCCAGTGCAGCAGTATGAGCTGCTCCCATGGCCCTGGTAAGATCAACTTGGTGGGTGAGCCTTGGATCATCCTCATTAACCGGTAGGTAGGTCTCGTTGTGGCGTACTCCCTCCCTGCGTGAAGGGTAGAAGCAGAAGGGTGTACGGAGCAGGGAGATTTGGTAGATGTCGCAGAGTTGGGCGGCGGCGAGACGAGCAGCATCCTGAAGTGCGGCAGACCGAGTGCTTCTTGGGTGTTCTGTCTGGAAGACGTGGGGTGGGTCATGTTCGCTCTTCGGGTAGATGAACACTTCAAACATCCAGCAGTACACTCCTCCTGCAGTTGTCTGGCGCCCACGATAAATGGGCTGCTCCGGGTACTCCAGGTAGTGGAGGAGCATGCGCAGGATTCTTGCGAATACGCCCTCATAAACTCCATGAGCGACGTAATCCCAGTTACCTTCTTCTCCTGCCATCTGTAAAAGCAATTACTTTGCATTAGTAATGCTTTAAAATAATCAATTGAAAAAGTGAAGGGGCGTAGAACTAGGAAGGGTACGAGTAGCAATAATATGCTATATTTTCAGAAATACTTTTTATACATTAACATTTCCACCCTAAGGTTCTTCTAACGACCATTCTACGGCTTTTACCCTGCAGTCGTATGCTCTGATACCAGCGCTGTCAGACCCGGATTTTTCAATCCGAATCTTACTGTGTTTCACTGCACTAATCCCTGGATCAGTAGTTAGTGCACACAGGTACATTGCTGAATCATTTCATACATCGCATAATCAACCATTATCTTACATAGACTGAAATACACCACGTCGGGTGATAGAGTTTACAAAAGGGGCCGACTAGGCCAAATGTCATTATTACAAATACGCACAGCGGAAATACAGCAAAAGCAAACCCAAAACCACAGGCAAGCGACTGGAAGGTATTGTGTGCATTATATGTCACCAGTTAACTAGTAACATACGTGCACACAACGCCGGTTGTCCACTTGTCTGCGTCTAATCAACGAAGCCTACGCCTTAGTTTCCTTCGTCATTCTTCTCCTCCGTAGCGGGAGCTTCCTCGTAGGCGTAGTGGTCTTGCGCTCCTGTTTCTGGATTTTTGCCGCAAAGCGAGCGTGAGCACTCCGACCCCGTGCTCAGCGAATCAACACACAGAATACAGTATATAACATGTATGGCTATTCAAAGGATGGCTTTGGTTTATTTTATTTTTGCGAAGAGTGCTTTTGAATACAATTATATAAAAATCCTTAAGACCTAGCATTTGAACAAAAGCATAATGTTCAAGGAATATTAATATGAATTCCCATACATATGGCATCACACCATATGCCTAATATCACCATAATTTCTCCATACATACGTCATCACACCGTATGACACTTTTCAGCGTTATAGCCGCTTAACTTACCACTGGGACGACACCCAGGAACCACTGGAACGACATCCAGGACACACTGGGACGACACCCAGGACAACTCAAATCTGGGCTTTCCTCTGCCCTTCCACTTTTCCATTCCCATTTTTCAAACATTTTTAAATAGAACTATATCTAGTTAAGTTCCCATGTCTGCCCTTGACCGTGGGCAGGGCTATTCGAATAGTTTTGACTCTGCAGAGTTTTGCACACTTTACCCACAAGAGATAAATCCACCCGTTGCCCCACATGATTCCTTAGCCATGCGGTTGAGTAGAATATCACAGGATTGTTACAATGCATAGTCCTACTGTGGTTATGCCCGCTAAGGTCTATCTTCCGTAGGATCCGACCATCCCTCGGGAAGGGTCCCTCGTGAGCCATCACGGGCAAAGGCGGGGATGCGACCATCCATCCCTTTGCTCGTGGTCATGCCTTCACGTAACCACCTAGAGCCACACAAATTAGTAAACCCTGCCTACACTTTGCCAGCTTGTGGTTGTACTGTTTTACACGGGTGACATGACAAGATTCAGTCCTTAGTGGTATCTGGGCGGTCTACCACTAACCCACTTATGCAATCACTGCACCACACACATACACACCATCGAACCAATCCGCCCAGATAATTAAGCAAGTTGGGGATCTTGGGAGTGTAAAATAATCATATCCAACATATACCAGTCATTATCACAATGACTGCCCAAACCAATTTCTCATGAATAAAAGTGATGCTCGGGACAATTTCTTGCCCCGAGTTCCTAATCAATGCTAAGCATGGCATACGATTACGGACTTATTTTCGAAATGCTACTAATATATTTTTGCTAGGGCGACAAGGTTCACACATTCAATTACTCAAAGGAGGGGGTAATACTATTCAAGGTAAATAATGGCATATAACTAGAATATCAAATTTAGCATGTATTTGCATAAAAATAACAGCAATGCTATTTGTTAATTTAAAATAAAGTAATTTGCAGAAATGTAGGTTCAACATGATCAAAGTATTGACTCGCCTTGGTCACAGTGGTCGGGTGCTTGATTGTCCGGGGCTTCTAGTGCTGCGGCCTCGATCTCTTCCTCTTGAGCCTCGTAAGCTATTTTAGCGTGCGCCCAAAATTCGTACAAAAAGAAAAGCGGCGAATCAAACCAAATAACACCAAAATCCAAATGAACTCTAAAAATTACGATTTCAGTTCCATTGGATAGATTTTGATTTTAAATGAATTTAGAAATTGGTCTCACTTAATTTGGAGTTAAGATGAAAAAGTTATGATTATTTGAAGTTCTCAGTTCAGTTAATTCCATAAAATGTGAAATTTCTGACAGTGGGTCCCACCTGTCATATTTTAATTTTTATCTTTATCTTTTTATTATTTCTTCTGTCTCTATGGCCAGTGGGGTCCACTTGTCGGCGTGCTTAGACACTGACGGGTGGGGTCAGGCTGTCAGTGGGCCTGCGGTCCCGCGGCGGCTGACGAACGGGGCCCACCTGTCAGCGCAGAAATTAAAAGAAACTCGACCGCTACGCGCGGAGCCGGGGCTCGAACGCGCGCCGCGGGAGTGAGGGTGATAAGGAGTTGGCGCTGAAAGCCACTCGGCCGAGCCGAGCGATGCTTACCCATATAGGGTAAGTATACCTTTTGAGGTAGCTCCGGGAGGCGGTCGGGCAGAGGAGTCGGGGGCGACGGCGCCGGCGGCGAGTGGTGGCCGGAAAGGGCTGGGGGTTGCGTGGAATATAATCCCCGAGCGACGGGGAGTCTTCTGGTGCAGACGGCCGGAGGTGGGGTTCACCGGAGAGGGCTGGCGGCGAGAGGTGGCGGCGGTCCGAAGAGGTCGATCGACGCCGGCGATGTAGAGTGATCGGGGAGCTCGGTGGAGGGTTGTTTCTACTTCGCCAGGTCCTGAAGAGGGTGTAGGAGGGAGGAATTGGCTGGTGGTGGTCGGAATCAGCGGCAGCTCGGTCGCCGGCCGTGGGGAAGAAGAGGTCGCCGGTGGGGAATTGGTGCACTACAGGTCAATTGCTTGCAGGGGGATGAAGAAGGGAACATTACGGCGCGATTGAGACTCCCAGGTGAGGCTTTTATAGTCGGAGAGGGCTTGTACGGCGAGGGAGATATTTGGCCGCCGCTGTTCAGGCGAGGCAGGGGGGAAGAAACGCGATCCTCTTCGGGATTTCGCAGGGGAGAGGTGGCGGGAGAGGTTCGCCTCCCCTCCTGTAGCTGTCCTTTTAAACTTGCCCGCGAGGTGAGAGAATGAGCGGAGAGGATTTGCTGCGCAGAGGACGAACGCGAGGGGAAGGAGCTGCGTGCGCGTGGAGAAGAGAGGGAGGAGGGAGGAGAGCCTGACGGCTCGGGCCCATCGGCCAGCGGGAGAGGGCGCGAGGGAGCGGGGCCACTCGGCAGCGGGCGCGAGCGCGGGAGAGCTGGGCCGCGGGGCGCTGGCGCGCTGGGCCGCGCGGGCGTGCTGGCTGCGCTGAGCGACTGCGCGCTCGCAGGCCGCGCGTGGAGAGAGGGCTGGGCCGGGGAAAATGGCCGGCCCGGCCGGGTGTTTTCTTTTTCATTTTTCTTTTTCTTTTGTTTTTGCAATTGAATTTTACATGTATATACATTTGCACATACATCTTGGGTATATACCTATATATATATATATTCCTTTCCTTCCCTGATTTTTGTGCATAATGTATATATTTATTTATTTATGTTATTCATGTGTATATATGTATATATGTCCTTATATCCATATGGTTCTTTGCATATATACATGAATATTAACTTCCTTTAATTTGTTTGCCCTAATTTTTAGGAATGATATCTTATGCTTACTTACAATTCTCTTTTAGCACTTTGTGGATCATCTTTCCAGATTCTTCATTTGATGTTCATGCTGTATCATTTTACGTGTGATTTCTTCCTTCTTTTTATTTTTAAAATTCCTTTATAAATTCAAAAAGCCAATAAACTCCAATTCAAATAAAAAAACAAATAAAATAATCCAAAAACTCTATAATTTATTATTTATATTTGCCAGGATGTTACAATACATCAGCGAGTACTCACTCAGCTTTATCACTATATGCTATGTGATGTATATCATGAGTATGTAGTATAGACAAGTATCGCAATAATGAAAGAAAGAGGTGATAATGATAATATAATGGAAAATGTTATGTTATGCTATGTTTACGTTTTGCTATGCAAGTATTTTGGAAAGAAAGTTTTGATCACAGGTGACAAATATTAGGAAACAGAGTGCGTATCTTCTCTCTTATAATATATAATGTTAATATATTACAAATAGAGTTATGTTGCGATCTATTTAAAAAACAAAATCACATATGTATTGCTAATCTATTTAAACATATTTTAAGGATAACGCCCACACAAGTGTGTGGGCCACCTTGCGAATTATAACTTACAACGATGCGGATTATTCCTGTAGATACAGCTCTAATTTGAATATACGGTGGATATGGTCTCTAATTTTTAAAAGGAAACTAGAAACTATCAATTCCTACATAATTAGGAATTAGATATTTAAATATGAATATATCATCATATATAGCTTCGTGTTATCGTGTAGGATAGAGCCTCAACATAGCATTTAATGTATTTGAAGAGACGAGCGAAGAATAATTCTCGATCAGACGGGTAGTCTGCACGTTCATCTTAAGTTGGTGGATGGCGAAGAGATCTTCAACTTGCAGCAGTGGCGGAGGGTCCGATAGGGCAAGGTAAGGCTTGGGTCATACCTTGATTTTTTGCAGCAGCCCCCCATATACCCCGCTATCCAGTATCCAATAGCCCAATAGCTACTAGCTAGTCAATGTAAATGTAAACCCTAGACTGCTCCCTGCTCCCTGCCTCGGCTGCTCCCTGCCTCCCTGGACGGCTGGACCCTGGGCGTAGCCGGCGGCGGGCGGGCGACAGCCACCGGTGGGTAGTGGTGCTGGACGCTGCCGCGCTGGGCAGTGGCGTAGCCGGCGGCGGGCGGGCGGCAGCCACCGGTGGGCAGTGGCGCTGGGCGCTGACGCGCTGGGCAGTGGCGTAACCGGCGGCGGCCTGGGCGTAGCCGGCGGCGGGCAGGCGGCAGCCACCGGCGCGCAAACTCCGGCGTTGACAGGGTTGGAGGAACTTGAATAGTATTGCTTTCGATCCGCCCCACCTTATTTTTTTCCTGTCCTCCGCCACTGACTTGCAGATATCATGCATGTCTGAGGACTGAGGTGATTCCAGGCGGATTTTGAGGAACAGTGTGAAATGCAGAAATTTCGCCAGAAGCTCATATGAAATTTGCATAAATTATATACTTTCCTAGGAATTTCACTAAATGCCCGAGCTACAAACAAGATCTAGCTCCAAAGCTAACCGTGCAATTAGGGGTGGAAAAAAACTTGTTAGTGTGGCTCGTTGGCTCAGTTCATTTTGATTTAATATGAATTTAGACTTTGCTCTAGCTCGGCTCCGTCCGGCTTATTAGCACACTTCTAAAAATATTTCTAAACTATACATAAAATAATATTAAATTAAATTATGCTAATTTAAGAAGAGACTTGATAAGATAAGAACGTTGCTCGATATCCACCCTACAAGCAAACACACTTGATAGATAAACAAACAATAAAAGGCTCAGCCAACCTCGAAGACCACCGCTTCTTGTCTCTCTCATGTCTGAGTTTTTATTCAACTAGACTCGGACGCTCAACTTGAGCCGGCTCCAAACAGTTTTCTCCGAGACCTCAAATTCCTCCTTAGCGCCCTCTTTTTTTTTTCCTCACCACATTGGACATGCGCTAAGGACTACATGTGGCAAGAGCTCCAATGTGCGATGGAGCAATCAGAGCCCGTGTGGGAGGAGAAAATCTACTGTGCAACGGTGGCACAAACCAGTTTGTGTCACGGGTCAACCGGGCGGTGACACGTGGCAACAAGTAGTAAAAAATTATTACTTTTTTACTGTTTTGTACTGTAGCAAATCAGTAAAAAAATTATTTTTTACTGTTTTATGCTGCACCAAAACAGTAAAAAAATATTTTTTATTGATTTGCTAAAGTATAGAACAGACAAAAAATAAATATTTTTTGTCTGTCACGTGTCAACACCTGATTGGTCCGTGACACAAATTGATTTGTGCCACCGTTGCACAATAGATTTTCTCGTGTGGGAGGCGCTCAATGGCGGCGAAAGGTGAACAAGAATTGGATTAGGTCTGAGTCGAGGATAGACTGGGCTGGGCCTAACTTAAAATGTGGCTGCAGCCCTCAATTACGACCAAAGATCCATTCACTTTAGCAGATTCCCTAGGCCCCGGGTCCAGCATACCCAGCCTTTCGTTATCTGGGCGACCACGGGCTTTCCTAGCTCATCGGTATTCCAGGTCCGGGAGGCACCATTTTCTTCTTGCATTGTACATTCCATTCGACGTCAAATGCTGATCGCTTATCAGCACGCTCGTCGCACTGAGCTCTGCACTGCACTGAGCAACAACGATCAGTGTGAAGCTCCAAGTCGGCACAGCAATTCGCAACCAGCCGCCAACGCCTGGCCACGTACGTACGTACGCGCGCGCCTTCACTGTTGCTTGCTTGCTTGGCTCCGGGCGATTTAGCACGCAAAGCGCAAACAGTTCGGGCCTTAACCACCCAATGATTGCGCGGTATCTCGGCGGATCCTGCCCCCGGGTGCCAACAAATCCGTCGCCACCACCGCCCGATCGACCGCGGCACCGAAATCGCGCGGAAACAGGCGCCCGGGCTGATGATCACGCTAGCTGTCCGGGCCCGTACCGAGGACCACGTACGCGGCGCGGCTACGCGAAAGCGTTACGTGCCGCGCTAGTGAAACAGCCTGAAATTTAAAATATATTTGAACTTGTTTTTGAGTCTTGATTTCTTTTGATTCTTGGCCTAATCCAGAGGTTTCTTCACCCATTCGCGCCTTCTTTTCCCTGTCACACCATCCCCCTCATCCATTTGTGCGCAGCTCAGTCGGTCGATACTATTCACCGTCCGACAAAACGCCGAGAGGCGACAACCGTTGTAAGATTTGGTCAGATGTTGCCTCCCCTAATTCAAATGCCATACTCCTTGATGATAGCATTCCTGGCACCCTCTTAATACCTCCTGACAGCTGTCGAGCATGCCAAGTCGAGAAGGCTACTGCCACCAATTCTCATATCTCACGGCTGACCTCCTCGCCACAATCTTTAATCGCCTAGATCCATCCCTACTGTCACGCCTCTGCCAATCGTGTCAACCGTTGTACGCATCATCTATCGCACCAGGACAACCCTTAATTGCACCCTATCCTCATGTAGAAGCAGCCAAGCCGGAATTCGCCACCACCTTCCTCTCTGTCTCACAGCCAACCTGATGTGTCATACCTCCTTTTGACCACCGCAATCATGCCTGAGGAAGCACAAAGATCTCTGCAGCCAGCTACGCCGCGCCCTCTTGCACCTCCTCGACCTAGCCATGCGTTGCCTCCATATCAGAACCTCCCCTGTGGCTGAACCGCCTTCCCCGTCTTATTTAAAGCCC
This sequence comes from Dendrocalamus latiflorus, assembly GCA_017311315.1. Lineage (NCBI taxonomy): Eukaryota > Viridiplantae > Streptophyta > Magnoliopsida > Poales > Poaceae > Dendrocalamus > Dendrocalamus latiflorus. Next base: position 28,723,545 of record CM029660.1, on the reverse strand, counting down.
CAAGCTAGAGCTGGCCAAAGGGTCGGGCCGGCACGGCACGGGCCCGGGCTCGGCACGGCCCGTTAAGGCCCGTGTATTAAACGGGCCGTGCCGTGCCGGCCCGCGGGCCGCGGTGGGAGCCCAGGCACGGCCCGAGGCCGTGCTGTGCCGGCCCGGGCACGATTTCGGCTAAACGGGTCGTGCCGGCCCGCTAGCTCGTTTAGTCGGAAAAAAGAAAAATTGAGAAAAATTGTAAAAAAATCGTAGAAAATTCAGAAAAAATATAGAAAATTGTAGACATTGTTAATCACAAAAATAAATATTTCCAATGACATAATGAGCTTTATTAACTTATTAAATTACATGGGATGGTGCCTCATTAAAAACTTTACCAAGTAAAAACTCAATTTGAGAAAACCTTGGTAAAGAAAAAAGAGTACAGCCTATAAAGCTCATTAGTGAGAAAAATATTGAAAATCCTATTCACTGCTATCTAAATACAAATTCTCAAAAGACTCTTCTAAATCTTTATTATCTGCAGTATGTTGGAGTCTTGATTCAGATTGTTCCCAGTCTTTGACGGTCATAAATACTTCGACCATCTCGTTGGAGAGACTTGTTCGTCGCTCCTCGATTATTCTTCCGGAAAGACTGAATGCTGACTCCGAGGAGACTGTAGAGACAGGAACAGTCAACACATCCCGCGCTAATATAGATAGCACTGGATATGATACCTTCTGGGTTTGCCACCATGAGAGGATGTTCAACTCCTGCTCGAAGCTGACGCTATCACTGTTGAGATAGCTTGATAGGTCTCCAGTGCTTTGTCGCCTTCCTCCTCCTAACTGCTGTGTACCTGCACCTGCACCTGCACGAGAACTAGACGAAGAACCAAAAATCTTGCCCCATTGCATAGCCCCCCTAGAGGTGCTAGGGACTACCGAGGGTCTTTCCAAACGCACAGATACAAACTTATTTTCATATTTATTATATACCTCATATAATTTATCCTTAGCTAATGTAAAGTATGAACAATAGTCTAAATCGGTAGCCTCACTTAAAACTTGTAAAACATTTATAAATCCTTGGAGTTTGGCCCTAGGATCCAAAATAAAAGCAAATGCATATAAAATAGGAATTTCTCTCCAATATTTTAAAAACTTAGATTTCATGGCAACTACAGCATCCCGTAGTATAGGATCATTTTCAAAAGCCTTTAGGTGAGTGGCAATTTCAACAATATTGTGAACAATCATAGGAGATGTAGGGTAGTATACTCCAGAAAGACAAACTGTAGCTTTATGGAAAATTTCTAGAAAGGAAAATATTTTTCACCAACAACCCAATCGTCCTCAGTAATTTCAGGGTCTCTAACTTGGGTTCTACTGGAAGAGCTACGAGATTGATGACTTTGGGTGTGAAGGAAAACAGATAAAGTGCTCTTATATGGCAATATATGTTTAAGCATAAGGAAAGTAGAGTTCCATCTAACAGGCATGTCTAAACCAAATTTTCTAGGACGAACATTCATTGCTACGCAAAAACTCTTATATGCGGCTATTCGTTGGTTAGAACAATTAATAAATGAAATTGCATCTCTAAAAGAATCAATACAAGCATTTAATCTTTTTAAACCGGTTTAACAATAAGATTAATAATATGACAAGCACAACGTTGATGAAATAAGAAAGACTGTGCATAAGTATTAAACAAAGGAGTATTTGCAGCTGCATTATCTAAAATTATAGAAAAAATCTTATCCGTGAGACCAAAATCTTCTACAACTTTAATAATGTTTTCTGTAATATTTTTCAGCATTATGTGAAACATTAATTAATTTAAATCCTATAATTCTTTTTTCCATTATCCAGTCATCATTAACATAATGAGCAACAACACTAATATAATCCTCTCTAGCCCTACCACTCCATATGTCGGATGTCAAAGCAATAGAGAATGTACATGTATGAAACATTTCTTTTAATTTATCACGACAATTTTTATAATATTTAACTAAATCTCTAGTTGTTGTTTGCCTAGATACAGTACTAAATCGAGGGTTATGAGCAGTCCTAATATATTTTTGGAAAGCATCAGATTCACCAAAATTGAAAGGTAAATCTTGAGAAGCAATTAATCTACAAAGAGATTCCCGAGCTACCTCTGGGTTGTACTCCCATGTACGTACCGAGCCGTCGGGGTTATATTGCAGCTGTGTCTGACGCATTTGTATTCCTTGCCTTTTCTTGCAGCTTGCAGCATGTCGTTGTAGATGACCCGTCCCACCTGAAGATTTAGCACTCAATTCATTACCACAAATTTTACAAACAGCATACCTCACTTCAGTTCCATCATTGTCGGTCTTGATCTTCTTGTCGAAATCATTCCAAACTGTTGATGTACTAGCTCTTGTTCTTTTTGCACCCGTGTTTTGGGTCGTGGATGCACTTGTTGAGCCAGCAGAAGATGGATCGATTGGACCCTGCGCCACCGGGGCCGTCGGTTCTTCGGCATCTCCAGTTTGTACATGTGGACCTTCCGCGGATGGATATGCTTGTTGAAACGATTGCATATCCTCCGCCGAGAGCCCGAATTTGGAGAGTTGAAAATTGTAGTTCTCCATTAATCAAGTAATCAACTGCAAATTGAAATAGCAAAAACGATTAACTTACTATTAAACCTACAAATAATAGCAAAAAATTAATCCAACAAATAATACCAAAAAATTAAAATAAGACAGCATTATTACCTCCTTTGCAGCTCTCACAAAAAATTTGAAGATTTTTGAATTTTCGGAATTTTGCTTGAATTTTTACCAAATTTGCGCTAACACTTTCAGATTTTTCACAGCTAAACCGAGAGAGAAGAATGAGATTTGAGGTATGGAAGAAGGAGGCCGGATGCCCCCCTATTTATAGGAAAATTTTCAGATTTTTTCCGAACTTTTTGCTATTTTTTCGAATTTTTTACCCCCCAACGGTCACAAAAAACAGCTATTTTTCAAACTAATCGGCCCGGCCGTGCCGTGCCGGGCCGGCACAACCCGATTTCTTAACGGGCCGTGCCGTGCCGCACCCTCGGCCCAGGCACGGCCCGGTTCGCCGTGCCGTGACGGCCCGGCCCGCCTCGCCGCTTGTAAGATCGAGGAGGCCGACTAGAGGGGGGTGAATAGGTGGTTTTAAAAATCTTCGTCTAATTCTAATTAGTAATTTTAAACTTGATGGATATACTAGAGCAAGATAACAATTACACCACTAATCAACCTAGTAAGGCTCAACCAATCACTAGCACAAGTAATCGACTAAGAGCAATATCAAATAGTAGAGAACAACAATTGCTACTCTAACTAAGCAAGCAAACAAGTAATGGAATGAAGAGCGTTGCTTGAATGAAAATGATCACAAGAGAGCAAACCACAATTGACACGATTACTTTTTACCGTGGTGATCGGAGACTTACCGATCTCCCCTAGTCCACGTTGAGGTAAGCCCGAACAAATCGGACCGGCTCCACGAATGAGCCTAAACACCTCGATCACTATTGGTAGCCCTTTCCCTCTCCGGGTAGGCGAGCTCCAAGCCTTCACAATCTTCCGGGCCTTCTCACAATCTTCTTGAGAAGATCACCGGACTTCCGCCAAGCCGTCTAGGTGCCGGCAAGCACCAAGAGAATAGACCACAGCGGCTTGATCTCACTCAAGTGCCCAATGGATCAACTAGAATGCAATGCACTTGAATTTTGGGTCAACTACCTCAATTGAATGCACAAGTGAGTGAATGAGGTGTGAGAGGTTGCACTAAGCTCAAATGTATTCAATGGAGGTTCAACAACATGTACAAGATCTGGTGGGGATGTATTTATACCCTCACCAACCTCAAATAGCCATTACAATAAACAATCCTGAAAATTCAGGAAATCCGGAACTACCGCAGGCAAAACTGCGGTACTTCCGAACTCTCGCTGACCGGTCAGAACGGCTATGTCAGTGAGTCAGAAGTGACCGTTGGTCAATGAGTGCGGTACTACCACCGTTGAAATCGCGGTACTTCCGGAAGTCCGGAAGTTCCGCTCCATGATCCGGTACTTCCGATCTCAGCGAGTTTAAGTTTTATTCCCGGCACTCTCTGGAAATAAAGTTCCGCATGGGTATTCGGAACTTCCGCACATGCGGTAGTTCCGCAGGTCAATCCGCGGTACTTCCGTTTTCCGAGAGGCTAAGTTAAATTCCGGGCGCTCTCTGGAAATAAAGTTCCGCTCAGGTGACCGGTACTACTGGCCATCCGGTAGTTCCGCAGGTCAACCCGCGGTACTTCCGTTTTCCGAGAGGCTAAGTCTGAGTCCGGACGCTCTCTGGAAAAAATGTTCCGCCTGGGCGCCCGGTACTACCGGCCCTGCGGTAGTTCCGCTCAATTAACACCGGAACTACCGGATTTTCTGACAATGCACAGATTTGATTTGATTTTAATTTCTAAGTGCATGCATGATCCTAAATTGATCCATAGGGCACATTTGAACATGATCAAGCAATCACCATGATCCCTCTTAATAGTACGGCGTCTATCCTATAATCCGGTCTTCCAACCTAACTCCAAGACCGGTAAAATAAAATAGATACCTAAACTATTTACCTTGTCGCCCTAGAGATCTTTGAATCTTCATGGGATATTTTGTGAGCCTCTTTCTTTGCCATTTGAACTTATCCTTTCAAACACTTAATGCACACATTAGTCTCATATTCACATAATTTCATTAATTACCAAAACCAATATTTTTAGGGGTCTAGATGCTTTCACCGCCGTGCCGTGCCTTCGTGGGTCGGGTCTACAGTGCCGGGCCGCGGTGCGGCCCGTCACGGCCCGGCCCATTTGGACAGCTCTACCCCAAGCCCCTCCAGGTAAGCCACCCACACCCTCAATTGCTCCGACTACCGAAGCCTCACCGGCGATCACCGGAACCCTCGATGTAAGCCACCATTTCAATTCTTCTTGCACACGAGCAATTGAAGCAAGCCTGAAGCCTACGAGAAAAAACCAAAGATATTGAAAAAGAAGAAAACCAAAGATATTGAAAAAGAAGGCAAGTCCTTATATTGATCATATTGAACCTAGTTTTCAAATACAATATTTTGATTTCAAATACAAATGCATGCTTGCCTTTATTGTGTTTATAGATTACCTAGTTACACCATATAGTGATACCTTTTATCCTCCCTTTTGATATTACCTTACTCTTATCACCATAGGATTATCACAATAGTAATATTGACAAATAATGGTTGTGCTTAGATATGATTTAGAGATAATAGTAAATATGACACAAACATTGCCAACTGAAATTTAAAACATGATAATGGTAGTAGTAGCATGGGTTACCGCTGGAAACAGGGCATTTTTATAAAATGATAGGAGACCCGGGCGAGAGGTTGACTTAAGACCGGTGTAGGTACTGCCCAAGGTCTAAATTGTTGGTTTGTCTCGCCTGAGTCGATTAAGGACCGTATCTGTGTGCACTCATTTCTACACCCACCGTACAACTACAAGTCTAGTATGGGACGGACCTGGCCAACTAATTTATTTTGTTTCGATATAGTATCCTGCGCCAGTTGGGGGTGACCTGCAAGGTCGTTGCTCGGGGGAGGATATGTTTAGGGTGAACCTATAGGGGTCATTGCCTGGAGGAGACTCGAAAGGTCTCTGCCCTTGGAGAAAGAGAGCACTCGCAATAAGCTAATAACAAAGTCCCTTAGCGCTGAGGGTGCAAAACTCCGGAGCAAGAGAAAATACCGAAATAAGCATTGTAAAGGTCTTGTTATGATTACTCAGTTGTACGTCACGTGTAACGGCCGATATTATAAGATAATCATATCTTGTAGGCAAAGTTATACACCTTTGTAGAGTATTATAATCTATTTAAATAGCCATGTCCCCAGTCATGAGCAAAGTGTGGTAATACCAGTGTGTAGTTTTCATAAAATGGTTGTTGGTATGATATGGTAAAGGACATAGACTAAGGTCCATGGACCGGATATGGAAAATACATGTGAGGAGAATTGTTCCCCACATAGTCAAATACTTATGGATATTTTTACTTATTTATTTTATTTCAGTTAAATGGCTAAGTCATGGGTTTGAAAACTAATTATGATATGATATTGAAAATCTGGTTTCACGCAAAAGAAACATAAAATCATCCTTTAGTTTAATCTTGTATATAGACGATAGCTCTATAAATGCATTCTGTTATAGGGACTTACTAAGTACTATTGGTTGTACTTAATCTTGCTATATTTCCACCACAACAGATACCAAAAGAAGAAAGAATACTACAAGTTTATGTGCTAGGGTTATGACCGCACTCAAGCGTTCCTGTGAGAATTATCTTCGATTCTTCTGTATGTAAGTTGAATTTTTGGGCTTGGACGTCTGTAAAATTATTAAAGTTGACCGTTAAGTTCTATTTTAATCAAATTAACCCTGTTTAAATGCTCATGAGCAGGTATGATGCTTCTTATATCCGTAACTGAACTCCTAAACTGTTACGGAAGGTAAAGACGACCCTGTTTCCAGAAACGGGGGCGTTACAGCTAGCTTGGCCCTCCTCCTGCCTGTGCCGTGCCAAGCCGATCCCACGGCGCGATTGAGGGGGTACGGGGCAGGAGGCTGCAAGGGCGGAGCAGTAAAGACTCCAGTGAAGATACGACTCCCACTCAATTTGTAATTCATATCTATATCGATTAAAATTTTATTATTTGTGCCCTTTACTGATCTAACAAAAATACTCATGTTAGATCTAAAATTAGTAAAAAGGCAGAAATCCAAGATCAAAATTATTTAAACTCCACTCAATTTTCACGCTCGGTCCGCCATGGAGTGGTTGGTCGGTTCGGTTGGCATGTGCGCTTCAACCTGTCGTTGTAGGAGTGGCCGGCGCGCGTCGTGTCAGCGGCTCCGTTCAGCCCGATATCGTACGTGCGCGCCGATGGCGTAGCAGCTGATTGGCAGCGTGGCGCCATATCGAGCAGTGTGGACTTCACCGTAGGTGCAGGGTTTCTGGACGTGTAGATCCGTGGGCTCTAGACTGATCGATGGGATTTCTATACTGATCTGAACTTTGTTGTCCATCCACCTTGCTCTGAACTTTTTGTGGTTCACGTGGTACAAGAAGAGGCAAGCTCGCTGCTACCGCGAACATAAGAGGACCCGACCTCGCTCGCTGCGGATCGCGTGGGCTATTTATTTTGTGATATCACTGGGATTTTGATCACGCGACCTATGCGGCATGTACGTACGCCTTGGAGTGGGTACATGTTATAGTCAACTCTTTGTACTAAAAAGTTTAAACAGAATATGAGAATACCAGTGGAGTACGTGCACCGGCCGTCGCTGGCACCGGCAGTATGCACGCCCTACTCACGCTTCGACAGAATGCTGCTTCAATAAACCCCCTTGCAAGTGCGCGAGAGTAATCGCGGTCAGGTCATGATGATGCATGGGCCCAGAGGCTGACACCGATCTGTTCGGTTTTTTTTTTCTCGTGGACCAAATTAAGCCCAATCTGAAACTTAATACCCCCTGCCTCCCTCTCTGAAATCCTACGGTTTCAGAGCTGGTTGTCGACAGCGCCGCGCGATCCGTTAATGGCAGAGGGGAACGGGCAGTGCTGCTGGCACTCTGCATCGATGGCCAGCTGACAATTGATCTCTTGGCCTTTTCGATCTTGAGCTGAGGATCGGAGCCGATAAACAATTGCTCGATCGGTCTTGTGTCGTCCTCTTCGTTCGGTGATGATTCTGTCGTGCAACACTTGCTGAGACATGCCGCTGCTGTTTGGAAAGGCTCAGGAACCTAGAATGCTTTCTTGGCAGAAGACCTTGTCGAGTTTCAGAGTTCCTGTGCATAAAGCTCCAGGACACTGTGCTCGTTGTGAGCATGCCTTTATTAAGTTAATTTTCACCAGTTTTTTTAAAAAAATAGTCATTGCTGTTTATTTATATGAGAAGAAATAAAGACCAAAGAAAGGACCGATTACACAACTCCGCAAGCCTAACAAGATAAAAATCCATGCCAAACACATCCAACACCGATAAGGATGCTGAACGCGACTGATAAGCACCATCGCTCAACCTAACACATGTTATCATCGCCACCCATCACGCCCACAACCCGGCTGCTCTGACTTCACAGCAGCACGCATTAACATGGCGATAACATCACAGCAAAGGGCCTCCGCTGACGAACGCTAGCTTGCCAGCAAAATCACACGACCAGCCAAGGTAGCCGGTTTCAAGCCATCGATGCACACAGGTGCCACTCGCTGCATCGCCCTGATATGAGAGCCGCACCAAGCCACCCTATACCACCTGGGCGAGGAGTCTGTTCTACCAAGAAGAAGGGCAGATCTAGCCCGAGCGCCCAGGTGTGGGGACAACCCAGCCACAACCAGGGAAGGAAACACAACACCAAGAGGATGACCACCACCGATGGACAAGCACCGACCAATGTGAAAGCAACGTACACGTGGAAAAACGAGGAGGGTAGGGTCAGGTGGTCTAAGGCAACGCCTCCAAAGAGGGAACATCACCGAAGGCATAGCCATTACCCGATCCGGCAATAACGTTTTCACTCCGGACAAATGCCACAAGACCCCGTGGTGAGTGAGGTACAGCTCCAAGAAGATGCCTCTAAGGAGGGAAACGACGCCCAAGGACGTCGTCATCGTCGGATCCTGCTAAGGAGAGCCAAATTTAGGGTTTTCACTTAGAGCATGGCACCACACCACACAAAACAAGACTGTCACTCACCATGATCCGACACACCACACAAAACAAGACTGTCACTCACCACGATCCGAGCGTAACTGCCTCACAAGGCTGCCCAGCCTAAGAGCAGCATCACCTGCCAATCTCCACGCTAGCAACTTCGTCCGCCTCCGTAGCCAACTAGCGGCCACACCACCGCCTGCCAGCCGGCCACAGCCTCGCCCAACCATGCACCGGGCGGCCCCTGATCCAACAAAGAGCAACAAGAACCGACTTTGTAGCTATGATCCCGTCGCTTCCATCCAACTCTAGCGACTGCTCCCGACGAACTCCGGCGCTCGCCTTCTTTCGTCTTGGCCTGCCCAACCTCCCTTGAAACCCCCAACCTCATGGGGGGCACTACCCCAATCTGGAGCTACCAAGCACCACCGTGCTACTGACCACGTAGCACACACATGGCCACGACACTCTGTGGCCCTGAGCGGCGCCACATGCAGCCCAGCGCCGACGCCCGAGCCGACGCCTCTACGTTGTGGCCGCCCGCATGCAATAGAGAAGCCGAAGGTGATGGCCATCGCCATCAGGTGGCCTCCTAGCCCCTGCCAAGCCCGGATCCAGGCCAGAGACGGCCATATCCGGTTGCCTCCAGCTCTTCCCGCCTCAGATCCTGCCGTCTCTGGCCACTGGGCTGCACACCGCCACACCGTTCCCGACCAGATCCACTAAGGAGGCGAGCCAGCGCCTCTGTGCCATGGCCGTCTGTGCGCGATGGAGAAGCCGAAGGTGATGGCTGCCGCAGCTAGGCAGCCTCCCGGCCCCCGCCAAGCCCGGATATGGACCAAATATGGCCAGATCCAGCCACCTTCGGCTCTACCTGCCTCAGATTCAACCGCCTTCGGCCGCCGGGCTTCACACCACCACACCCTTTCCGGTCAGATCCACCAAGGACTGGATAGATCCGGCCCACGCCACCAGTTCACCGTGTGGGCCCCAAGCGGCTGTAGGAGGCCCCGCCACTCCCGGCAGCAGCGGCGAGAGGTGGTTTTGTGGGGCGGCTGAGTTGCCCCCAAGTCATCTAGGAGCGGCTCAGGAAACCTGGGAGAGTATTTTTCACCAGTTTTGAGCACAAGTACCACACAGAAATCGATCATAAGTTATCTTTACAATTTCAAGAGTGATCTAGCTTGTGTGTGAGAGAGATATCTAGCTTAAGATTTGTTGTATTGGACGTGCATTAGTTGGCCGGAGAGGAGGCACTCGGCCCCCCAAAAAAGGAGTAGTCAAACGCTAGCATCAAAGCGCAACACAAAGGACACGTCGAATGGGGGCATGCATGTCATTGCCATGTCCTTCCTCAGGTGTCATCTCGAAAGACACATGTACAAATGTGACAGATCCAATCATGCATACTCCTACTTTATTAGTAGCTGTTCGTACAACGTACAGCCCGATCCAATCTGATCTAGCTAGAATATAATTAGTCGTAGCGTGAGGAACAAAACACTCGCAAATGATTGGGTTAGCTGACGATTTAGCATAGAATGACCATGATATATATATGATTGATTGATTGATTAATTTAGCACTAGCTAGAGAAGGAGAAGCCATGCACCACAACCACCACTATCCATGCATGCCATGCCTTGCCACCCACAGATACGTACACTTTGAGAGAGACAAGGGCTGAGGCTAGCTAAAACCCCTCGCTGGGCTTGCCGCCCACATCGACAAAGTAGGACGACATTGGAGCGGCGGTGGCGTTCGTGCTCGTGCTCTCGCCGCCGTTGCTCGCCATGTCCATGCCGTGGCACTGGACGTAGTCCTCCGCCTCCTCCTTGGCCTCCACCAGCGCTGGCGCCATGCCGGGCATGGACCCCGGCGGCGGGGCCGGCACGACCGAGGGCAGCTTCGAGAGCAGCGCCTCGAGGCTGCTCATCGACGGCATTATGTGCATGGACGCCGGCCCGGCGGCCGCAGCGCCGTAGGGGTCGTAGAGCTCCGGCGGCGGTGACACCGGCGGCATCATGCCGGGCCACGCCGCGGCCACGTCAGGCGGGCCGCCGACGCCTACGCAGCCTCCCGGGAACCCGCCGGCGGACGACGGGTGCGGCAGCAGCACCCCCGGGATGCTCTCCAGGTAGCTGAACTTACGGCGCAGCGTCACCACGTAGCTCAGGTCGTCCGCCACCTGCGCGCATCAACAACAAGATGCAGGCTACAGCATCACACCACCACACGCATCGCATATAGCTACTCGTGCAACTGCATGCATGCACGGACACAAGCTACTCGTACAAAAGCTACTCCATTGCTAGCGATAGCTGCACGTATATATGCGCGTGCAGCGCATATATGTTGCTTCGGTTCATGGGGGAAAATTAAAAGCATAGAAAAAGACGGGTGATGAGCATGCTATGCAGTGGCCAGAGGCTAGCTGGTGCACCTTTTTCATGGAGCCGAGCTGTACAACGCCTTCTCTGACAGCGATCAGGGCGATGGTCTGCACGCACGACAAAGAACGAGGTAAAGAAAGAAATGGAAAAAAAAAACATGGCAGCATCACTGCATCAGCTAGCTGTGGCACGCGAGGCAACAGAGGCAGAGCCGGCAGAGCTTTGATCAAAAGGGGATTGCGATTTGTCGGAACCGGACCGTCTCACTTTGTTTCTTAGTCATCCGAGCAAAAAACAAAGGCTAAGATTGATCTATATACTGTAGCAAAGATGAGGCGGCACAAGTAATGCAGCAACACTGTAGCTCGGACGTTGTAGCGTATTGGATGTACCGTCTGATCTGAGCCATCCTTTTTTACGTCCGACGGCTAAGAATCTCCCAAAGTCATGGTTACTACTCTTCTCTTCTAACTTTGCTTTACAAAGCTAGAGGATCTCAGTCCCCATTTGTCAAGGCAGGAGGCCGGCCTGGGTATGTACGTACCTGGATACCAGACTGGAACTGAGCCTCCCATGTCCTCGGATGCTGCAAGCGTTACATACTTACATTACATGACATTACACATCAAAGAACAATTATCTAGCCAGCAATGGTAAGTGCGTGGTTAATTGTTGTGCCCAATTAAGCCTAGTTTTCTGAGCACTGCATGAGCACAGTAGCTAGTGCGAATGTTTGAGGTTAGCTGAGTAGAAGTACTAGTAGTTATGGTGGAGCTTACAGGGTCAGCAGGGTTGCTCCAGGAGGAGATGAGGTTGATCTCGTGCTCCTGGGGCTCCTTGAACACCCACTTGTGGCTGTGGTCTGCCGCCACTTTCCCTATCAACCTGTAGCGACCAAGAACAGAAAAGTCCAATCATCATCAACGCGGGTGATGGTCACCTACTTTAGCTAGCTAATTTAACCATGGTTAATATATGTGCTACTTAGTCACCTACCCTTCACCGTAATTGTAGATGTCATGGGACATCTTGAAGAATAGTTCAGGCTGCAGGCCCTGCTGCTTCACCTCCTGCGCTGCAGGCTCGCAGTCTGCATATGCATATGCAGCTGCTGCCGCTGCCGCTGCCCCCTCTTGGCCGCAGGCTGCAGAGGTGGCCGCGAAGTTGCAGAATCCATCCTCCCATGCCAGGATCCTAGTTGAAATTTTGCAAGAAACCAGCACACAAAGTAAGACTCAAAACACTGGTAAAAATAACGAAGAAGTAGCACACAAGAGGACTCCATATGTGTGTGTGTGTACCAGTTCCTCCTGTTTCCTCTGGTCCTGTCATAAGCCCCACCTGGGAGATCCCATCTGGTCAACAGATTGGACAATTAAGCAGCCAAGAAACAGCGCCATTAGCACATTGCTCAACATGTTACACGTACATGATGGAAGGAAGAAACAAAGAAACGAAGGAAGGAAGGAAAGAAAGAAAAGGAGGTCTCACTTGGGGGGCGGGTAGTTCCTGGGGAGGATGCGCCAGAAGACGGCGTAGACCCACTGCGAGGCGTCGCTGGTGCAGAGGCTCCGCAGCGTGTGCTGCAGCAGGTGCGTCACGGCCACAGGGCTCAGCTGCTCCTCCATTGCCGCAGCGGCAGCCGAGAGAAGCCAAACCCTAGCTACTTGCTTAAAGAAGCTGGATTCTACTTGTGCGGAGTATGAGCGGTAGCAGAGAGTGGAAAGGATCCACGCGCTAATCAAGAATCTTGGGGGAGCTAGGTGCTTCCTTTCTTGCTCGCTTACTTCAGTTACTTGCTCCCTTCCTTTTGAGTAGTTGCGTGTGTGATCTTTCTGTATGGTCGTGACTTGTGAGGCCAGGTTACCACCGAACGAGAAAACCGAATGAGAAAACCACACTTGCCCAGAATTTATATCCCCTCACCCCCCCCCCTCTCTCTCTCAAAATACTCCAGAGGGTTGGGGACTGGGCTATTCTGGTCACGGTTATCACAATTGGTTTTGAATTTCTACGGAGGTCCGGTAAAGCCGGTAGCACTAGTTTTTAGAAAAATTTGATAGTTTTTAGACTGAAAAGTTCAAATAAAATCGGCTAAAATTGGTCTAAATCGGTGTAAATCGGACGAACTCGGAGTAAATTGGAGTAAAATAAAATATTTGAGACCGATTTGTGTTCTAACAGGAGGTGCCTGGTAGAACCGATATTCGGTGATTTTCGACCGATTTTCATAATAGTGGTTCTGATTGCTACATTATACCAACTATACTTCAATAAGCTATAATAATAAAATGTGTTTTCTCTTTTTACCCAACTTCACCCCACAGTTCAAATTATTGGCCGATTTTCAGTGATATTCGGCGAAAACCGGTTTTACCGGCAACCTCTGGTAAAATTCCATACTAGTTAAAATTTGTTTGCCCAATTTGAGTTGAATTCTGGCCTAAACTAGCCCATTTGCCTACTCTGTTGCTTGCCCTAGGTCACGGTGTGAAAATCCCCTTCCGTGGTGGCTACAATCACTACTACAAAAAGGATCATCACAGACGGTTCAGAACTGTCATTACAGACGGTTTTCTGAACCGCTTGTATTTATGTGTCAGTGATAATCGGAGGTTATCACAGATGGTTTGTGAGCCGTCTATGATAAAGACAACACAAACGGTTTATAATTAGAACCGTCTGTGAAGAAAACTATTACATACAGCTCAAACCAAAAGTCGTCTATGATACTCACACATCACAGACGGTTCTAGTTACCAATCATCTCTAATTGGTGCGTATCATAGATGGTTGGTATATAAAACCATCTGTGATAGTCCTTCATAGACGGTTTATAGCACAAACCGTCTGTGATAGTTCATTCTATCCTATTTTTTTTTTGTTTTTTTGGTTAGCCTCCACAAATAATGTTACCTACGCCCTTTGAAAACAAGCAAATACAGTGGCAAATACAACAGCATATTCCATTTCCATTATGATTAGAATCCACCATTACAGTAAGAATTTATAAGATCCTAGTAGACAGTAGAAGCTGGATGCATCGGATGGTGACCGGATATCACTGGCAATGGAGAGACGGTGGTAGCGCCACCTTTGTGGCATGACGGTGAGACTATACAAGACACTCGTATGATACTTACGACAAGAGTGTGTTGTGCAGTCTATCGTGGTGGCACAACGGAGGTGCTAGCTCGTGACGATAGTCGGCACGTCGAGGAACAAGCTGGATGTAGCGGATGGCGGTAGCACCACCTTTGTGGCATGACGGTGAGACTACAGAAGACACTCTTACGACATTTACGACAAGAGTGTATTGTGCGGTCTATCGTAGTGTCACAATGGAGGCGCTAGCTCACAGTGGTAGTCGGCGTCGTCGAGGGGAGGATGCAGGAAGCTATATAGTGGATGAACTCACGCATGACTGCTGGTGGAAGGTAGATGGGGAGTAATTAATAAGGGCCGAGCGGTGGGAAGAACCGGTGCCTGCCATTCGATGTGGAGAGAATGGACGGGTGAAATCAAAATCTTGGGGGATACGCCACGGATCGGTAACGTGTCATTATCAGATATGGTTTGTTATACGAACCGTCTGTGATAATGCACATATCAGAGATGGTTCGTTATATGAACCATCTGTGATAGTTTCATAGATGGTTCTAATTAAAAACCGTCTGCGATAGTACGTATATCTTATACGGCTTTTAAACCTAACCGTCTGTGATAGTTTCAGAGACGGTTTTAGCCATGAACCGTCGTAATAATCAAAGCACAGATGGCTCCACATGACCATCTGTGATGAGACATCTAGTATAGCTTGTTTTATAGTAGTGAATTCATCTCCATCGCGAGCTCTCTCTTCCTCCAGTTTGTCCCTAAGCTCCACCGACCCATGCCGAGCTTCTCCTCTGGTTCATCCACAAGCTCCACCGACGAGGCTTGTAGGGGCCCATGGCCATCGTCGTCGTATTCCTCCATGCCATCGGCCGCTACGGCGGAGGACTTGAGAGTGTACACCTCAATCAGCATCTGCGGGCAAGCAGGGCACCGATGGAGTCCACGAGGATGAGGAGGATAAGGGAGGCTAGGAGATGAGCTAGAGGAGATGGGGGAGGGCCAAGAAGGGGTGGAGCTGGCTCTTGGAGGCGGCGGGGAGGAAGAGGGTGACGGCGGCCGAGAGGAGGGCAAGGAGCAGTGGGAGTAGGAGGTGTTTCACAGCCGTTGGTAGCACATTGAGGACAGTAGTTGGCCGAGGTGCTGGCCGCTGTTGGGAGCGAACTTGATGTCCTCAAGCGAAAGATTTGTGAGCTGCCTCATGAGTGTTTCTTGAATTTACATATATGCTTTTGATTTTTCTGAATTCACACGCATGCTTCTTATGGTTCTAAATTCGCTCAATATTTTCAACCAATTTTCATTGATTTTCAGCCGATATTTTAAATTTTAAATTTGATTTGAAATTTTTGGATGAAATCTACCGAAATTTTCCGATAATTGATAAAATCGTTCTACCATACCCCCCTGCGCCGTAAAAATTAAAACTGGTAATGAAACCCTGCTTCACCTATGGTTCACATTTCCGTGTTTATTAATTATTAGAATGACAAAAATTCTGCTTATGCTTTTAATTATCAGAATGACAAAAATTATGCCGGTGCTTTGGTTGTCGAATCGATTTGATCCCAACTGTCTTCTTCATGCCCACACAGAGACTCAAAATGTAGGCCCTACTCCAAATGGCTTAAAAGCCTTTGGCGAAGCCAGAAGCTATTTGGAATGCTTCAGTTTTTTAATTTTGGCTTCTTTGGTTTTTGGCCTTTTTTGGCTTTTCTTTTTTCCCACTTATTGCTTTGCATTGTCCCAAAAGATATAGGACATCTTATTTTTCAGCTTCTAAAAGCTGATTTTCGGTTTTTCTACAGTAACTAGCTTTCAAACGGAGTCTTTTAAGGCGAGGTCTATAAGTTGATTATAGTACGCACTATAACGACTTTATTTATATCGACTAAAGCCACACGCTAGTTTCTCTTACTCCAAACATTGCACTCACGAATAGCCAAAAGTCATAAAGTGTAGTCATAAGCTGAAACCAAAATGAATAGACCACATCCTTGTTTTTCAATTTTTCTCATTTTTTAATATTTTTCTCATTTTTTGATTTAGAAAAAGCTAACAATTGATACAGTGCACGTACAGCCAAAAGTCAGAAGCCAGGCTTTTAAGTTGTTTGGAGTGGCACCGTAGAGGACTGTTCTTTGTATGGCTCCTTACAAATAAATTGCCATGCGGGAATCACCAAAATACATCTCTCTTTCCTCTTTAACTTCACCCTTTTCTCTTTATTATTGCAAAAAATAAAGATAAAAAATAAATATTAGAACTAGTCTACCATGCAAAACCAACTGGTTTAGGCCTTGTTTGGATCACGGGATTGCTTCGCTGTAATTGAATTATTACCCCATCGAAATTGGACTATTTCATGAAAAAACCACGGTAAAATTCCTATGTTATAGTTAGGTCCTCATATTACAAATGGAAAGACTATAGGTCCTGCTCTAAACGGTTTCAGCTTCTGGGTTTTTTTTGTTTTTAGCTTATTTAAGGCAAAAGCAACTTAGAATGTATTGATTTCTAATTTCAACTTATTTTTTTTTTGCCTTTTCCCTCTTATTCATTTGCATTGTCTGTAACAATATAACGTTTTTTTCAAAAATTTTCTATTTGTTTTTTATTTTTTCTCAGAAAAAACTAATAGCCACTACCGTACAATTTCAACCAAAAACTAAAAGATATAAAAGTTTAAGCCAAAAACTAGTTAAAGTAGATGCATAGACGGACTACGGGCTTGTACCCCCAACATTCTCCTCTTCCTAATGATATGACTCGCATCCCGCCTGTTCTAACAAATATATGCATGCATCGCAATATTGCAGAGCTAATTGTTATGTACACTGAAATATGTTGACGGTTCAAATCGAGCGCTCAATAAAAACAGAATTACTCTTCCTTTCCTCCACGAAAAAAGAATTTACCCCCCCCCCCCCCCCCCCCCCCCCGCGACGCGTTTTTTCAGTGATCGGTCGATCTGAAAGTGTCGATTTCTAGTGGAACCCCCTGCACACGGTCGGCCCCTCCCTCCCTCGCCGCGAACTGCAGAGGTGAAGTTGCCCAGGCAAATGTTCCGATCAGTTCCTCCTCACATTCTCGGCCACTGCGTACTACGTGCCGCCTCGCAAATCTGACCGTGCTAGCCCCTACGCCCAGCCCAATCACGCCGCGACTGCGTGCCGGCACTGAGCTGGGCTGCTGGAGTGAGACACAGCTCACAAGGGCAGAGGAGACGAGGCTCTCCTCAAGTCTCCTGCAGCTCGCAATGCGTTGCTTAGCTAGTGTGCGTGCCCCCTCCTGTTCTGACATCAGGGACCAGCCTTCCCTGGCAAGAATATTAATGGATGTAGCAGCAGCAGCAGCAGAGTTAGATCCGTGTTAATTAGTGCTGCTTTGGTTCATGCAACGCGAGGATTATGCCGGAATCTGCCTAATGTAATCCGCATTCACATGCGAGATGCAGTAGAAAGTAGGGAGTATCGCTGTAGGAGACCAGGAGGAATAACTTTTTTTTACTGAGCTCTGACTTTGAGCTTGACATCCTACAAACCCATGCATGAGGTGGCGAGACAAAGGACCAATCACGTCCCTCTCCTCCCCTCTGCTGATCTTGTGGTTCATGGGGCCGCAGGGGAGGGGAAGGGTGGGAGAGAGTTCCCAAGATGCACCTCTGCGGTCGAGGTCCAAATGCGCATCATGCATTTCGCTGTATGTGAGTCGTTGGATGAAGAACACTTGGCTGTGATAATTCCTTTTTTTAGAGAGAGAGATGGTTGCGATCATTCTGATTCTAGGGAGCAAAAGTGCGAGGAATTGGAATTTGAGTTTGTCGCAAAATTATGATAGGTTATCGTTTAGATATGATCTCAACCGTCCGTTTTTTATGGGATGGATGATGGAGCTGGATATTTAGAAACTACTATTTTCCATTGCAATGGAGAGGATAAGATGCCCTCTTCTTTTGGCACTGGAAATGGGGCCCTTTGTACCATGTCCCCTGAAGATTGCATGATGACCAAAAGGGAGCGGGCTTCATCAGAGACGTATACCGTCAAAACAAAAAACTTTCTTCACGTCTCTTTACCGTCCTGGCACTGAAAGGAAAACATCAGAGAAAGCCTTGGCTCTTTTTGACCTCCCCATGCACATCACCCATCACACACCCCTCTCACGAAGTCCTTAACCTGCATCATTACATGGCCCCTCTTTGAATCCCTCATTTTGATCCAGATTTGATGCCAATGGGAAGAAGATGCAGCTCCAAAGAAGAGCTCATGCATGAGCAAGTTGTAGTGTACTGGGCTTTCCCTCTGCCAAGGATCCCATTCACCCCCCAAAAGCATGGCCAACTTTGGTCATGACAAGGACATGCACTAGTCCACATTAATAATTGCTCCCTGTCCTCCTCGCTAGTATATGTGGGTGTGGGTGCGAGTGAGATAGAAAGAATCATTATTTCTACACATCTGGTAGTATCTTGTGGATCAACTACTCGGCATACTTGAAAATTTTGGATAGAAAATGAAGAGAAGAAAGACTCCTTTCATTTTCAGGATATAAGTAGATGAAGTTTCACACAGTATGTGATGCACCTAACACGGAATGGCTCTCGTGGAGATGGATGGTAATGCATTCCTTCCACATGCTTCATGGATGGCAGCGGCAATATGCTTGTCCATGAACCTCAGAGGGACTAGAGCCGGAAAGAGGCACATTTTAGGGCAGTGTGGGGCATGGATGGAAATGTTGTGCCCAATAGTACACGACATGGATCCTATTTTTCCATGTTTTTTCGGCCACCCATGTAACATCCTATTTTTTTTGGGGGGGGGGGGGGGGAAATGTAAAGCTTGTTTGACTGAAATTTCAAAGCAAATTTGAATTCAAACTATTCGATCAAATTTTAGTTGAATTTCACAGAAATTTTAAACTTTCAAACCTCCCTTGGGCTGGCCCAAGCCCAACACTACCTCTCCCTAGTCCAGCGGCCTTCGGCCCAACCTAGATCAGCCCAGCCGCTCCAGACATGCTCCCCTCGTGCCTACGCCTCGCCATGCGCCCAACCCTGCACCACTCGCCTTCTTCGCGCATCCCTGGATTCCTGTTGTGTCATCATGCCGCTTCGGCATAGTGTCATCTCATCTCAGTCCTGTGCCACCTCCCATTCGCTAGAGATCCCTTTTTCTCCCTCCTTCTCTTTCCCTGCCGCACCGTCTCAGCCCGAGCTGTTCTGTCCCGTTGCTTCTAAGCCACGCTGCGCCACCTCGAGTCGTGTGCCCATGATGTCGCTCACTGCAACGTTGTGCCAACTCTGTGCGCGCCTACCCCGGTCCTTCGTTGGCTTCACTATCGTGGCCGCAACAAGCCATTATGGTGTCAATGACCACCCAGCCTCCCTCCCCCACTATAAAGCCCGCGCTTGACCTCCTCCAGTCCCCACTCACCTCCCCTCGCTTTCAATCACTCTGAGAGACACCCGGAACCCTTCTGTCCTCTTCTTTGGTTAGAGCACCACCACCAGCACTGTTGGAACTCCGTTGCACCATCCGTCGATTAGCCGCTGCTAGAGCATCGCATTGACATCCTGAAGACAACTCGAGCTTCCCCAAGCATTCCCTTCCTCTCTGACGAGCTGTTCACAAACCCCCTCTTTGCTGCTTCGGTCCCCTGTTGACATCCCTTACTATGCCCTCCCCGAGCTCCACCTCCATTTCCGATGAGTCCATCGCAACCCCGTGATGCTCTCCTAGCTGTTAATTGGCTTTTGGCACTATGAACAATTGTGGTGCCATGCCCCTACCACCACCATTGCCTAGGCTTGCCGCCGGCCACCATAGCCATCAAATTAGGCAACACCAACTTAGCTCTAGGTGTGGTATGGCACGAGCTCCCCATTTCTAACCTTGCTTCCGGCCGCCGAGGAGCTTTACCCCTTCTCGCGCGCAGGGGGGGGGGGAGGGGAGGCACTTTAGCACCATGGTTAAATTTAAATGTAAAGGATTAATTAACTTAATGGATGCCGTTAGGCATTGTTAAGTAATCACCGACTGGTGGACCCTCCTCGGCTAATTAGTGCCTTGAGTAACTGACATGTGGGTCCCTTAGATGTTTAAAAACCTTTTGAAATGGTTTTAAAAGTCAGAGCCACTGACAAGTGGGTCTATGTTACTATTTGCACAGTAAATGGACCCCACCTGTTAGTCTCTCAGGATTTTCCTTTTAGAAAATAAATCAAATTTAAATTAAAACCCAGTGGGACCCATCAGTGGCCTTTCTCAATAGAATTTTAATTCAAAATTTGAACAAAAATCTGTGGGCCCTCATGTTAGAGAGAGTAATCTCTCTCCTATATCTTTTTCTCAAATTAAATCCTGATTTAAACTTCGAATGACTTGTTCTCACTCTTTTTAACTTTGAATTTAATGAAATTTATTTCTAAAATTTTCTAAATTCAATATTTATCTAATAGCAGTGGATTTGTTCAATTGGAATTATTTGAATTTTATTTATACTTATTTTTTTGCTCACTTATTTGTTTGTTTTCTGATGCGATCGTCCGAGTAGAGTACGAGGATGCGGAAGAACTCCAGTTCAAGAAAGCTCAAGATTTCTAAGTCCAACCCGCTTATATATCAGGTGAGTCAATACTTTGATTATGTTGAACCCACATTTTATGCAAATTTATGTTTATTTAAATTATCAAATTGCATGATATTATTTGTTATGTAAATGTATGTCAAACTTATGGTTACATATATGCCTATTTGATATTGTAATATTATTATACCATCCTTTAGACACTTGATATATGCCTACTTGATATTGTAATATTATTACACCATCCTTTAGACAATTGAACCACCTAAATCTTGTCACCCTAGAAACTTAGTGGTAACTTTACTAGTTATAGGTCGTACTTAGGCGCCATACTAGTTTTGCTTAAGTACCAGGACACTAGTTTGCCCTAATCATCATCTTTTAATCAAAAAACTTGATTTGGGCAGTCATTGGAGGGAAATGACTGGTTTATTTGAGATAATTTAGTTTTGTGTCTCTCAAAACCCTAAAACATGTTGTTACCATATCTAGACAGATGGTATGATGGTTGGTGCAGATGTAGCATGAGATTTTGATATGTGGTATGTACCATCTAGATAACTTAAGGATTTAATTTTGTGATGACCTCTCAATGTAAAATAGTACAACCACAAGACTATAACGGTATCAACCATTGGAGTGACCTACGAGTCATGTCGCTGGATTTAAGGCGTTGTGGACGCAGATTGTGTTGCTGGTGTAAGCCGTCATGTGACGCAAGAGGGGGTCTGGGTGTGGTGAACGTAAGCTCCCTCAGATGAAACCTTAGCAGTGCAACTTACACTAGGAGATGCATTGTAGAGCTCTTGTGATAATCTTCTTGATTCATATGTCAAAGAAAATGTGTGAAATATAACAAGTTGATTATTTTTTATGGGTAAAGTGTATAGTCTCTACAGAGTATAAACTGTTTGAACAGCCATGCCCACATTCAAGGGCAGACATGAGAATTTACTCGAGTTAGTTTTTATTTCAAAAACCTTTATGGGTGGGATAAAAACTCGTCGGGTGGATGTAGCTCTGATTTTGGATTTCTCTTGGTGGATATAACCCAATATTGATAATTAGGTGGATGTAACCCTAGTAATAAAAAATTAGCATATGGTGAATGAAACCATGTAACAGGTGGATGGAGCCTACATAGCTATACATATTGCATACTTTTATTCTTTTTAATAAAATATGGTTTCATTAAAATGATAAGTCATAGAAAATTTTAATTCTTGTAGTTTTCAAATGTCACCTTAAGTAAATAAAAAAAACCTGAATCTACCTTGTTGAATCTTGTATGTATAAATATTGTATTCTGTGTGTTGGCTCGCGAGCACTATTGGTTGTGCTCACCCTCACTCACAAAATCCCTTCGAATCTAGGGACCAATATGACTATGCTTACTACGAAGTTTTAGGAGCTGACGATGGAGAAGACGGAGGAGCTTAGGTCATTTTTCCTAGTAGTTAGTTTTTACTCACAGTCGGGTTTACTTAGTAGTGACTATGTGCATACATATTACCCAAGTCGGGTGGTATTGCTTTACACAATCTTAACCCCAATTGCTTACCTGTGACAAGATGTGCCTTACCTCTTTTGCTTACCGCTTCTGCTATTGTAATGAAACTATTTAGCCCAATCAGCTTTATGTAAACTTGATCTGATGCGGCCTATTTGAACAATTAACTTGTGATATTAATGAATGATATGGTTTTCGCTATGTATGAAATGATTTAATGATTTATTTGTGAGCACTATCTATTGATCTAGATAATAGTGAATAGTGTAGTGGTTTCACAAAGGATTCTGAATTGGCTAAATCTAGGCCCGACAACCCACTACACATAGATTTAACCCATTTGGTTTGTAGCAATGTGGGAATGCAAATAATGTGCTTTGTAAGGGAGAAATTTTCTGCGGACAAACTTTTTTATTACGAGATCTCACAATATCGTTGATCTAGACAAATAGGTTTGAATTCAGGGGCTTATTTGTCGTTTAGTATTATGAAATCTGCTACAGAAAATTTGCCCGTACACACAATTATTCCGGATTAAAGTGCCGGCAATAGAGACTAGAGAATATTACAGGGAACTCACTATCGCTTGATGTGAATTTGGCAATTTGTCCAACAGGGTTTCCTTCTGATAGCGCACATACCCTACAATCCACAAAATGGGCACACAAGGTTCATGTTAGCAAAGGATCATGATGAAGGCATTTGTAAGCAAGTATCGGAACAACTAATACATTTGTTGGCAAATGGTCCAACAGTCAGCCACACAAATTGATCCATAAATCAAACAATATGCTCATGCAAAATCATTATAGTACTGTTTTGTTCATCAAGTCAATCAAGTTAATCATGCCTCATTGTACCGTGCTGACCGTACCACAGTAGAATTATATAAGGAATACTTATATATTGTGCTCTACTAAATCAAACCCAATTCAAGCCTTTCCATCTATCGACTCTGAGTATGCAAAATGAGATGTATCAAACTGTGTTTTTAAAAGTCTGGTAAACTAGAGAGCAAACTTACCTTGATTTTTGGTTCATTTTGTTTTTGCACGCCCTACAGAGAAACGTGTCTGGCCATCTTTTTTCCTCGGAAAATAGAGAATATATTGGCGCAGAAAGCATCACTCCCCGAGAGCTTAATCACAGAATCACACTTAAGATGATCCTGTATATGCTGAGACTGCCTGTTTGGGAGAAGCCAATCAGCTAAAACTGTAGTGCTGTGGTTGGACCAGAACTGTCATAACTTCAGCCCCAGATTTACAACTGGATGGCTGCTTCTGGGAACGGCAAGAACAGCCAACATTAATTCTCGAACAAGAGTTATAGTTGTTCTATTTTTTTTTGGATGAATAGTTGTTCCAATTATCAGTGTGATCTCTAATATTTTTTGCTATCCCTACATTGACACCGTAATAAGAACAACGGCATCCTGACTTATTTTAGTCTAGCAGCACATTAGATATAATGGCGGCAATAATAGCCCGACTATTGATCTACAGCATGCCAAGTTTGACATGCTTGCCATATATGAGGTATTTTATAGTTTTATCAATCAGATAGCCATTTTATGTTGCATTTTCTTTGCACGTGCTTTATCCTTTTTGTTTTGAAATATGTGAAATGACATCTAGAACTCATCGAGAAAGTATCTAATTAATAATTTTGCAAAAAAATGCCATGGAAATTTCAGCTTTTTTAAAATCCCTACAACTGTAGTTCTGATCATTGAACATATCAATTCGCTATGACTCGCTTTCTTTGATAGTACAACACTGTTGTGCCGGTCCGTACGCTTGATAGGACATACATATGATTGTTCCTTACGGGAAATCTACAAATACCCAGTGCAATACCATGTGATTGAGGTGCTAAAACAAGTGATCGGGCTTCATTTTGAAATTGGTAGTTGAATGATAAGTCCATGCAAATTAATGGTCGATATTTTGTGAAAGGTAGCTCTCCGTATGATAAATTAAATGGTTTTAGAAATTAGAAATTCATTGGAGAAGAGGTCCCGGAAAAAGAATGTTTATGTTGCCTTCCTTTCTGTACGAGGTGTTAATATTACACATATATGCTTCAAATATGAACTATTATGGGAAAATGACCTATCCATTTTTTATGTGAAAATACATGTCTCAGCAAATATTACAATTTTTCGTAATATAAGTCATTTTAGCTTTTGCGCAAAAGCTTCAGAAAGAAAGTTGATTAAAAACGAGTTTTTTTAGAGATGTAAAAAAAAAGAGATAGAAAGTTGGAAAGGGGCAGCATGATCCAATACTACACTTTTGTTTTCATAATACTACCACTACTACAGAAAAGGTCATCACAGACGGTTCGAAAACGTCATCACAGACGGTTTTGTGAACCGTCTGTATTTATGGGTCAGTGATAATCAAAGGTCATCACAGACGGTTTTCGGACCGTCTGTGATTATCAGCTATCACAGACGGTTTTCAAGTAAAACCCGTCTGTGATAGATGATAATCACAGACGGTTTTGAGTTAAAAACCGTCTGTGATACTTATTATCACAGACGGTTTTTGAGTAAAAACCGTCTGTGATAGCTGATCATCACAGATGGTTTTTAGTTAAAAACCGTCTGTGATACTGATCATCACAGACGGTTTTTAAGTAAAAACCGTCTGTGATTATCAGCTATCACAGACGGTTTTTACTCAAAAACCGTCTGTGATGATCCCTTCAACCCCTAAATATATTTCTGTTTATTGCCTACTGGCGTACGTGATCCAGAGACCAGAGATGAAGAAAAGAAGTGGGAAGAAGCAGATGGGCGATGAACGACTATCCATCTGCTTCTTCCCACTTCTTTTCTTCATCTCTGGTCTCTGGATCACGTACGCCAGTAGCGATGATTCTGAATCATCGCTACTGGCGTACGTGATCCAGAGACCAGAGATGAAGAAAAGAAGTGGGAAGAAGCAGATGGATAGTCGTTCATCGAAGAAGTCGGCTATGTCGGCTGCTCACGAAGAATCTGGGAATGTCTTTTTTTTGCACTTTTATAATAAAATTGCCTTGAATTTAAGAAGGAAAAAGCAGGATTGTGGGAGTGGACATCACATCTCGGCAGTAGTCGGCATATACTATTACTACAAGGTCTCTAAACAAAGTTCTATGAAGCAAATGACACAAAATAGTGTATCCGGTTCATTGAACGGGAACACTCGAGTGTGTCACTTACTTCATGCCCCTTGAAGGTCTATGTGGCATATACACTAGAGTGGTCCTTGATTGGTTAATTTGTGCTCTCAAATTGTAGGGTTGCACAAGATTAATCTTGACCGTCCCGCTACTAAATTAGGAAGCAAGAAAAGTGAAACATGACACAAACTGGTGTATCCGGTTCATTGAACAGGAACACTCGAGTGTGTCACTTACTTCATGCCCCTTAAAGGTCTATGTGGCATATACACTAGAGTGGTCCTTGATTGGTTAATTTGTGCTCTCAAATTGTAGGGTTGCACAAGATTTATCTTGGCCGTCCCGCTACTAAATGAGGAAGCAAGAAAAGTGAAACATGATAAGATGAGGAAGCAAGACAAGTGAAACATGATGCTCAATGTTAGGAAGAGAGGAGAGGAGTAGAGGGAAGGGGGAGAATGGAGGGGGTGATGTGGACAGAGAGAGGGGTTATGTGCCTATACTATATACTATATACTAACACAACAAGCAATGTAATATGTACCAATGTAAACTAAGCAACTGCAGTAAACAATGTACCAATGTAGTATGTACCAAATAGCAAATTAAACTAAGCTACTGGAGTAAACAATGTACCAATGTAATATGTACCAAATAGCAAACTAATTAAGCAACTGCAGTAAACAATGTACCAATGTAGTATGTACCAAATAGCAAATTAAACTAAGCTACTGCAGTAAACAATGTACCAATGTAATATGTACCAAATAGCAAACTAATTAAGCTACTACAGTAAACAATGTACCAATGTAGTATGTACCAAATAGCAAACTAATTAAGCTACTGCAGTAAATAATATACCAAATAACAAACTAATTAAGCTACTGCAGTAAATAATGTACCAATGTAATATGTACCAAATAGCAAACTAATTAAGCTACTGCAGTAAACAATGCTCACAATGCTCAAAACCATAGTCCATCACAGAAACTGCTTACAATACTCAAAACCCTAGTCCATCACAGAAAGTGCTCACAATGCAGACGGTAATCGAGGGGAGGTGGCCGGCGAGGGGCTCGACGAGGGGCTCGGGGGAGGCGACCGGCGAGGGGCTCGACGGAGGCGGCCGGCGAGGGGCTCGGGGAGGCTTCCGACGAGGGTTCGGGGAGGCGGAGGCGACGACGGGCTCGGGATTTAATTAGATCTAGATCGAATAACTGCGCAGCGCACAGGGAAAACCCTAGCCAGAGGGTATATATAGGGAGGTTATCACAGACGGTTCTACATTTATAACCGTCTGTGATAGTTATACTATCACAGACGGTTTTAAACTTATAACCGTCTGTGATATTGATATCACAGACGGTTCTACGTTCAGAACCGTCAGTGATAAGCCTTTGCGACTGTAGTTATTAAGACAACACCAATAACCACAGCTGCATTCATATCCACCACCAAACAGCTGCATTCATATACAACACCAACCAGCTGCATTCATATCAACCATCACATGTACATCACATATACATAAATGCCAATACACATATACATTTTCACATATACATTTTGTCACACATTTTCACATATACATCTCAAAATTGTCACACATTTTCACATATACATCTCAAAATTGTCACACATTTTCACATATACATTCTTATTGTACTTGCTTAATTATTTCCTTTAAAAATTAGCCCTTCATCATGATCAATGCGTACGTAACTAGTTTCGTCACGTTGTTCATCGTCGACCCTTATGCCATTTCCAAAAGGAGGTAACTCGTCAAATTGATTGTATTCCTCCTCGTCCACTACATTCTCCACTCCGACAATTCTCCTTTTTCCATGAAGAACTACATGGCGTTTCTTATTTGCCGGGTCGGTTACATAGAAAATTTGAACAACTTGATTGGCGAGTACGAATGGTTCATCTTTGTACCCGACACATTGGAGGTCCACGGTCGTGACACCGTACTTGTCAACCTTCACCTGTGGGAGATGCACCCAACGGCAGCGAAATAAGGGGATCTTGAAAACCACATAGTCGAGCTCCCAAATCTCTTCTATGAAGCCATAGTACGAGTTTCTCGACCCATCGGTACTGAATGCATCTATGCAGACACCACTGTTCTGGTTAGTGCTCTTGACATCCTGAGACTGCGTATAGAATGTGTACCCATTTATGTCATATCCTTGCCATGTCACAACTGTAAATGTCGGCCCTTTTGCCAACCATGTCAGCGTCTCACTCGGTGAGCTCCTAGCGATTTGCTCCTTCAACCATTGGTTGAACCAACGGTTGTGATGTCTCATGATCCAAACATCCGGCTGCTCTGGATTCTGTTGCCGAAGCACATCCTTGTGCTGGTCCACATAAGGCGCCACTTCAGTCATGTATTGCAACACCGTGAAATGGGCTTGAGTGTACGTGTCCATATCTTGAGTGATTGCTTTCCTTCCGATAGTTCCGAGACCCTTCAGCCTCCCCTCATGACGAGATTGAGGGACACCTATCGGTTGAATCTGAGCCATATAATCGACACAAAACTCAATGACCTCTTCGCTTGCATAACCTTCGACGATGCTGCCCTCCGGCCGAGAACGATTCCGTACGTAGGACTTGAGAATTCCCATGAACCTCTCAAATGGGTACATGCTACGTAGGAATACGGACCCGCACATTTTTATCTCCCACACAACGTGAACAATGAGATGGACCATGATATCGAACAACGAAGGAGGGAAATACATTTCAAGGTGACATAGAGTCATCACCACCTCGTCCTGCAGAGCATCTAGTCCTTCGGGATCGATGACCTTCTGAGCAATTATGTTAAAGAAATAACATAGCCTCATGATTGTCTCTCGGACTTTGATCGGCAAAATATTTCTAATTGCAATAGGGAACATCTGTGTCATCAGCACATGACAATCATGAGACTTCATGCCATTTAACTTCAAATCTTGCATCGAAACAAGTTTCTTCACGTTGCCGGAGTAACCAGACGGAACTTTGACACCATGCAAGCACTGGCACAGTTCTGTTTTCTCAGCCTTGGACAGAGTGTAACACGCAGGGGGAAGGTACGTTCATCCATTATCAGTGCTTGTCGGTGCTAACTCAGGCCTGATGTCCATGTCAGCCAAGTCAAGCTGTGCGTTGACACCGTCCTTTGTTTTATCACGGATGTTCAGTAAGAGACCAATCAAGCTGTCGCACACATTCTTTTCTACGTGCATGACGTCGATGCAGTGCCGAACATCTAGGTACTCCCAATAAGGTAAGTCCCAAAATATTGATCTCTTCTTTCAGGTGTTGTTCTCATGAGCCCTCAATTTACGTCCCTTCCGAGGACAACATCTAAATCCTTAACCATATCATAAACCTCGTGTCCCCTTAAATGCCTTGGAGCTGAACCGTCTTCCTTCTCTCCGTCAAATCATTTCTTCATCTTGCGGTATGGGTGAGCCCTCCGAAGGAACCGGCGGTGACGCATGTAGACGGTTTTGCGTGAGTGTCTCAGCCACACACTCTCGGTACCATCTAAACAGTGAGTACAAGCTTTGGCACCTTTTGTACTATGGCCCGATAGGTTACCAAGGGCAGGATAATCATTTATGGTGCAGAATAATAAGGAGCGCAGAGTGAAGTTCTCTCGGTTGTATGCATCCCATACCTGTACCCCTTCGTTCCACGGTACTTTTAGACCTTCCACCAACGGTGCTAGGAACACATCGATATCATTCCCAGATTGTTTTGGCCCTTGTAGAAGTATCGACAGTAAAATGTACTTTCGCTTCATACACAACCAAGGAGGAAGGTTATAGATGCAGAGAGTCACGGGCCATGTGCTATGTCGGCTGCTCATGCTACTGAAAGGATTCATTCCATCTGTACTCAGTCCAAACCTTATATTCCTTGGTTCTGCATCGAACTCTGCAAAACTCCTATCGATGTTTCTCCACTGCGCGGAATCAGCAAGGTGTCTTATCATTCCATCCTTCTTGCGCTCCTCCGAATGCCAACGCAGCAGTTTTGCCTCCTTTGGATTTGCAAAAAACCTTTTCAAACGGGGAATTATAGGAAAATACAATGCCACCTTAGTAGGAGGTCCTTTCTTCGCCTCTGTTCCCTCGCCATCATCTGATTGATTGTTACGTTTGTATCGGGATGCGTTGCACACCGGACATATATGCATGTTTGCATACTCTTTACGGTAGATGATACAGTCGTTCGGGCATGCATGTATTCTTTCTACTTCCATTCCCAACGGACAAAGAACCTTCTTGGCTTTATACGTGGTTTTAGGCAACTCATTTCCCTCCGGAAGTATGTCCGCTAAAAGACCTAGCAGCGTCGTGAAACTCTTGTCGGACCAACCGTTGCTTGCCTTCAATTTCAATAGTTCAAGCACGGCCGACAACTTCGTGTACTTGCAGCCCGTGTACAAAGGTTTCTCTGAGTCCTCCATCACGCCACGGAATTTAACATACTCTCTCTCACCATAGTTCTCTTCTACATCGCGAAGCATCTGATCCAGATTATCATCGTGCAACCTATCCGGATCCGAGCCATAATTGACATCAGCCGGCGGCATGTCATTCACTTCACTGGCGATGTCATCCGGGGGCATATCATTCACTTCACCGGCGATGTCATCCGGCGGCATATGATCATTCACTTCGCCATGACTGGTCCAACACGTATAATCCTTTTTGAAACCCCTCTGAATCAAGTGCGCTTCAATTTGCCCTCGGTTCTTAAACATCTTCAAATTCTCGCAGTCAGTGCATGGACAGCACATATATTCCGCCCCCTTATTCAACATATCCTCCTCGGCGGCTCTTATAAAAGCAGAAACGCCATTAATGCACTCTTCACTCACACGGCTCGCGGTATAAATCCAGCTTCGGTCCTATGTTACGTACATATATAACAACTTAGTATTAAAATCTAGATTAACTAATTATAACTACATATATACCGGCCATATTTATTATATTGAGACTTAATTTGCTAGCTCAATTCATATTGCAAACACAACAGCTATTATATAACCAACAATTTTGCAAATTAACCATCTTCAATAACCACTCATGGATTACTTAGACCTAAATTGTAATGCAATTAAAGAAAAAATAAATTTTATTACTAACCATATCTACAGCAACCAGGAAAGTCTGAATCTTAATTCAAAGCTCATTCTCTGCCTCTTCCCACCAAATTAACTGGCCTGAAATCGCCTAGCTTCCTCCCGAGTGAAAAAGTGCGCAGCAGTGGCTAGATCTGGATCGAAATGAAGACAGGTGCGGTCTGAGCAGCGCAATAAATTCCTTAGTCATTATCACAGACGATTTTTAACTAAAAACCGTCTGTGAATTATCACAGATGATTTTTAACTAAAAACCGTCTGTGAATATTAACAGACGGTTCTTAACAACAACCGTCTGTGATAGTCTACACAACACAGACGGTTTTTAATAAAAATCGTCTGTGATACTTTAGTATCACAGACGGTTCATTGGTAAGCACCGTCTGTGATACTCGTTTTATCCGACGCCACTAACACAGACGGTGTCCAAATTAAAACCGTCTGTGTTAGTGTCAATCACAGACGGTTTGACAAAACCGTCTGTGATTGGCCGTCTAGTATTAGGCTTTCTGTAGTAGTGTACCCTTTTTCATAATATAAATGCTTAAAAAAAGAGTTAGGAAATTGGTTAGAAACTTTGAATACGTACCTGAAAAACGTGGTAAACACTAAAGGGGCAGCATGATCCAAATCATACATATCTATATAGTCAACATCCAATCCATATATCTATATATTCAGCTTACAAATAACCTGCAATCAGCCCTTGAAATACAGATGGTGACATTTGAATACCAGTAACAAAGGCAAACTAAGTATACTACAACAGTTAAGCTAACATAAGATGATAACATAAATGTTAGGAGGGTATAAATTAAGCTAAACGATGTGACAAAACTGACAAGAATACATAGAATGACTACGAAGATAACAAGGCCAAAATGACAGAGGTAGCTAGTACAGTACAAGAGGTCCTACGAGGGAAAGTTCATCCTACGCTAATCAAAGTTTTCATGTGAGAAGAAAGTCGGGTGGACCTTTGTTCAGCTGGTCAAAATGACCCGTAGATAGGCCACATGGGCGGACCTGCTTCAATTCATGGGTATTCAATCGAATACCCAAACTTTTTAGCAAAAAATCACTATATACAAGGTATAATACATATATATACTAGTAGTTGGGCTAAATTCATTTTGTTCACATCCAGTTAGCCTAAATTAATGACATATCCTTTTTGCCCATTTCCCCCTTCCATCGACACTGGCCCAGACCCACTGTCATCCTGTTCATACCCAGTTGTGAGACCGTGTCTCACTCAGTCTCTCCTCTCTTCATCTAGCGTCTAATCGTCTCTCCATCTCTCGGCACTCGGCTAGCGCCTAGCGGTAGTGGGTGTTCGTGCCCTTGGTTCTAGTCTTCTAGAGGTAGCGTAGGCGGCAAGGGGGCTGGAGGCTGCGCAGGTGGCAGGAGCGTTGGAGGTCGGATTGGCCACTGGCCAAGCAGGCACTACCGCACTAGGGCCTGTAGCACTAGGGCAGATTCGTCCTCTCCGACCCGGCGACCCCCATGCTGTAGAATCTAGATGCGTAGATGGTAGATCTGCTCTGCTTGTGTGTCCCTAGAGTTTGTAGTTTTGTACCCCCGAGCTAAGTGGATGATAGATCCGTGGATGACTGAATGGATGTGGATTTGGCATATGTTTCTTCTTTGTTTCACTTTCGGTGCTTAGATTTTGTTTAGATGTGGTGGATTACTATATTTGGCTCAGTTATCTTTAAATTAGTGGTTATGCCTTATGAATTGAAATTCATGTTCTCCATATCTTTAAATCTGAGTAGCCTATATCTATATGCCAAGTATTTCAAAGGTGTGAGCAACGGAGCTTCATGTCATACCTTCATCTAAGCACTTTGTTGTGAATCTATGAAACAAGATCCTTAGCAACAGACAAAGTATTGCTTATGAATTATTGAAATACATATTCTCCACCTCTTACCTGTGATTCTGTGAACAAATATCAAGTATTTCACAAGTGCAAACAAATAGTTTCAAGTCGGTTTTCACTATCCTAATGTGAATAGTAAATATAGATAGTTTCAGAAGGGACAATAGGAGCTAAGTGGAATTTCATATTAGTAGAACTAATTGTAATCTTTTAATCGGTTCCAAGGCACAAAGAATCGTTGAGTTAATTTGTGATTTTTAATAATTTTTTAATTTCTTTATATTATTTGAGACATTGTCTCTAGTATGAACATTTCTACTTTAATTTTTGCTATTGTAGACTTTTATGTTTTCTATTGGACAATATTTTTATAACTTCAAATACCTATTCTGAAATTTCTGGATCCGCCACTGATAGGCCATGCTAATGTGCTACTTGCCGAGCATTTTACTGCCATTTCCAACAAATCGCCAGCTAAAGAGGAAAATCTCCAAGATGATCACGTGACACCAGCTAATGCCATTGTGTCGCCTTTTCCTTGCCTCTTTCTACAGCAGCTGTAGCAACAGGACAAAACATAGCAAATTCCCTTCCTCTTGGTATGGACGGCCTATTGTAACGTCCCCATTTTAGGAACAGAGACATCGTACCAGGAGTTCAGTTGCGAATAGAAGAAGTATTATATCTGCTCACAAATAATTAAAAAAGTTAATTTGATTAAAATAAGACCTAACGATCAACTTTAGCAACAATACGAGCGTCTAAGCCCAAAATTTAACTTACATTCAGAAGAACCGAAGAAAACTCAACAAAAACGCTTGAGTGCAGTTGTAACCCTAACACGAAAACTTTCAACATCCTCTTTTCCTTTAGTATCTGTTGTGGTGGAAATATTGCAAAACTGAGTACAATCAACCATACTCAACAAATCATATGGGGAAATGCTATATATTTACTTGCCAGGATTCTCAAGTGATGCGCATATAGTGGTTCTGTTATGATATGTGGATGCAGTTTTATTTGAAAACATTCTTAAACACAAAAGAATAATGACTATTTAAGGAATTGGGGTTTCAAAGCTTGATTAAGAGACCTCTGCATTTTTTTCAAATCATTTCCAAATCTACTTATGCCTCTCTGTTGGAATCTCCCATGAACATAGCTTCTTTTACCGAAAGCACGACGTATTCGAGATACCATTGAGATTATTCCGTAGAGTTGTCCAGCTTTACTGACAAGATTTCTTAACCCTCATGACTGAGTTAAGAAAACAAAGTCGTTTCACTGCTCATCCCTTTATATAGGTTCTAGCCGAAAGATCTCCAACTCAGATCCGGGTATCCACCGATTTGGTCAGATATCTTCTGCTCGTCCTAAGAGGAACTACTATTGTTCAGTATGATTTTACCATTTCCATACTAACTCTCCTGTACTGCTGTAGAGATTCAATCGATTTTAGTAGCTACTAAACTAGATTTGATGAGTCAAAACTTGTGGTTGGACGACCACTATGTTCTTTGCTCAGCATAAGGTCATCCTTACTTCTCCGAACTTCGTTCTCAATTTTCACCTTGAGGCTGCCATCCTCGATGGCATTGTCATTTTCTGCACAAGCCTCCACCCTAGGGTAAGGCTGTAGACGAGGACCATGTTGTGGTTTTCCACTAGACCCCCTTACCCTAGAGCCATTTTAACAATTCTACCGGCCAAATGCCAAGTCACTTGGTAGCATTACTCAACCAACACATGGTTCTCATGATAATCAATTTCCAAGAAACGCTTTTGCAAAATGATCTATTAAACATTAGTACAAAATAGTTGAGTTTCCTACACTACCATGGTTATTTAAGTAGTAGATTTAGCATCACTAATTCTTTTCAAGGTGAATATGGCCATCAAAGTAAACAGGGCTTTTTCAGTGGAAGGATGTAACTAGGTATCATGTCATTCTAAACATTTATTGTATGTAAAATATCAGAGCGTAAATAACAGATAATAAAAGTACTGATAAGTAAATAATTAATAGAATGTAGGTTCAATATGATAAAAAAACATGTGACTTGCCTCCTTCCTGTTGTTCTTGGTCTTCTCTACCGGCTTCAAGCTTACTTCAATTACTCTTGCAGCTCTTTTGATGACCAACTCGCTTGATCCGTTCACAGCACAAGGAGACGGCATCGACGATGATGGTGAGTGAGGGAAAGCAATTCAAGAATTCTCAAGGGATTTGCCAAATTCAGAAGAAAAACCAAATTCAAATGAAATTCTCAAGGGATTTTCGGATTGTTTCACCTACACACCTTCAATTCTTGCCCATACCTGTGTTGACAAATACTGCACCGGACTGTATTTTTATATTTTAGCTTCAATTCTCACACTTATATTGCAGTAATTCATATATATATATATATATATTGAAGTATGATAATACATGATGCAACAGGAGTTCAATGTCTTGAAAACCTACCAACAATGAGTCAGAAAAACACACATGGTAACAATAACGGGACAGCTCAGATGCAGGGTTTTGTACAACCTATCTAATGCAGAAAAATCAGAGGGTGATTGATGCGATAATAAGTGAGAAAGCGGCAACTTCAGACGGAAAATTATATGTTAGACCATGTGGAGGTCGTGAATATAGTAATAATGAATAACTAACTTGTGGGTTGCATTGAAATTTGTGTTTGTGAAAGTTTCAGTCGACCACAATTGACGATTGGTAGGTTTTGACCACGGACGGAAGTCCGATCAGCTTGTGATGGATGGTTCGATTGGCAGGTCCGAACGGCAGGCATCGACCACGGCAAATCAAGCACAGCATATTGACCACGGCATATCAGCCATGGCAAATCGACCACATCAGATCGAGTACGGTAGAATGACCAAGGCAGAACAACCATGCCTAGTAGATTTTGGTAAGCTATAGCGAACTGGTCGTAAGCAACAGTCAGCGTCTTAGCTACAGTGAATCGGTCGAAGGTCGTAAGCTCGTATGTTACAGTAACCGGTCGGTGGTCGTACCTACATTACTTTTTTATAGTCGTAGACTTCAGACTTGTTATCGGTTGTTGAAGACTTTGTGGTCGGTAGTTGTGGACTTTGTGATCGGTACTCATAGGGTTTGAGTACTTCAATTCTTCTGATCTTTGAGTATCTCGAGTACCTATGTTTGATGGGCCAGTGGTCTGACCAGCTTGTGCATGGCAGTTAGACTGGTCTTTCTGAGCAGTCGATGTTATAGTACTTGGTTGATACTTGATGATGATAGTCGATAGTCTGTATTTAGTACCTGGTCGGTACTCGTTGGTCAGTGGTCGATGGTGTAGTGACTTATTGATGGTCGGTAGTCGTAGATTAGAAGTGCTACGATGCTCGTAATTCCCAAGTATTGTGGTTTTTGAGTACTCGTTGGGCTAGTGATATGACCGGCTTGTGCATGGCGGTCATATCGGTCGTTCTGGGTGGACTATGGTTGATTTCTAGAAAGCGTGGAAATTATGGTCGTGGATGACTTGGTTCATGTTGATGGATGATTAAAGACATGGTTTGTGTGTGTGGACTAATGTCAGTCAAGTTGGGAAGAACTTGTACCGGGAAATATGTTCTTTGGTTTTTTTTATGGAGGTTGGCATGGAGACGGTCATGGTCAGTGACGAGGAGGACCAGGACTAGGATGGAGAGATATGAGGTCCAGGCGGTCGAGGATGTCATGAGGTGGTTGGACTCGCGCTGGAGTACGTGGAGATCAAAGGTGGTGATGTGTGGAGAAGCTACGGGAGGTGCGGTCCAAAAGGCTTCGACACATGAGATGGATGATGCATGATGAAGATACAGGGGGTACAGTCCTAGAGGTTTCGTCACATGATGAGTCAGGAGTTGTGAAAGGAGTCCATAACTGAAAAGGCTTAGAGATTGAGTAAAACCCGTGTTTGAAAGAGTTTTGGGTCTCTTGTTTTTTTGGAACGGATAGAGTTAGGTGTTGATGTTTGAGGTGAACATGGTTTGGGGTGTTAACCTATAAAAGCAGGGAAAGACTAAAGGTTAACGTGAATATTTTTGCCGAAGGAAAGAGAGGCTTTAATTTTTGGCTAGGGTTTTTAGGGGTGCTTGTGAGGGTGCTTTGTAAATCCACAAAAATCCAGTAATAAACATCATCTTGAATCAAACTCGTTCTTGGTTTGCTCGAAAAGTGTTGGTGTTTGTAGTTGAATCAAAGCATATGACTATGTGCAAAAGTGATCAAGAGGTTCTGCTTTTGGGTTGACAATTTTGAGTACATTCAATCTGGCCGAAGATCAAACCTGAGCGATCTAGCGAGCAGCTGAGCATCGAGCAGTCGAAACCTTCATCTACTACTTAGAGATTTCAAAAAGTGGAGGCAATCATACACCCCACTTGTTGTAGTATTCGATCCTACAGTATAAGTCCTAATGATTATGCATTTGACATATGAAGCTCAAGATTGCACTTGACATGATAAAGAAAACTCTGCACCTGAGCTTAATTCCAAGGAATGACTAGTGTTGTCTGCACTTGCATGGCCTGTGAGCTAGGACTAATCTAGTAATCCATAAGGCTAGCTATGCCGTTTACTAGGCTATTTTCTATGGCATCATCGTTAGTTACATATATATGACTACATGGTAAGACTTGAAGCATCCAAGCCAAGATGCCTAGTGCAGGCCCTGTCATTTTCAGCAAACGCTACGCCAAGCTACTGAAATCACTCAATGAATTCATGAGTCAAATCACTCAATGAATTCATGAGTCAGTGCATGGATTGGATAACTATTCTCTATCACATCAGTGTTTTTCATCCCCAGTAACCAGATGCTCAGCCACGGCAGCGACCTTTAAGCTCGTCGCGTCAAATCGCAGCGCCGCGATTAGTGCAGTAACCTGTGCACACAGTGGCTGAAAACTACTACTTACGCAAGACCGCTATCAACCAGTCAAGAGTACCATTAGTACGCCAGGAGCAGTGGTCTAGTTTGAGCTTTCTACTGTCCACTGTCTGTTTGCTAGAGAAAGAGACAAATCCGCCACGGCGAGCCCAAATGAACTACGCATGGAAAGGGATTGAGCATAGACATCTTCCAGCACTAGTCCATGGATGATTGGAGCATCTATAGGTTAGCTGTCCATGACATAGATGCATGAACACACATCGATATGAGCCTGGGGCCCTCCAAAGAACTCTGGATCCTCCATAGCACAATGCAGATTTATTCTGATTCTCTCTCTGAAAAGGAACAGTACAGGGAACAAGGAGAAATCAACAAAGAAGTGGAATACAAAATTGCGCAGAAAAATCAGATTAAATGTATTTTCTCACACAAGTTGATGTTTCCAAGGAACTAAGCCAAAGATCCCTCAGAGGTGTTCTTATCCAAGTAGACATGCAAGCTTCCCTGTTGTCAAAATTACAGATTAAGAATTTGAGATTCCTGGGCAAAGATAAGAATTTAGATTAGCGTCACAATTTGAGCCCCAAGTTGCTCCAACAGAATGACAGAAACTCAAACTCCAACAAGACAAAATAGATGCCTAATATGATCATAATTGTTTGTAGATGGAAGCTGAAGTCACTCTGAACACTATTTTCCGCTTAGCGTTTGTTCTATGTTTCACACTTTCACTTCATTGCTGGAATTTGAGTTTAACCACCAAATCCAGCTTTCCAGCATAGATGAATTACAGTATAACCCAAAGGGTGTATGTAGGACCCATGCTAGCAACCAGATAGAGTGAACAATTCTCCAAACTTTTTCCTGCAATGGTATTCAAAATCTTACATCAAGTGATTATGAGAATAATCAAGTTCAGATTACACCTACTATACTCCACAAAACAAGGCTAGAACCCTAAACCAATTAAATCAGCAACCTTCAGCTCAAGACCGGTCAAACCACCATAGATGGGCCTATCTGACCGCTGGGCTAGCCTGACCGGTTCCCTATTCCTAGACTTAAAAACCTCTCGGGTCAAAACTCAAATATCAAGCACTTGCTCAATTCTCATCCAGATGCTTCCAAATTTTGTATGAGGCTTGCTCAAGGTATTAGAAACATAAACCAATCAAGAATCATAAGGCTATTGGGCCCGGGTTCACTAAATTGAAAAGAATCAAATCTATATCACAAGAACACAAAAAAAACTCTAAAACTTAAATTAATTATTACTCGTGAGGATTTAAGACATAAGATCTTTCAGATCTATTCTCATATGTCCTAGCAAGGTAATGTAAGCAAGAATTTGGGTTAGAACTCCCACGATCACAAATCACAAATTTTACTTAAGAACACTTACGAATCGGGCATAATCTTGTTTCTTGCTATGGAGGTGATCTAGATGGGCAACGATTGATCAACTAGGATCTCCTAGGGCTTCTTACTTATCATAGATCACAACAAGACCAAAAGAAAGCTTGGGAAAAAAGAAATCACATCAAGAACATAAGATATAAGCAAAGTTCAACCCATGAACAACTAGTAATTTGAGATGCAAGGTCTGATCTTCATTACCACATAGAGAGCAAAGATTACAGCAATATGGAGATTACAAAATGCTCTCAAAGCACCACTCTTTCATCTCCTACTCTCTCTCTCTCTCTCTCTCTCTCTCAAATCATGGAAAGAGATAAGGTGGAAGAACAAAAACTTCAACCTAGAATCCTTAGCCCTAACACCTTCTCTCCTTCCTTCTTATAACTTGAACCACTTAGTGAGTCTAAACCCGCTAAGCACTTGGGGGAACTCGTCAACCCCACTAACACGGGTTTTACACACCCACGTACGCTTCTCAAAACATTTATAAGACTTAACCTGCTAAACTTTTAGCGATTGGTCCACTCAGTAATTCCATCTCTCTTTGACCTAAACCACTTCTTCTTTTCACATCTCCGCGCTGAGGTTTTGATCAAGGCACCAATGTGGCATTTGACCAACTACCAAAATACCCTCGACGAAGCTTCCGGGTACCTTCTCTTGACTCTGTCTTCACCTTCACATCAAAGCATCTCCGCATGCTTTGACACATAGCTCATAGTGACTAATGACTAGCCATCACATCTTCACGCATTCGGTCTCCCCCAAACCGTCTCTACGTGTGTCGGCCTCATCACTCAGTGCACCACATGCACCAACTCGTCTCTTCATGATTCTTGTTTTCTCTGTGTTTCCTACTTAAGCCACATAGTCTCACTCAAATTTACTTGACTGCACGGATCTCAACTCTCCCGCCTAGTCCTGGTCCACTATCATTGACCGCTAACATTCTCCAAGCCACCTGCACATCTAAGACCAAGCAAATATCTCGAGCAAAGTTACATGCACTTGACTCACGTCAGTCAAAACAATACATCATGCAACTCAACACAACCAACCAACGACATCTATGTCGTGCACCTACTTAAACCATTCAAAAATACCTCCCACTATTCTCTGACCACAACCACCAATCTGACTGCCATTAATTACCAGGCCGGTCAAACCGCTTAAGAACATCAGAAAACACCCCTTTAGAATTTGGTAAAAACTCTATCTAGTTTCAGCTTTAGCTTCTATTTTTCAGTGGCACCAAGTACAAATATATCCCCAAACAAACCTACTCAAGTGTTTGGGGTGCAATTTTTAGAAGACTATATGGCTTGTTTGACCATTTACCCTATGACGGTCAAACCATCAGTTATTGGCCGGTCAGACTGCCGAGCACAAAACTTGATAAATAGGTCAAGGCCGGTCTAACCGCCATCCTAGGTCCGGTGATACCGTCTGAGACCTTACAGTAACTTTGAACTTCTGATTTTTTTGAAACATTCACAAAATTTAATTTCAACTCATCAAAAGTGTCCATTGTTCATCACAAACATATTCTAGACCTTCTAATGGTCTCACAATGTCACACTATTCTACAACTCGTTGTTTACAGTAGGTCATCAAACATCATTTGTGGAAGGTAGCTTCACCATATAACTAATAAATAATACTTATCAGCATATTTTGTAATAAAGATCAAGTTTTTGCTGCGAAAAGTAGCGAACTCAAAACATTTCTGGTCACTGAAAAGGCTGGAACTTCTCAAAAAAGATCTGAAAAGGCTGAAACCTCACAGAAAGTGTAAGGTCACCCAGCCTGTAAGCCAGGCATGCACTTTCCCCATTTAACTGAACCGTGCATACTGGCCTGCCAACCCTGACCATTGCAAATTCTTGCAAGCTGAAAGTGCACACAGCTTTCTCTGCTTTCTTGCTGGCTTTTCTCTCTTGCTCAACATGGCTCTCTGCTGCTGCAGCTGCAGCTGCACTGAACAGTTGCTGTCAATAGATTCTCCATTGGATTTTAATTGTCCACTGTTGTTTTGCCCTTTTCTATAGCTCGATGGTGACTGCCTTGTGTTGTAGCCTTCTCACCTTGCATTTAATCGGCATGGAGTGGATGGATGGAGAGGAATGGAGGGAAATCCCAAGTATACTGGTGCATTTAG
Source organism: Dendrocalamus latiflorus (assembly GCA_017311315.1). NCBI lineage: Eukaryota > Viridiplantae > Streptophyta > Magnoliopsida > Poales > Poaceae > Dendrocalamus > Dendrocalamus latiflorus. The sequence continues at coordinate 28,682,502 of CM029660.1, read as the reverse complement.
CCATCAACGTGTTTTATCTTTTTGTATGCATGTGAAAATGCAGGTCCCCCATATTGGATAAAAATTCAGTGATCAGTAGGAAGCTTTTTACCGCGAAATGCGTGATAAGGCATTGTAAGCCATCCGATGTCGCAGCGGATAGGTAGGATCAATCTTTAGCATGAGTAAGATGGAGATGGTCGTGAGTGGCTCAGATTGATTTGATCCGTCTACCGCCTTGATCCAACGTCTCGCAAAGCTCTCGCCCCCACCTGTTCCTGTACGATAGTACTGAACATATCCCAATGTATGCCATGTATGAGACGCAGTATATAAAGCATTTGATAAATACGCATGTGTATATGTACCTATGGGCCCTATGGTAACATGCCACCTTTTGTTTTATACGGAGCACGAGATGAGCATATGAAGTGGAATGGCGTTTTTGCATGCGGCAGCTTGCCACTTGTGGCTTCCTGACTAGTCAGGGTTGGTGACTGATGAGATAAAAAGCCATTTTCCTAACTGAATTAGCTTTACCATCTGGAAAAAGGGAGATGAGATGCCAACAGTCACACACAAACACATTGGGATTGGACGATGCTTTTCAGTTAGGACCAAACAAGTCTGGGGTTGCGTAGACTCTACTTTTGGGTCTTTTGTAACCCCAAACTCTGAATTTTCAACCTCTACACAACTAACAAGTGTACTTCAGTATGTATGCCATGGATGATGGTACGTTGTTCTAATAACATTCCATAAAGGGACAGGATAATGGCAAATTTGCTACCAGTTCTGTCATGGTAATTCGAATATTAAAACTAAAAGAATACTAAGAAGCATATCAGCTAATCATTGGCACTCCAATGTGCTGAACAGTGAACCTTGTACAGCATGAGTGCCGCCAACGTGAAGCCTGGTCCAAGATATCAGATAAACTCTGAAGATTTAGATCTAGCCCCAGCCCCCCACCGCACAGAAGCAATTGTACCTCATCACGCACAAGAGCGATAAAAATGCAGGTGAAACACGCCTAATAAAGAACTAATCAGACTGTATCATAGTCCAATGCATTGGCAAGTTGCGATCTCACAGCCTTTATTGTCATGCATGGTTGCAATGTCCAGGAATAATTGGGGAAAATTTGAGATGCTTCCAAGTGTAAATAGACAGCTGAATGACAACTGCAAGCATGCAGAACAATACCCCAGCAGTTACTGGAACAACCTTATCCCTGATGATGGTATCTAACAACATAGGTCCTCAACTCTCCCACTAATGGCTTCGAAAGTTCTGATGGTAGAAAACAGAACTAGACATTGTATCCTTTCTAGAGTTCACTGCAGCTATGCCTGTTCTTTACCTCAAAAGCTGGCGGCTTTTGGCTTTTGCTACAGTACCTAACTTTCAAACGGAGTATTTTCTCAAGACGGGGTCTACAAGTTAAACGATCTACACGTTAAAAGCCCAACATCTGTACCAACCAAAATTGCAAGTAAGTATCTGTCTCTCCGTAATCTGTACTGTAAACAGTCAAAATTTAAAAATTTCAGCCAAAAGTCATAAGCCGCAGCCGAAAAGAACAGGCCCGACATAATTATTGACTAACCCTTGGTGTAACCCCACTCATGATTAATGGGAGAATTTTCTAGTACGGTTTGGATCAATGCATGGCACCATTCGACCTGTGATGTACTTTGAGATCGGCACCGAATTGATTACTGGTATGGCACAGTACTCACTTGAGAAACATACGGTAACATACCTGGGTTGCAGAATTAACAATCTATGGTAATTTCCAAAGTTCCATTTGCTGCCTTACCTAAAGGAAGAAAGGAAAAAAAAGAGACGAGGGTGATTCACAGGACCAATGCAAGTTAACAAGTTACTCCTACCTTCTCCTCCTAGCCAACAACTGAACGACTGCACACCAGGGTACTCTGCTATTCAGTGGACATCAACACCTACTACTGTCTAGTGACTATATATGTGCTCCCTGTAAAATGATGGTCAGGGGGACGCAAGTGTCACCTCGCCACTACACAGATCCTGCTAAGTTTCTCCCCCATCTTTACAGAGGGGAGGGCACATGGAAAAGAGAATTATTGGGGCATCAAGAATGATTCTTTCTTACCATTGGATCTCTGACTCCCTCCCAGTCTGATTGATGGATTCCTCACCAAATAGCAAAGATGCCAGCATCAGTACATGGGGGTTTGGCCACAGTGACAGAGAAAGAAAGAAAGAAAGATAGTTAGATAGAGAGAGAGAGAGAGAGAGAGATCTCCTTAGAAAATAACAGCCATCAAATCAAGAAAGGTGTGGGGATCTTGCCCTCTTGCAGGTTGGACGATGATGAAAGCTGAGGAGTTTCAGTGAATGACTTGCTTGGGCAATTATTTGAATCAGTGGTGACCAGTGAGCTCAAGAATGCTTCACAAGATAGGTGGTGTGCATGCACAGTTTAAGAGCTATACCCACATGCACTTGTGAAACCTAGGGGCATAGGCTTTTTCCTTTCTGCAATTCATGTTTTGCTGTTCCACAATGAGCTGGAAAACAAGTTATCCAAATCTTACTAAGATACCAATCAATACCACCAGTGATCAAGCTGAGGCACTAACAGGTACTTCTGGGTTGAGTTTGGTAACGGCAGTACAATATTCTTTTGTATTTGAAGATGCACTTTCAACTAAAAGAGCGAATATCACTTTACACCAAAAACCAATAAGGTGCTAACGGCCCAATGGATATATGTGAAAACTAGTTTTCCTGGTAGGAGCAGGCCCATATCTAGGGCATGTGCACCATGAGCAACTGCGCAGGGCCCCCAACAATTAAGGGCCCCATTTTCTACCAAGCCTTCTTCAATTAGTAAAGCTTAATCTTGGTATTAGTAGTAAACTAGTAATAATTAACAAGTAAGAGCATCTCCAAGAGATGCTCTTTCTCACCCCCTATCTTAAAATATTGGGTATGAAAACTAAAAACAAACTCCAACAGATACTCTAAAACACACCCAATAATTTTGGTACTCTAAAATTGAGGTAGATCACCATCAAATATACAGTGCCTAGATAGTAATTTTAGGGATCCAAGTTTAGAGGAGCTGCTGAAGGAGGGGAAAGATTTAGAGGACAATTTTTTTAGGAAGACTCCCAATATGAGATTTTAGAGGACAAAATATTGAGCCTCTCTTGGAGATGCTCTAAGCAGCCTTTGCATTCACTTCTTCCTGAAAACTTCCACCAATTCACATCCACTTTCCCCACTCTCTCTCTCTCTCTCTGTCTCTCTCTCTCTCTCTTCATTTTCTTGCGCCAAACTTTTAGAGTAAAAAATCATTCCTAAGAAAAATATGGGGCCCAATTAATATTTTAGAGATTGTGAAAAAACTATATTATTTCCCTAATTCAATTGTTGAATATAAAATTTTGTTGAGTATTCACAAGTTGTTGCATCTGCAAAAGGGATTTTTTTTATAAATTGAATTTATTGAAGTTCTACTTGGGTTATACAATGGTTCGAGAAAGATTTAATGGATTGGAAAAACTCACGGTAACACTTGATATTGATGTTTAATTTGGAAAGATTAATTACAAAGACAATTGAAGATTTTTTTCCATGGAATACTGGACGAATGATGAGTAGAAAGTCAATTGCTAGTTTGGAGACTTGTTTGTAGCAAAACGTGATCCTTTGTGTTGTAAGAAAATATAGTATTAGAGTTATAATATTAAATGAAGATGTTTTTTGTTTGGTTCCTTCTAAGTATATGGTCTAATTTTAAATTTAGCACAGGGCCTCTAAAATGCCAGGTACGGCTGTGGGTAGGAAGATTGGTGGTAGCAATCGATCCTTTCATTTCTACCGTCTGTTGTGGTTTATCATGTTGACCAGCTAAGGAGGCTTTCTTGTAAAAAGGACAAATAAAATCCATGGTGCGCAATATCTGGATTCTGAAACAATTTTGTAAAAGCAAAGAACATGATGGATTGGCCTATCGGATGCTAAAACTTCGATCTGTAAAATAAAATAGTAATGATCAAGATGAGTGTTTTAGATTTGTAACCATTACTTGCTATGCTTGCAGTTCAGTTGGACAAGTTACTTTAGTTATGTGAGTAATAATACGGGTGCATATAAGGCTCTTACTTGGGGAAGCAAATTCAATGATGTTTGCTACAACCGCATACCAATCTGCTAGAAGAAGTTTGTCTCATTACAAGTGGAAATGCTGATGACCTTATTAGCCATGGCAAGAGATCCGCATGAAAATCTACCGAATATGGATAACCGTGGCAACAAGGGTCCTCTACACAATCTGGAAGAACATGAATGAAGCATATTTTTTTATGGGAGTGAACAGAGAATATTTCAATAGAAAAATATAAGAGCGAAATGTTGAAAGCATGTAGTCAAAATCCTGATGAAATGCATATGCCAAATGTATTGTAGCACTCAATAACATCATGAATCTAGATAATACATTAGCTACAAATTAACATATGAGTATATGACTTCTTACATTGATTGCATTTCTTTGGTGTTATCTCTTCCTAGTTGTAAGTTGTAACTAAACTATTTAACTGCTAAGAGTCATATGCGTTCTTACAATAAAGGTTTCCCTTTTCCTCTGACTTGGCGCTTGTTTGTCTCGTGAAGTGGTGATTTTCCTAAATAATAATTATATTTATGAAGAGGCATGATACGCAACTTGAAACTAAGACAGTTGCGTACCATGTTCTAAATTCTTCAAATCCGAATTACGACAATATAAAGGTCATTAGGATGGCAATCAGATCCTCGATCGTTCGCTGATTTCTTCTGGGAGCATACTGAGCCAACTGTTAAGAAAAAAAGGGGTTTGGTGTGGCTTGGTTTGGTAGTAATATGTTGGACCTTGTGGACCATTAGGAATAAAATGGCAATCGAAGGGAGGATTATTACCAAACCTAATCAAGCTCTGTACAAACTTGACTCCTTTTTTTTTGCAGCAATGGAAGGTTTTATTAAAGGAGGAGGAGCAAGCGAGGGTGAAAGACTTCATTGAAACAATCGAAAAGCAAGTCAGGGAACAGAAGCGGGACTGGAACTCAAGTGCTTCTTGATAATTAGTCTTAGTTTTCTATCTGTCTGTTTATCTTCCTGTTGGGTGTTTGCTCAGTATGTTAAAATGTATATTTACTTTACAGTCTTAGTCGGTCATGGCAAACTGGTTTCTCCAGTTTAGAACCTCTGTAAAACCTTTTATCTGGCTTTCAATAAAAGTCGGGCTGTGCCTGTGTTCTTAAAAAAAACAATATAAAGGTCAAGTCTTGTGCATACTTGTGTTTTATTCAATAGGAAAAACTCAGAATAATACTGCACAAAAACTGAGGCCATCTAATGTTAAAAGATAGCTATGCTACACCATTTGTACAAATAAATTGAGATTATCAGAGATCAGATCTGGTGCCCACACACGAAGAACCGTGATTTAGCATGCAAATCTTGCATGGAATGTGCATCCATTTTGGGTAAATGTATATTCTTCCTTCGAAGAGAGCATTACTTGAAGAGTGAATTATGCTGTCATCTCGCTGAGCCTTCGTCATTGTCAGACGGACTAGGTCGGACAAGTTATTACCAAGATTCAGGAAACAAGTTCAGGTATTACAGATCAGTATCCTAATGTACAAACCACAAAGCACAACAGCTAAGCAGTTAGGTCCCACATGAGTGTCATGTAAACTGTGGAAATAATGCAATTAAGACTTGATTGCACCTATACCAGGATCACATTGTTTATTGTCAAAAGCCCAACTTGGAAGGGATCACTTTCAGGAAGCTGGTTATGCCTATTGTGTGGACTCTGGGTAACATGCATGCAGTTATGATTGTTGACACAAATCTAGCAACTAGCTGTGAGTTGTCATCAAGGACAAATTGAAGGAGTTGTAATTGTGCACATAAGAGAAAGAAGAAAAACATAACTGTATTTAATATTTCAAAGCAAAGCAATTACCTTATCAGAAGAGGAATAACTATTAGAATTGCTACATGTCAACGTCAGACAATCATGTCTAGGGATGAAGCCTCATGTCTAACTCCAAAATCCTGGAAATAAGAACAACGTTATACTTCTTTGCATAACAAACAGTAAAAGAAAAAATGATGGAAGTGGATTTGGATTATTGGAAACCACAATGGATAACTCCTGATAAGATTAGATGACTACAATATATTGTTTGATAGTCATGTGCCCGTGTGTTGCAACGGAAAAACAAAAACCATGCATATAGCACATCTCTAATCATTGACAAACTCGGTAATAATGTGATACTATAAAACTAGGAGAAGATGATGGGGTTTGCGGCGGCGGGAATACAGTGGTTGCGGAGGAGGGCGGCGCGGGCAGAGGCCATGGCAATGATGGGCAGCGGCTTCCTAGAGTTTATGGAGCTTGTAGGCTGCCCCAATTGCACAAGGGTACCTGGTGAAGCACGTATTCTCTCTCGTTTCGGGGATGCAGCGAGTAATCCTACAGTATATCAGTGCTATCCATCAACAAACGAATGGCCCACATCACACAGAAGGTCCCACTTTGTAGATCAGGATCATTGATCTTACAATGAATGGCCTGGGATAGATAGGTGTTGTTGATTTGTGATCCAAATTCTATTCATTAGGCCAGCTTCTGGACGGAGCGTAGCGGAGGCTTAGGGCCGGAGGCTTAGGATTCTAGTCGAATTAGGGTTTCCCTGTTATATATATTTCCTGTAAGCCGCCGTTTGGGATATGAGATTAGAGTTGTAAATCCCCGGCTTTGTAACCTCACCCCGATATAGTGAAGATTGTTGCTGGCTGGCGCCCGTGGTTTTTTCCCTCTCGCATTGGGAGGGTTTTCCACGTTAAAATCTCGTGTCTCTCTGCGATTGATCTTGTTTACTTCGTCGTTCCTCCGCCGTCGCGTGTAACAGGTGTTCATGGCAAACCACATTTGTTTCCACTGCTCTGACCACTCTCCAAATAACAGCCATGTCAGTTCTGGCCAAGATCAGCGCCGAAAAAGATGACCGTAGCAATAGCCAAGGTGGCTATGCAAGTACCAAACCTTGGTCCTCACTCCTTAAGTAATGGCACGATACATTGTAATAGACCAGTTAGAAGATCTGAGTCAAAATTGCAAGAATAAAAAAAAAACAAGTAAACGAGAAATTTTGACTTCGCATCATTAACTCTAGGAAATGTATCTGCCAAGAAAAGGGTACACAACCTATACTCTGTTAGCTCTTGGTTTCCAGCCATCACGTCTGAGGTTATACAATGTAAAACAAGGATGGGAAGAAGAATGAGACATGGCTATTATGAGCCTTATTTATCAAAGCCTACAAAAGGAATCCTTCTCATCATCTTCGTCTCGTCGGATTCTCAATGTAGCCCTTGAATGCCTTCAGCCATTCTACAACAATGGCGCCTACAAAACAAAACAGGGGAAATCGGTGACCTAAAAGTGAATGTTCTTCTTTCCCCTAGATAAGGAATGACAACACACTAATCAAAAGCTAGAATAGAAAGTACCCTGAAATGTTAGATGCTTACGTTGTTGTCCTCTGCCAATTTTCTGGCAAGATGACTGGAGAATATGTGATCCTCTGAATGAAAAGATTCTTCAATATTTATAGCCTTTGGGTCAGGAGCTTGGAAAGCTCTTTGTCCTCCTCTTTTGGTTTCGTGGACTCGGATTGGGGCTTTGATTCAGGTGGAGCTGCAGATGCACCAAAGGATGGAGCCTCCAAGTACATACGGACGATCAGAACAGAAGTAACAGGGAAATCAAAACCAACCCTAAAATCCCTTGGCATGAACACCTCATTGTTATGCACGTCACATATATGAACAATCTGATAGCAAACAATGAACTCTTAGCTAATACAATGAGATGGCAACTAAACTATGAGAACGCCAAAAGACGAAGAGGGCTGATTCACCTTGCAAGGTTCTTTTTTAGAACTTTTCGACCCATGCTTGCTTGAGTAGTCGATCCACCTCAACAAAATTATAGTCGTCCATTTTCACACGTTCAATAGCTTCAAATATAGCAAGAAAAAATAATAATGAGAAATATGTCTGAAACCTATATATTTAAGATGGATATCACTCAAACTATAGGTCAAATGATGTGCCCAAAAAATTAATTTCGCGATAAGCCTAACAACTTAAAATTTAGTTTTGTCTCTAGCAATTGAAACTTTCACCAAGCAGCCATTTTTTGGCTTGGTCAAACGTAATAGCCCAAAATAGTGTGCTTAATTGTGCTGAGTTGTGAGAGCTAGTAGAGTTCAACGCATATGCAAATAAATAGTAGCCACAGCAAGAACTCACAAAAAAAGATACATACAATCACATTTGCTTCAAAAAATAGTTCATCACCTTAAATGAGAAGGCAAGTGGCAATAATGTATCTAGATTAGTTGCCTCCTCTGGGAAATTTCTCAAGGCATGTAAAAGTTCCTTGAAAAGCAATTTGACCTGACAGAGGTAACTTCAGCAATTCTTTAAAATATGTTTTCAAGCAAAAAAACATCAAAAGACATCAGGAAACTCACCTAATCTAACTTGGAACACAACCTTAATACCCTGTATGTAGTAATGAGCTGACAATAAAAAACAACAAGTGTTATAGGGGTCGCCCCCACCTAAACCCAGCAGGCCTGTTAGAAGGTTATAGGGCCCAAAATGGGACATATGTAATGGCTTAAATACCCCTAGCAAGGAGGTACCGATGTAAGGGCACATTTGTAATAGCACAGCCCATATGAATATATATACCAAGGGAAGACTAGAGGAGGAGGGACGATCACTCTCTCCCAACTCTCCACTACCACATCTCTCTCTGTTTGGTCTGTAACCACAACAGTTGGCGCCGTCCGTGGGGAGGACAGGAGCAAGCCTGAAATCCGAAGAAGGATGGCACCGAAAAAAGCTTCGTCGACGGCGGCGAGGGGGAAGTAGGCGGCTGGGTCGGAGCGTCGCGTGGGTACCAGGGCTTCGGCATCGGCTGTCGCGAGCGCGGGCGTCGACGCTGGCACTGCGACGACCGACCCCGCCACTGGCACTGCGACGACCGACCCCGCCACTGGCGTTGCGACGACCAACCCCGCCATCGCTGCTACAACGACCAACCCCGCCGACGCGACAGCGACCAACCCCACCACCCTCATTGCAGCGCTCGCTGGTAGCGCGGACCGGGCGGTTGGAGATAGCCACAACGGAGCGGTCGGCAGCTCGGGAGGCGATCGTACCCGTGCCGACCCGTCCGCTGGGCGTGCCGGCGGCCCCGCCCGCACTAGCGGTGGAAAGCGCCCTGCTGGCGGCCCTCAACGCGTTCCAGCGGGAGCTAGGGAATCTTCGCGGGGCTGTCCGCAACATGCAAGAGCCTCGGAGCCAGCAAGCCGCGCCAGTGGTCGCGCCAGAGCCCGCGCCGGAAAGGGCAGACAGTCGCGACGCCCCCACATCCAGCCGCGTGCCGCTGCGACGCGTCGACCCAGAGTCCCCGCTTTCGGCAGGACTACAGCAGGCGGCGTGGCCCGAAGACTTTAAATTCCCCAGCGTCATCGAGCCATACAAGGGCGATACGGACCCCCGCGAGTTTGTGCGCGTGTATGAAACCGCAATCGAGGCCGCGGGTGGAGACGACACCACAAAGGCGAAGGGACTCCCCCTCGCGTTGCAAGGAGTGGCGCTTTCCTGGTTTTTTACCATAGAGCCAAACTCGATCTACGCATGGGAGCAGATCCGCGACCGCCTTCACAACAACTTTCAAGGCAACTATGTTGAGCGGGTCGACGCGGACCAGCTCTTCGCCGTGAAGCAGAAACCATCGGAGAAGCTCCGCGACTACTTCAAGCGCTTCGCGAAGATACGCTGTCAAGTCAAAGACGTTAACGAAACCACCGTTGTCAATGCAGCCATACAGGGCCTTCGCCCGGGCCCGATGGCCGAGTACAACGCACGGAAGCCAATCAAAACAGTGACAAAACTCTTCGACAAAATGGAGGAATACGCCAGGGTGGAAGAGGACGCACGGCGAAGACAAGGGGACGACTCCGACACCAACCAGGCCAGTGGCTCGGCGAAAGCCGAAGATCCGCCGAAGGACGGTTCTTCGAAGGGAAAACGCAAGCAGGAGTCATCCAAAGACACGTCCGAGTGCAAGGACGCCCCGCACAAGGAGCCGTCCGATAGGCCCAAGCGCGGCCAGCAGAAGTCGCGGCGAAATCGGTATGTCTTCGACATCGAAGGCGACTCCGAAGAAAACGCTTCCGCTGGTCGTGGCGGTAGAGGGCGCCGAGGCCGGGGACGTGGCCGTGGCCGGGGTCGCGAGGATAAAGGCCGTGGAGATTACGACGACCAGCACCATGGGCTGTGATGCGAAGTCCACGGTCGCGGCACCCACGACACGCGCGCGTGCACCTCCATAGCGCGCGCTCCGCCAAAGCGTCGCCAGGGATAGGAACCCGGAGGCACGCCCGCCTATGGTGGCCCACGTCCAGCACCCATACGAAGCCCCCATGCACATCCAGGCGCAAGGGGCGCAGCCCCATGAGGGCCCCCTGCGAATTCAGGCCCACGTGCAGCAACCTCGGGAGGGCCTTCTGCAGCTGCATGCTCCGGAGGCAGCCCACCGCAGGGTTATCAATGTTATCTCCGGAGGCTCCTCACTAGAGTTCGCCTCGGCACGGCAGCGGAAGGCCTACGTCCGGAGACTACACCACGTAGCGGCGTACCCAGCGCAGGCGCCGCCGGACTGGGCACAGCACGAGGTCACGTTCACACCCGCCGACGCCCAAGGCGTCGAACTTCCTCACCAGGACCCCTTGGTCGTCCGGGTCGTGATAGCAGGATGCGACGTGGGACGTGCCCTAGTCGACGGCGGCAGCTCTGCGAACATTCTGTTCGCGGCAGCCTTCGACCAGATGGGGATCCCTCGAAGTCGCCTCGGCCCATCGGGAATTCCGCTGCAAGGCTTCGGAGGACAACCTCTACGCGCGCTTGGCCAAATATGCCTTCAGGTCTCCTTCGGCCAGGACGACAATGAAAGGGTCGAAGATACCACCTTCGATGTCGTCGATCTCCTATACCCCTACAATACTATACTGGGGCACCCAATCCTCAACTCCTTCGGAGCGGTGCCACATCACGGCTATTTATGCATGAAGCTCCCGGGGCCGCGGGCCATCATTACCGTTCGTGGCGACCAGGATATGGCTCGGCGCATCGAGTACGGCACCAGATATCTCCGTCGCGACGCTCAACGGCACGCTTAGAATCGGCATCGCACCGCGGGGACCCACGGCGTCAGCCGGGGACGGCTCGGCAAGCCCTACAGATAATGCAACTACTAGAGGCTCCGGCCGCGTCAAAGACAAGTGGTCAATACCCCCACCCATTGTAATCGCTCACCCGCGCAAACGGGAATGTAATAGAGTTCCGTTTGTCGCCAACCTCTTGTCATTATGCACGCATACGCGGCGAGAGCGCGCGGAGGCCTCGCCTACGCGCGGGCTCCTGGAGTATAAACCAAAGACGCACGTTCGTGTGTGCACTCTCCGTAGCCAGGGGTACGAGTATGAGTATAAACCAAAGACGCATGTTGTAGGGGTGGTCCAACCCCCCGTGACTGGGCCGTGCAACTAGTCCAACATATAATAGGCCCAATAGTGTAGAGGAATATACCAGTGTAAATATACCAGTGTACCCCCATCCTTTGTAAATACTAAGGGGTAGAATGGGGATTTCCCATTCTACCCCACTCATATATATATAAGCCCCCAGGAGGGGCAAAGGGGGACATATCCCTCATTTTCACCAACACTCCCACAGACTTGGCTCTCCTCTTCCTCCTCTGCTAGTCCCCCTCTTTCCTGTTTAGCCCGTAGCTACAACAGATGGCGCCGTCCGTGGGGACGACAAGAAGTTGCGTATGGAAGAGATTTCTCCAGCGTTCAACAAAAGGGTAAAAAAAAGTTCGCGTCGAGCGCCGGCGTACTCTGCTCGGGTGGTGGCCTCTGCGTCATCGGTGAGGTCCGTCCGGGTGGTCTGGGGGAGCCTCTGCGCCGTCACGCATTTGTCCGTGCATGCGCCCCCATTCGTCCGAGTTCATGCATGCGCCCAGCGAAGTCCTGTTTATCCTTTCGAAGTATCCATCCGTCCACGCGTGTACACATGTACGCATGCGTCCGGCCATCGTCATCGTGCAGTCATGCGGCGCCGCCTGGCACCCACCGGCTCTGCGCCCCGCCTCTCCGATGCCTCCGCGCCCGCCTCCAGACCTCGCCTCGGAAGCCTCCGCGTTGTCGAGCGTCTACGGAGCCCCCGCGTCGTCTACCTCGCCGCGGCTTCGCCGAGGTCTGAGCTGGCCACGCCTACCTCGCCTCTCCGATGGCTCCGTGTTCGTCTCCGCGCCTCAAGACCTCGTCTCCGTGCGTTCGGCGTCCACGCCAGGTCTCCGCTGGCCTCCGACTCGGTGGCTCCGACCTTCGCGCTGCAAACATCAGGTGAAAGAATGCCAAGCTTCAGGTATGCGGGCATTACTTGATGCCTCGATAGCTTAAAGGTATATGCATGCACTCATTCACGTAGTAAATACAAAGTTTCACGTACATCCATCCATCCATGCAAAGTGTTTGTACTTGTTATATGCTGCATGGAGGAAAATACGTGAGTGCTAACCCACCTATCCATCCATGCATACAAGAAATATCTCCCGTGCATGCGTACATTCGCAGCAAGGCATGCGTATAGGAAATGTGCGTCACCGGCCTCCGCGTCATAGCCTTCCGCGGGGGAGTCTTCGCGTTGGCAGCAACAGCGGAAGTGCAGGTAGAACTCAGGGAAGCTGCCCTGGAAGAACCACGCCACCCCGCTACATTACGGTGTCCGTGGCCTCCACCTCGCTGGCGTCGCCGTCGTCCCGCCTGATGTGCAGGCGCTAGCGGAGCGACTCTACCGTGCTGGCACGCCGGACTCCGCTCCGGCTGAGCGACGTTCTGGGCCTTCGCACGTCTTCGGCGAGGCTCGGCGGGCCTCCACGCAGCGCTCCGGGCCTTCGCGCGTCTTCGGCGAGACTTCGCCGGCTCCCATACATGCATCGTGCCTCAGGTCCGGACCCTCACGCGTCTTCGGCGGACTCCGCTCGACTTCGAGGCGACCTCACCGGCTCCGCGCCCCAGTCTCCACACGCACCCCGAGGACCTCATGTTTCCGTCCAAGCATACGTATCCATTCTCCCGTATCCATCCATACATGCACATGCATTGTATTTGTCATACGTTGCATGTAGGGAAAGACGTCAAGCGCCAAGTACGCCATGGATATTTCATGTGAGGGGCGAGCCGACACTCTTCCAGCATGACGCCGCTGCTGCCACGGAAGGCGACGGCGGTGCAGCACACGCGGGGCGTGTCACACGTGGGGGACGAGCTCCGCAGATCCAGTTACACTGTTGAACTCGGACGGCTCGACGGTATGACATTCAGCAGAGCGAGGCCTAGCTTCAGCAGAGTGACGTCTGCGGGTTCCGCGTTGCGTGACTGCCGGCGACGAAGGCCATCCCGCTCGCCCCTGATGGAGCTCCGCGTGGCCTCGGTGCCTCGGCGTCGAACTCGCCTCCGACCTCCGTCGATGCACGCCGGCTCCGCGCCCCGCCTCTCCGATGGCTCCATGCTCACCTCCGCGCGTGGTCATGCACCGTCGCCTCGGCATGGAACTCCGCTCGGCCCCGTTGTCATGCAGCGTCACTTGGCGCCCCAGGCATCCGCGCCCGTCTCCACGGCCAGGAGATCTTCGCGCCAGATTTCGCGCCAGCATCACCGACCCAAGCTCCGCGCGGGCTGGCTCCGCCACGAACAGCCTCGCCTCCGCGTGGCTCCGCACAACAACGGGCGGCCTCCACGCACCCCGCTTCCCCGAGCTAGATTCCACGCGGGCGCCCTCGATTTCTTGGATCGTCCACGGAGTCACCACGCTCGTGGAGTAGTGCCATCCATGCACGCGCAGGCTTCGCCTACATCCATCCGTGCACGAGGTCGTCTTCGACGCCGACTTCACCGACCCCATCGAGGTCCGAGCTGGCCGCTCCGTCAAAGCCTCTGTCGAGTAGCCAAGTCGCAGTCTTCGATGTGAGACTCCGCGCCGGAAGCCTTGACGTTGGCTTCGCACATGTGGGCTTCGTCGACCTTCGCCCTTGGCCTCCGCTTCGCCGAGGTCCGAGCTGGCCGCTCTGTCGAAGCCTCTACGTCGAATAGCCAAGTTGCAGTCTTCGCAGTGAGACTCTGCGCCGGCAGCCTTGACGTTGGCTTCGCACATGTGGGCTTCGTCGACCTTCGCCCTCGGCCTCCGCTTCGCCGAGGTACGAGCTGGCCGCGCCTACCTCGCCGGGACTCCGCGGCTGCGACAGCGCCTTTGGGGGTCTCTGCCAGTGTCTTCGGAGTCTTCACCATGATCGGAGTGGTCTCCGCCATGGCGCCCGCGGTCTACATCGAGGTCAGAGGGGTCTTCGCCGCAGCATTCGCACTCTTCGCCAAGCGGTCATGGGCGGTCGTCCGAAGCCTCCGCGTCGGCTTCCCCAACTTTGGCTCCGCGCCAATCTCCGCAGGTCGAGCAAAAATCTCCGCACGTCGAGCGACATCACGTGCATGCATGAGACATCCAGCCGTGCAGCAGCTTGCTCCAGCGGCCTCCACGCCTCCGTTTGCTTCGTCTACACCCGGCCCCTGCGACGTGCGCCTCAGCTTCGCAAAGCCTCCGCACTCGTCCGCGTCGGCCTCCGCGCGCCATCAGCCTCAGCGACGGAGGTCGTGGCCTCGCGCCAGCTTAGCGCCCTCGACGTCGAACATCTGGCGTGAACTGCGCGACCCACGTCTTCAACCTGGCGTGTCGCCTCCAGTCCCAGCGAGACGTCGAGCCTAAGCTCCGCAGTCCATGTCGAGCCAATGTTGAGCATCCGGCGTCGAACGGCGCGGCCCATGTCTCCAACTTATCTCCGTAAGAAACGGTTGTGCATCATATCATTTACTGCGACCGTAGTTCCATTCCAGGAGCATTCGATTTGGCCGTATTTGCTTCTCCAGTTTTTGCCTGTTCTGGATTGTCGTAGCGTCTATTGCTTTCCCAGTGCTGCATCCTGGAGCATTTTCTCGCCGCAAGTCTTCGGCCATTTCTTTCGTGCCCCTGTTTTGGTCCTTGTTTTTATTTTAATCGCACGACGGCCTTGCGCCTCGGCGTAGTCTACGGACTCTAAAAAAGACGTAGCGTTGAGCTTGCCTCTGCAAGCGCCAGTCTACGGACTTTAAATAAGACGCAGCGGGGGGACGCCTCCGCGCGCACTCTACGGAGTATAAAATAAGACATAGCGTTGAGCTTGCCTCCGCACGCACAAGTCTACGGACTTTAAATAAGACGTAGCGTCGAGGTCCGCCTCCGCATGCGCGAGTCTACGGACTATAAATTAAGACGTAGCGTCGAGGTAATCCGCACGCACCAGTCTACGGACTTTAAATAAGACGTAGCGTCGAGGTCCGCCTCCGCACGCGCGAGTCTACGGACTATAAATTAAGACGTAGCGTCGAGGTAATCCGCACGCACCAGTCTACGGACTTTAAATAAGACGTAGCGTCGAGGTCCGCCTCCGCACGCGCGAGTCTACGGACTATAAATTAAGACGTAGCGTCGAGGTAATCCGCACGCACCAGTCTACGGACTATAAATAAGATGTAGCGTCGAGGCCCGCCTCCGCACGCACTCTACAGAGTATAAATAGACGTGGTTCAAGTTCCCACGCACTCTACGGAGTATAAAAAATTACTACATGGCCGAGACACCATGGAGTGCCTCGCTTTCAGTGGCGCACCATTTGGGTATCGCGCCCTCCCGCGCGTTGCACTAGGGAGTGCACCGCCACTCTTTTTGAAG
The DNA here is from genome assembly GCA_017311315.1 of Dendrocalamus latiflorus. Taxonomy (NCBI): domain Eukaryota; kingdom Viridiplantae; phylum Streptophyta; class Magnoliopsida; order Poales; family Poaceae; genus Dendrocalamus; species Dendrocalamus latiflorus. The sequence continues at coordinate 28,666,566 of CM029660.1, read as the reverse complement.
GTAGGGGAACGGCGGTCTCGCCTCCTTGCCTCCGCGTGCGTAGTGCCCTCGGCCTACGCCGCAAGCGCCCGCTATGCGCGGGCACCCTTTTTCAAGGTAGGGGAACGGCGGCGACGCCTCCCTACCTCAGCGTGCGTAGCGCCCTTGGCCTACGCCGAAAGTGCCCGCTCTGCGCGGGTACCCTTTTTCAAGATAGGGGAACGGCGGCGACGCCTCCCTACCTCAGCGTGCGTAGCGCCCTCGGCCTACGCCGAAAGTGCTCACTCTTCGTGGGCACCGTTTTTCGAGGAAGGGGAACGGCGGCGACGCCTCCCTACCTCAGCATGCGTAGCGCCCTCGGCCTACGCCGCAAGCGCCCGCTCTTCGCGGGCACTATTTTCGAAGGTAGGGGAACGGCGGCTTCGCTTCCCTACCTCGGCGTGCGTAGTGCCTTCGGCCTACGCCGCGAGCGCCCGCTCTTCGCGGGCACTCTTTTTGAAGGTAGGGGAACGGCGGCCCCGCCCCCGAGCCTTCGCGCGCGTAGCGCCCTCGGCCTACGCCGCAAGCGCCCGCTCTTCGCGGGCACTCCTTTTGAAGGTAGGGGAACGGCAGCCCCGCCTCCCTTGCTCTGCGCGCGTAGCGCCCTCGGCCTACGCCGCAAGCGCCCGCTCTGCGCGGGCACCCTTTTTCAAGGTAGGGGAACGGCGGCGACGCCTCCCTACCTCAGCGTGCGTAGCGCCCTCGGCCTACGTCGAAAGTGCCCGCTCTGCGCGGGCACCCTTTTTCAAGATAGGGGAACGGCGGCGACGCCTCCCTACCTCAGCGTGCGTAGCGCCCTCGGCCTACGCCGAAAGTGCCCGCTCTTCGCGGGCACTATTTTCGAAGGTAGGGGAACGGCAGCTTCGCCTCCCTACCTCGGCGTGCGTAGTGCTTTCGGCCTACGTCGCGAGCGCCCGCTCTTCGCGGGCCCTGCTTTTGAAGGTAGGGGAACGGCGGCTTCGCCTCCCTACCTCGGCGTGCATAGTGCCTTCGGCCTACGCCGCGAGCGCCCGCTCTTCGCGGACACTCTTTTTGAAGGTAGGGGAACGACGCCGCAAGCACCCGCTCTTCGCGGGCACTATTTTCGAAGGTAGGGGAACGGCGGCTTTGCCTCCCTACCTCGACGTGCGTAGTGCCTTCGACCTACGCCGCGAGCGCCCGCTCTTCGCGGGCACTCTTTTTGAAGGTAGGGGAACGGCGGCCCCGCCTCCCTGCCTCCGCGCGCGTGGCGCCGTCCGCCTCGTAGGCATCACCTCGGCGGGACGGCACGCCTTCGATGCTCGACTCCGCCATCCGCCTCGTAGGCATCGCCTCGGCGGGACGGCACGTCTTCGGCGCTCGACTCTGCCGTCCGCCTCGTAGGCATCGCCTCGACGGGACGGCACGTCTTCGGCGCTCGACGGCACGGCTTCGGCGCTCGACGACATCTTCGGCGCTTCACTGATTTCTTCATAGGCATTGCCTCTAGGGTCTGCGAGCTACCAGTTGCATCGGCACCCTCGCGCTTGCTGTCAGGGAACGGGGGGCTGGGGTGGTTGATCGCATCAGCTCGCCCATCGGGACCTCAGCGCTTGCTGTCGAGGGAGTACTGTTGTAGGGGTGGCCCAACCCCCCGTGACTGGGCCGTGCAACTAGTCCAACATATAATAGGCCCAATAGTGTAGAGAAATATACCAGTGTACCCCCATCCTTTGTAAATACTAAGGGGTAGAATGGGGATTTCCCATTCTACCCCACTCATATATATATAAGCCCCCAGGAGGGGCAAAGGGGGACATATCCCTCATTCTCACCAACACTCCCACAGACTTGGCTCTCCTCTTCCTCCTCTGCTAGTCCGCATCTTTCCTGTTTAGCCCGTAGCTACAACAACGCACGTTCGCGTGTGCACTCTCCGTAGCCAGGGGTACGGGTATGAGTATAAACCAAAGACGCACATTCGCGTGTGCACTCTCCATAGCCAGGGGTACGGGTATGAGTATAAACCAAAGACGCACGTCCGCGTGTGCACTCTCCATCAAAGACACGGATATGAGTATAAACCGAAGACGCACGCTCACGTGTGCACTCTCCGTCAAAGACACGGGTATGAGTATAAACCGAAGACGCACGCTCGCGTGTGCACTCTCCGTCAAAGACACGGGTATGAGTATAAACCAAAGACGCACGTTCGCGTGTGCACTCTCCATCAAAGACACGGGTATGAGTATAAACCGAAGACGCACGCTCGCGTGTGCACTCTCCGTCAAAGACACGGGCATGAGTATAAAGAAAGACGTGTGGGGGGACGCCTCTGCACGCGCTCTACGGAGTATAAACAAGCCGCGGATTCCGCGCATGCCATGGACGTCGTCCTTGCGCATACTCTCCGGAGTATAAAAAAGACGCGGATGTTCTTCATGCGCACTCTACGGAGTATAAACAAGACGCGGATCCCGCGCATGCCATGGACGTTATCCTTGCGCATACTCTTCGGAGTATAAAAAGATGCGGATGTTCTTCCTGCGCACTCTACGGAGTATAAACAAGACGCGGATTCCGCGCATGCCATGGACGTCGTCCTTGCGCATACTCTCCGGAGTATAAAAAAGACGCGGATGTTCTTCCTGTGCACTCTACGGAGTATAAACACGACGCGAATCCCGCGCATGCCGTGGACGTTGTCCTTGCGCATACTCCCTGGAATATAAATAAGGCACGCATGCTGTCCCGGCGCGCTTGGCAAAACGCAAACGCGGCGCGAACCTTGCGCGGCTGGCGCATTACGCACCCCCTCCAAGTGTCGAGGCTCGTCCTCGCACACCGCGGGAGAGGTACGCAAGGCGCACTACGGAAACTCAATTTCGAGAATTTCAAGAAATAGCGGCGTAGCGCGCCACAGGCTGGCCCCAGCGAGGGCGCGCACGCGGGCTACGAGGTACACCAGAGGCTACCCCCACTTTGGAAGGTAGGGGGACGAAGCGCGCCTCCGCGCACGCCAGTCTACAGACTTTAAACAGGTCGTAGTGGGAAGGTCCGCCTCCGCACGCGCCAGTCTACGGACTTTAAACAGATCGTAGTGCGAAGGTCCGCCTCCGCACGCGCCAGTCTACGGACTTTAAACAGGTCGTAGTGCGAAGGTCCGCCTCCGCACGCGCCAGTCTACGGACTTTAAACAGGTCGTAGTGCGAAGGTCCGCCTCCGCACGCGCCAGTCTACGGACTTTAAACGGGTCGTAGTGTGAAGGTCCGCCTCCGCACGCGCCAGTCTACGGACTTTAAACGGGTCGTAGTGCGAAGGTCCGCCTCCGCACGCGCCAGTCTACGGACTTTAAACGGGTCGTAGTGCGAAAATCCACCTCCGCACGCGCCAATCTACGGACTTTAAACAGGTCGTAGTGCGAAGGTCCGCCGCCGCACGCGCCACTCTACGGAAACAGGTCGTGGTGCGAAGGTCCACCTCCGCACGCGCCGGTCTACAGACCTTGAACAGGTCAGAGCCCCAACGGCTGCCTCCGCACGAGCTAACCCTACGAGGTAATCAACACGCAAGCCCTGCGGGCGCACTTTGAACGCGGGGATCTCGTCCCCGCACAGCATGACCGCCCGAAGCATAACATGCAGCGCATACGGCATATCCTAATCGCCAGGAGGTCTATATATCAGAAAAATCTTATAAGTACAGAGGCCCGCCAACATCTCTGCCGCTCTAACCAGTTATCCGGCAAGCTCGTCCTTAACACGAGCTAAGGCTGGGGCTTCGCCAGACGAAGATTGGCCCACCCAAAAGTTCAACGACTCCTCGGCCCTTCGCCAACGTCGAAGGCGCCGCCGGGTCGCAAGGTCGGACGCAAGTAGTCGGCCCCAGCAAGGAAGCTGCCCGGCACACAGGTGAAAAAGTCAGAATTTGTAAAGCATGCGCGCACTTCATTCACAAGCAAAGCGGGGGACATTGCAACACACGCCTACACCTGGCCACTTTGGCGTCACACCTGCGAGTTTCCGGTGCCTTCGGAGGCCTCAGCCCACCCTCGTCGCGCCACGGGACCTCGTCCAGAAATCGGCCGAGACTCCCCTCCCCGTAAAGTGACTTCTGGAGCTCGACCCGCGTAGCGGCCTCCCCGGCGTAATTCCAGATCCGCTCGTGGAAATACTTGACGGCGCGGCGAGCGGCGCGGACGGCACCGGACATTACTCCGCCCCGCTGGGCATCTCCAGCTGGGGGTCCTCCAGCCCGACGACATGTGTGCAACCGCGGTGCCGTAGGAGCGCGCACACCATGCACGACGCCGCGTAAGCGCAGTGGTTGCCGAAGGTCATCGCGGCGCTGCGCGCAACGTTGGCGGCGTCTCCGATCCAGCGAAGGGTCCGAGGCAGCTCCTCCGGGCCAAAGGCGCGATCCGGCACCTTAGCCACAAGCCCCTGGAGATGGCTCTCCAGCGCTTGCATGGCATCCCAGGCAATGACCGAAGCCTCACCAAGCGTCCGGTCACGCTCCGCTAGAGTTAAGGCAAGTTCGCCTTTTTCCTTCTCCAGCGAGGCGACCTGTTGCAGAAGGTCGTCCCGCTCCGCCGCAAACCCCTGCCGCTCCGCCTCCACGGCCGATTCCCGCGCCGACGCGGCAAGTCCCTCGGCGTGCGCCTGCACCTCAGCGCACTCCGCTTCCAACTGGCGGATGCGGGCATCCTGGGCAGAGCGGACCCCCGAGGCTTCGCGTAGCTCCTCCTCGGCGACCCGCAGCCTATCCTCAAGCGCCCTCTGGGCACGAGCATAGGCCGCTTGCAAGGCCTGCCCCAGCACAAGTGTCTGCAGAACAGAAATGCTTAGCAAGCTCAGCATGGCCAGGCATTGTCATACGAAGTGCTTACCCTCACCCCCGACACCTCTAAGGCGTCCCCGAGACGCCCCACCCCGTAGGTCTGTAGCGCTTGCTGGCCGATGCTGGCAGCTGCGTCATCCACGATCCCGCGCCACGCCCTCAGCGTCTCCGGCGGAGGCACGAAGTCCGCTGGGCCCGGGCACACGGTGATCGCCCCGCTGGCACGAGGACCCTCATGTTCCGCCAAGGGCTCCTCCTCCGGAATAAGCGACGCTGCAGGCAGGGATGCAGGTGAGCACCGCACGGCACAACGAAGACACCAGGGCAAACTAAGCCACCTTACCTTCAGTAGCGGAAGGAGGGCTTCGGGGGCCCACCCCCTAGCCCCAGTTGGAGTAACGGCGGCGCAGGTCCCCGCGGAGGGCGTGGCCCCGCAAGGAACAGAAGCCTCCGCGTTCGGGGTCGGCGCTGACCGTTCCTGCACGGCGGACGACGTGGCCTGAGGGGCGGAGGGGGCGTGCGCAGCAGGGGCATCGGCATATGCATCGGAGTCCCACAAGCTCCCGATACCCGTCGCCACGATGAATCCCCTAAACGTCCGGTGGTGCTCCGGCCGCAGGCACGGCCGCTTAGCCGGAGCAAGTGGCGGTGGCACCACCCCAGTAGCCGCTGTCGGAGAGGCCCCCGCGACCACAACACCCGTGGGCGAAGACCCCACTGTGGCAGCCTTTGCGGAGGGTACCTCGGTTTCGGCCGCGACTGTCGGCGAAGACCCAGCTCCATGCGCCCCCGCGGAGGGCGTTTCCAGCATCATAGCGGCCACGGCCGAAGGCTCCACCTCAGCACCGCCGGTCAGCAGGGATCCTGTCCCGACGGCCGCCGCAGGTGACGAGGCTTCCCCTCTCTGGCTGCTCGCGACGAGCCCGCCGTCCCGGGCACCCTCCGAAGACCCCTCGCCCCCGGCGTCCGCGCCATCCAAGCCCGAGTCGGCGTACCTCGCCGAATCTGACTCCGCGTCTGCCGCGTCATCGGGAGCACTAGCGGCAGCAGCGGCAGCTGCTATACCAAGCACGGCAGACACCCCGCCTCGGGCCCTCTTGCGAGACAGCGCCTTCGCCCTCGTCGCGCCGTCATCTTGGTGCTGCGAGGACGGATCAGCACGGTCCGGCACGGCAAGGCCCAAGGCCTCGCACACGCGGTTTATCTGCCCCAGCCCCACCGCAGCAGTAGCAGACGCGCGCTGCTCATGCTCCCTGCCGGTGTACGGTCCGAGAAATGCGCGCATGGCCCACTCCGCATCCTCCAAGCGAATCTCTGCACCAAAGCAAAGGATAAGATTAATACGTAACGCACTCCGCGTGAACATACGAGGGATACGGTCGAGGCCTACGAGGGTCGGAGGGTGCCAACAATGAGCAGACCCACGGCAGAACATTATCGTCGCGAGCGAGCGGCGCCACGCCGTACATCGCGTATTCTTCGGCGAGGTCGCGCATGTTAAAGCGGGCGGCCACGCCTGCGAGCCGTCGGGCCCTCTGCCTGTCCTCGTCGTCGAGCGTTCGGCCGGGTGAGGTCTTGAACGTGATCGGCCGGCCCGTGCATTCGAGGCCGCTCTTGCTCGCCACGCGGTGGTAGAACCACCGTTTCATCCAGTGAGACTCCCATTTCTCGCGAGTGGCGTTCGCGGGGAAGAGCTTGCTGCAAGAGGGCCGAAGAATAAAGGTGACGCTACCGAAGTTCGACAGTGTCCCGTCCTTCCGATCCTTGGGCTGGCACCGTGCCTCGTGCAGGTAGGCAAACAACGAAGCACTGGGCCAGCACGCTCCCAAGCGCAAGGCCCAACTGTACACAGCGAGCCGGCCACAGCGTTCGGAGTCAATTGCGCCAGCTCCAGCCTGAAGATCCGCAACACGTCACCCACGATCGCCGCCGCCAGGATGCGGAGCCCCGCGTCGAGAAAGGCGACGAACACAAGCGCCTCCGACTCCTCGGGGCGCGGTTCCGTCTCGTCGGCGGTGGGCAATCGTACCGCCTGGCGCTCGGACAACTTCCCCGCGCGCAGCAGTGCTTGGATTGTCTTCTCGGTCACGAGCGAGGGGCCCAACTCGTCGGAACACGAGCCTCCCTTCTCCGCCGCCAGCCACCACTTGTCCGCCGCCGTTGGGTCGCGTTCACCGAGCGAATATTTCACCTCCAGCGGTGAAGACCGTCGGCGAATGCCGCAAGTACCAACCGCCTGGCCACGCTTGTCACCGGATGCCATCGCTTCTCACAGAAGGAAGAATACAGCGATGAGAATACCACGGGATTGTAGAAGGCGAAGCAAGCGAGAAAGGGGCGTCGAACTGCGGGGGCGCGGTTGTGGGGGCTATTTCAAGCCACCTCACCCCAAAGGCGGCAGCCGAAGCGTCGCGACGGTCCGCGTGCCGGGCGCGACCGCAATCGTACGGAGGCCCGTCCCCACGATTCCCCATAACCAAGGACGAAGCGTCGTGACGGTACGCGCCAGACGCGGACACAGCATGAGGACCGTCAGGGCACGACGCTCCAGTGGCCTCCCACCACATGGCAATCCCCGCACAAAATAACTAAGGCGCACGGCAGGAATATGTTCTGTCGCGTGCCCCACCCACGGGAGGCGGGTTGCATGACACGACAGCCTGCCCTCTGACAGGCCAGACGTCGGCACGATTCCAGCCGCTATTAAAAGCGCGTTACCAGACCATGGATCATAACAGCTTCAAAGCATAGCAGGACAGCCGGCAGAAACGAGGCGGTGGGATATGGCTAAACGCCACATGGCGCGCCATCCCTCGCCTGCCTAGTGTCCTCCTTCCCTGGGGAAGAGGCGAGCAGCCGCGATCACGCAACCGCTCATATCACACAGCGCACCAGTTACAAGCTGCCGCGTGCCCCGCACGCCAGGCCGAGTCGCACAGAATGACAACCTAGCCCTGGCAAGCCAGGGGCCGGTGCGATTCCAGGAACCATTACAGTGCATTCCCGGACCATGAGGTTGCAATCACCGCAGGCGCAGCGGTGTCCGCTGTGCGCGAGCCTACTTCGACTAGGCACCAACTCCGCTGCCACCCGTTCGAAGGGTAGGGGACGGAGCGCGCGCGAGCCTACTTCGACTAGGCGCCAGCTCCGCTGCCACCCGTTCGAAGGGTAGGGGACGGAGCGCGCGCGAGCCTACTTCGACTAGGCGCCAGCTCCGCTGCCACCCGTTTGAATGGTAGGGGACGGAGCGCGCGCGAGCCTACTTTGACTAGGCGCCAGCTCCGCTGCCACCCGTTCGAAGCGTAGGAAACGGAGCGCGCGCGAGCCTACTTTGACTAGGCGCCAGCTCCGCTGCCACCCGTTCGAAGGGTAGGGGACGGAGCGCGCACGAGCCTACTTCGACTAGGTGCCGGCTCCGCTGCCACCTGGTCGAAGGGTAGGGGACGGAGCGCGCGCGAGCCTACTTCCGCCAGGCGCCAGCGCGGGACGGAGCGCTCGCGCGCCTACCTCAACACCAAGGCTCCGCAAGTTCGGAGAAGTTCACAGGCCGCAGGGACGGAGGGGGCCAAAGGACTCGGCAACATGGCTTCGGCCCTGTGAAGCCCTTCACCATGAGAGGCTCCTGTTGTAGGGGTGGCCCCCACCTAAACCCAGCAGGCCTGTTAGAAGGTTATAGGTCCCAAAATGGGACATATGTAATGGCTTAAATACCCCTGGCAAGGAGGTACCGATGTAAGGGCACATTTGTAATAGCACAACCCATATGAATATATATACCAAGGGAAGACTAGAGGAGGAGGGACGATCACTCTCTCCCAACTCTCCACTACCACATCTCTCTCTGTTTGGTCTGTAACCACAACAACAAGTTAACTAGTTGCAATAAATAATTTTATTATCTTACTAAGATCTAGAAGATTGGTAGATTGATAAAACTAAATGAATTAAATGCATTTTATAAGGATATAGTCAAATGAAAGAACCATGACTGTTCATGTCAAAAATTTTATTGGACTTGAAAAAGAATATAATATAAAAATGGGAACACAAGCTCCTGTGTCTCATTAAAAAAACCATTTGACAGTATGAATCCATAAGATTCAACTATTGGTTAAGTATAAATAATCTATACTATAAATTAAATGAAATGTCATCTTGTGTGCTTCTCTAGAAGTGAATTCACAATTAAAAGTGGTAAGTAAATGTTCAAAAAATAATTATATGTGGTTCCTATATAGCCATGCATGCATGCCATCAGAAGATTTAACTTTTATGGTGCATCCAGCCATTGAAAGAAGCGAAAGCTCAAAAAAAGAAAAAAAATCACCAGTATTACCTAATACCTATACCTGCATAAAGGATCCACCAACAAAAAGAGAGAGAGAGATACAGTTAATGCACGTTAGACTGCAAGAACAAATAACGGTTATATAGGTCCAACAGGACGGATGACTATATAGCTTTGTGTGGACTACTCTTATCTAAATTTATTTTAAAACAGCAGCCTTGAAAGGAGCAATGCTGGTATCGTACCGTATATGAAGCAACCATGATTGACAAGTCATAAGCCCAGATGAATGCTAAGAGCAACTCCAGCAGGGCCCTTACTTGAGCCCTCATCCTACTTTTGAGGGCCGAGGGGCAAAAAACTCACTCCAGCAGGGCCCCTACTTGAGCCCTCAAAAGTAGGGGGCCCTCAAATCTCCCCCTTGAGCCCTCATTCCTAGGGGGTCTGGAGGGAGCCCCTACTTTTGAGGGCTCAAGTAGGGGCCCTGCTGGAGTGAGTTTTTTGCCCCTTGGCCCTCAAAAGTAGGATGAGGATGAGGGTGGGTCCTATGTGTCATCCCCTCTAAGAATGAATTTGAGAGTCCTGTTTTGAGGGCTCCTGCTGGAGTGTAGCCCAAAAAACAGAGCCCTCAAAAGTAGGGAGAGCTCTCAAATAAAAAGTAGGGGCCCTGTTTTGAGGGCTACTGCTGGAGTTGCTCTAAGTAGAAAACAACTATATGGATGGGTAATATTCTAACCTCATAAAGGAAGACATCCCAAACTCTTGAGTTAGATGAAATGGGAAGGAATATGGGAAAACCATGATAAACCATTGACTCGCATACATGCTTGGATTTATCATTCCTCAAGTTGTTCCAACTTTGGCATGTGCTCTATAACTAATTTCTCAAATTGAAACAGATGTTGCATGAGTGGCAAACCAGCCTGTTGCAAGAAAATAAGCAGCAATATTTGTTAAATAGTAGTTTAGAATATACAAGTGTCTTCAAGAAAATGTTCCCCTAACTTTTGCATGTGCTCCATCACTAATTGCTCAAACTCAAAACAGGTATTGCAGAACAGGTGGCAAAACATGTAACCAGAAGAATAAACAATAAAATTTATTTAGTAGTCCAACATATAGAGATAAGAGGATAAAGTAGAGTAGTAGACGATGATGATAGCATGAAGCAAGAATTATCAAGCACGCATATTGCAATTATTGGACGAAATATCTAAAACAAAAGGCTCAATCTCATTCATCACTTTGAAGCTCAAATTTTAAAAAGTCATTTGAGCTACTTGATCAGAGAGCAAAAATATTTCGCCAAACAAATTCAGTTACCTGATACTATCCCTCCATTAGTGCATGGACAACTCCCTTCAGCAAAGCAACTAATAACCAAAATGCATCCTCCTCGCTCATATAAAGAAGCAGCAACCCAGCTAAAATATCCCATATGTCACGATTTATTTCCAATTTTGATGCTGATGATAAAAGTAGCTCTATAGATTATTCTTGTCATAAAGAAACAATTATCCAAGGTGAATAACTTTGTCATAAATAACATGTAGCGAAAATTAGGCCAAGTAGTTATTCCAGATGTGCCATCCTTGAAACTAACCACAAATTTTACTCGTCTTGAATAAGTATGACAGAGGCAAGTACACAAAGTGTAGAGAAAGAATGAGCTTGAATATGATCCAAGGTGAATAACTTTGTCATAAATAACCTACAGAGTTTAGCTATCTTATTTTCCTCACAATACAGATAGTTATATGACAGATAGAACATATGTAAGCTACACTCAAGTCATTATGTGATGCTTCCCTTTAGATCTAATTTAAGAATCATATATTTTTGTTATCACAAAAAAAATTCAGCTAGGCAAAAGAAATGCCAAATGTTTCAAACAAAAAGACGATTATGAGTACCTCATAAACCCCAAGGTTCATTAGCAAGAGGTCCCTATTGCCTGAAATCAACTGCTAAACAAGTCCTCTAAGACAATCATGAATTTCTTTTCTTATTCTTCTTTTAACCACATCAGGCGAGGAGGAATACGCGTACCAGACGAGATTGATTGGCTCTTATGGAGACTACAGGGGTCGCTAGAGATCACCGCACAATAGGTGGGGGCGATGCGGTCGGTGGTCTACCCCCCTTAGAAAGAATCTCGTCCCCGAGATTCGGACGGACTAGGAAAAAGAAAGAAGAGGAAAACGCAGCTCTTAGGTCCTCTTCACGCTCCCAAGTTGCTTGACTTCGAATGATTGCTCTTCTGCACTTTGTGAAATTTTATGGTCATGCTTCTTGCGCGGCGTTCAGCTTCCTTCATGATTATCTTGTTGTTTGATGCTCTGAAGTATTCCTTTAACTGAGAAATATGGAGGACAACAACAATTCGGATTGGTACATCTTTAGTCGCCTACAAGCTTTGGGTTAACTTCAATTGCCCTTATCATATCGATTAATTCAGAATTCCACCAAATAGGGCTTAACTTCCGCAAGTGTTCATCCGAGAAAGACATAATTATTTCAACTCTTCAAAAATTCTTGATTCCAAAATCATATACCACAAATGCACCTTATTGATTTCGACAAGTAATCTCATTAACTTTTACTCTCTGCTCTAATTTGAATCGACGTCAAACCATAGAATTTTTCTAACAAGAATCCAATAACATTGTAGTTTGTGATTTCCACCAATTGTTTTATGATCATTATCTAATCCGACAGATTTATAACTTTGATCAAATAATATAAGATTAATCCAACCTTTTAGTAATCATCAATCAATTTTAAGATCATCTAAGCCATAATTTAATATTCATTAATCCACCAACATCATTCTCTTCATAATCATCATTTTGGTTCCACCAATTTGAATGAACTCAATTAATTCTTATCGGACAATCTCTCAATTAATTCTCATTGGACAATCTATCTCTCATAATTAATTTAAATCCTCCAGGTTATCCATTTGAACATCCTTAAATGATCTAGTTAATCCCATTAGTTAAAATCCAATTATCTAGCAATGATCTATTAAATCCACCAAATTCAAATTGTCATATCAAAGTCCACTTTGCAATGATAAAATTAATCCACCAAGATATCTAAGGGTATTATCTTCTGGAATTCCACTAGTATCCACTTATCATCAATAGGTCCACAAAACTCTGATAATCAAGTAACTCCACAAATTTCATCTACTCTTCATGATTCAACCAAATCACCAAAAATTGATACCATGAATTGTTTATGATAATTCAACTTCTTAATCTTTTAATCTCTCCCTTTACTGGATCAATCTCTTAATACTAATTCTCCAACGATCACAAATAATCCCTTTAACAAAATCTTGTTTTACATCCAATTGCTCCTTTCAATCCTAAATAATAAATCCAGGGCAAAGTTTAGACTCTTCCCATGATCTAATTAGTTCCACCAAGTTTACTACTATACTCATTCTCCATGATCTATTTAATCCACAAGTATTACTTTCTTCACATTTATTCATAATCAATTGGTATCCACAAATATACCTTTTATCTCAATCCTCTCGAATATTATTCAATCTTGTCAATTATAAATCCAAGATATATCACTCTAGCAACAATTCTCCAAATTACCTATCTTGACATGCACTGATTATGACGGCTTTCCGACAAGAGTACTTTCCATAAATTTGTTGCCTTCCATATACTCTAAGTCTCCAAGATTCTCCAAACTTGAACTGCGGTGAAAGAATTGGAGCTTGCACTTTTGCGGTAACTGGGGTTAGCAAAAGATAAGAGGGAAATAGCAAAGATAAGAGATCAGGGGAACGACTAAACAACATCCCAAACAAACACACAAGAGAGAACAACTAGGAGAAGCTTAGCTTGAAATCAAAATATATTTTTTTAAGGATAGCTGTACTACAAGTACACAAAGACTTGGTACAGTTCACCTAACAAACAAACAAGTAATATATAAGCGTTCTAAAATCGTAAGACTTTACTTGGGTACTACAACTAAAGAACTAGTCCTCGCTCATTCATGAAGACGCGCTTCTCCAAGTGCTTCTTAGACGCAACCTTACTGAGCCGTCTATAGAAATTACAAAGGGAAGGGGATATAATTACCATTCCAAAAAGTCAATAACCAGATAGATAAGGAAGAATACCATGACGAAGGTAAGGATAGAAAGATAAGAAAAGACAAGGATAGCACATCATTAAATTTTTATTTTATAAAATAAATTTTGAAGCTCTTCTTTTAACGACCATTCTAACTAGGTCACGTCCTACAGTCAAATTGGCTCTGATACCATCTCTGTCGGGACCCCGGATTTCCGAACCCGGACCCTCTGTGTATTACCGCACTAGTCTCAGATCAAAGCTAGTGCACACAGTTAAACAGAATGGATAAACATCACCAACAGCGATTTATTACAATAATTGAGAGTACCGACCGAAAGGTCTCATTATTACAATAGAGGTTTCAAGACCTCGCACACACGAAACACAGCGGAAGCAAAAGATAAACTCGGTGAAGACCCATCAATACGCCACAGGCAATTGACTGGGGAAGCGCGACCTAGTCCTCCGGGAAGAATCCGTCGCAGCCACAAGCGAAGCAGTAGTCATAGTCACCTTCTTGAGCTTCAACTTCCTCTGAGATTTTATTTTTAAGTGTAGCATGTGAGTACATAAAGTACTCCGCAAGTCTTGGGAAAAATGCATAGATGCAAGGCTTAACAAAGGAAGGCCATATGGTTCTTTTGCACAAAGCAATATTTGAAATCTCAATTACTACTAATTATTTTCGAAGGCATTAATTTAATGAAGTAAATGTTTTAACAGAATTAACTTTCTAGTGAAGGTTCCAACTACCAACACTAGCTAACCAATTACCATTGGTCAAGTTTTAAACTGCGGGTTCCATCCACCCTCTCTGGCTCCATCCGCCAGGATTCCCTTCCGAGAGTTCCCTCCACTCTCGGAATACAAAACTTTTGATTTTAAATCCAAAACCAGAAATCTACCATGTGAATGCATTCCTTGCCCGCCCTTGACCGTGGGCACGGCTATTCGAATAGTTTTACACTCTGCAGAGGTTGTACAACTTTACCCACAAGAGATAAATTATCCTAAAAGTCAACACGCTTCCTTTGGCATGAGACCCAGATAAAATATCACAAAGCCTTTACCTTACTCTAATCTAGCTAGATACCACCCGCTGAGGTTTCACCGCAGGTAGGCTAACTGCCCGAACCGAAGCCCCCTCTTGCGCCATATGAGTACAGTAAATCTCTGTCCCTCACTGTGGATAACCAGTCCATCCCTGGCACCCACTTTCCACTGGTGGCACCTAAACTAGACTATCATAAGTTAGTCAGCTAGGTCGTACCCATATAGACTTGTGGTTGTACGGTTAATGCTCAGTCTAGACAAACACAAGCGTCGGTCCTTAATTGACTAGGGTGGAACATACACATTACAAGTTCTCGTGCTTCCTGCACCAATCCAAACGAACCATCCACCCTAATCTAAACCAACTTTCACATTTTATTTTATTTTAAAATCACAGTGACAACTCCAATTGCCACTTCCTTAACAAACACAAGGGTTCAACAATAAATCATAATTTTTCCCATTTTCAAGATTTTCCAAAGTTATTAGATAGCATGACTAAGCATTATCCTACCATTATACTATTCACAAAGATTAATAGTAATCTCATTATTGAGACAAAGGAAGTTCTAGGGTGACAAGGTACATGGCAATCAATGTCAAATGAGGGCATAACAAAGTTGGAATAACTAATTCCTAAAGATTTGAACTAGAGATTTTATGTAAATAGCAATGCACATAATTTAAAATATTTTAAAACATTTCAAAAGCATAGGTTCAAGATGATCAAAGGAGACTTGCCTTCTTGAGTGCTGACTGGTTCTTCTTGCTGCGACTCGACGAAATCTTCGGCAATGTCAGGTTCTACGCGCGAAACGACAAAACAAACGAACAAATAAACACAAATAAAATCTCAAATATAATATATATATACTGGAAGGAATTTTATGATTTCTTACGAATTTAGGAGAAAGATTCAGCGGATTTGGGCTTCACACGAGGGAGAACGAATATCTGGAAGATCGGTTGGGAAAAGAAATTACTGAGATAATATTTGGACCAAGGAAAATAGAATGGATTTTATGGAGAATTTTCCAAGATTTGAATTTGAATTTTGAAAGTGCACAGAAAATTTGGAATGGAACTGAGGCTTTGAAATTAAACTAGGCATTGGAATTTGAAATTTAAATATTTGAAATATCAAATAAATTTCAAATATTTGAAAGGATGAAAGAAATGGATAGTTTGGAAGTTTTGATGAATTTAGAAATTTGAATGGGCTCAAACGGAGTTAGGACGAAGAAGAACGGGCTCCGGGAAGATTAAATTCAGAGAAAATGGAAAAAGGGATTTTCTGGAATTATTTTCCTAAAGGAAATTCTGAATTATTGCGTCAGCAGGGATTTTATTTTCGGATGAATTATTTTCCAACGGGAAAACCCAGATTATGACGTCAGCAGGCGTCAGCCCTGGGGTGCTCCTGCTGACAAGTGGGCCCCTGGTCCATGGACCAGGTCCACGGAAGGCGGGGCTGGCTGAGGTGGCAGGGGGAGGCCGGTGACGCTGACTGGGCGTGCTGGCGCGGAGGTGGCCAAGTCGTGGCGCGGACGCGGCGCCAGGTGGCAGCCACGTGGGCGCCCGGGGCAACGCCGGCCGGGGCGACGTTCGGACACGGCGGCGACGGAGCTCCGGCGACCGGCGGCCGACGGCGAGGGGTGGAGGAGCGAGAGGGCGTGGAGGGGAATGCGGGAGAGGGGTGCGGGCTCACCGGAGGCGGCCGGGGTGGTGCCGGCGGCGGCTCGGGCTCAACGGCGCGGCGGTGCTCCGTCTACGAGGAGGCGCGGCCGAAGGGTCCCCGAGGTGCGCGAGGGTGCGGCGAAGGAGGTGGTGGGGTCGGCGACGCGCGACGCGATTCGAGGCTCTGGCAACTCCTCGCCGGAGTTGTCGACGGCGGCGGGGCGGATGCGTAAGGCGCGGAGGCGGTGGGGAGGCCGGGAGGGAGAGGGGAATGGAGGGGGAGGTGGGGCGGAGTGAGGGGAAGCCGGGGGCGGGGGATTTATAGGGGCGGAGGAGGGCGTGGCCGCGGGGATTCCTCGCCGGAGATGGCGGGCGGCGGAAAGGAAAGAGAGGGGAAGGAAAGGAAAGAGGCGGCCGGAAGGAAAGAAGGCGCGGCACTTGGGGGATCCGGTCGCGGCGGCGTCCGAGGTTTCCAAAACAGGAGAGAGACGGGGAAGGAAAGAGATCCGCGCCACCGAGGGGGCGGCGGGAATGGCGGCGGGTGCGGGCGCGCTCGAGGAGGAAGAAGGCGCGAGGTAGGGGGCGAGCCTGACAGGCGGGCCCTGCCAGTCAGCGAAAGAGGGAGAGGGGCGGCCGAGATGGCAGCACGTGGTGCCGAGCGCATCGGGCGGCCGAGGGAGCAGCGTGGGGCGGAGGGGCCGGATGGGCCGAGGGGGCGACGTGGCGGGCATCCGGAGGGGGAAGGCGGGATGGAGCGGGTGGCTGGGATGGGCCGGGCGCGTGGGACGTGGCTCTATCCGGGCCGTCCACGCGTCGGCCGGAGGGGAGGGAGGGATTTGATTTTTATTTTTAACTTCTAGATTTTCAGAAATGGCCCGAAAATTCAATAAAGCTTAGAAAAAAAAATATGAAATAAATTCCAAAAATTCCAGAAAAATTCACAGAAGTTCCTGGATAAGTTTTGGACTTAATAAAAATATTTCCAACTAATGTTGGTATTTAATTTTCATACTTAAAATACTTTTTTAATTTCAAAAATACATTTTTTTAAACTCCAGAAAATCAAGGAAACCAAATAAAATCCAAATAACTCCAAATAATTAATTTGAATTAGGATTTTTATAGAAATTCAAAATATCTTTTTATTTAATAATAATTTTAGGTTTTTTTCTTAAAATACTTTTCAAATCTAGCTTTTCAAAAACAGAAATTCAGGGCAAACCCAAATAAAACTCAAATATTTTAAAATAATTAATTTGAAGTTAAATTTTTCAGAAAGCAAATTTTGGGATGTGACAGTGGGGAGGAAGTGGACGGCGTTGGCGCATCGGGGAGTAGGCGGATGTAGGCTATGATGACGGTCATGGCGGGCGGTAATGGAGATGACACTGTCGACTCCGGTGCTTGTGGATACTTGTCCTCGAAACTTAATACAACCAAATGTTTCACTACTCCCTAAGAACTTATGAGGCCTTTACATACAGACATTATTGAAATTCATACTAATAAACTTTGTCATCAATTTCTAACACTGACAATCTACCAGAGGTGCTACAAATCAGATTATCACAACATTGAGAAAGCAAGCATCAGGCAGACTAACAAGTGGAATTAGGAGAAATTTGAATTTATTTTATTAGCTTCATTTTTCTTGCTAGGTGTGAAAATTTGGAACTGTGTTTGCGTAATAATTCAGAATTCCACAGAAAATTCATTCATAACCCCAAAAAAATACAGCATCCAAAACAAGTACCTGGAGAAGCAGGAAAGCTCCCACCTTTCTGGGTTAGTAAAATTTGAAGATGCTACATTGTTGCACCACAAACACCTCTAGATCACCTCAGTTTACCTCTAGATCACATTGTCCAACCACAAACACCTCGAGAAACAGGTAAGCTCCCACCTTTCTGGGTTGAAAACAAAGAAGGAATAGACTGCTTCATGTATTCACCTCCTGGGTGAGCAAAGTTTGAAGACGCTACCTCTAAACCATCTCAACATCAAACCCGCAAACATCAAGAAATAGAAAAGCATCTCAAAACAATAAAGCTCCAACCTTTTGCTAACAAGTAACCCCAAAAACAAAATTTCACAACCCCTTCAAAGCATAGAAGGATCCAATTTGCTAACTCTCCCAATTCACCTCACGAATATTACAAATATTCTTCAAAAAAACATTTCTAGAATCATATACCCAGAACACACACGGGTACTCACGTGTCGAATTTATTCACAAAGGGACAAGCTTAAGGCTATAATCTAATTACAACAGCTGCAGATATGCAAATAGCATAGTTGTAGGACCGAAATGGCAACAGAGGGGGTGAATGGTGCCTTCAAACCGCCCCAAGTATTCGCACAATTTTCTTCTCCAATAGCTATAGAAGTTATAGAGCAAGAGGATAAATGCTCACTGGAACTTGAAGAACAAAACAAAAAACAAAGCAAGAAAAGTTAGCAATCCAGAAAGTAGCCAACTGATGCCAAGCCTTGAGGCTGGTCAGACCACACGAGTGGTAGCGGTCTGACCGCAGGAGCTCCGCCGGTCTAACCGCCAAGGCTACCGGTCTGACCGCCGGAGTAAAAGGGAAGCGAGGTCTGACCGCCGTGGGATACCCGGTCTAACCAGAGAACAGATTCATCGAAAGAACCTGGGACGAACCGAAAACAGAGAGAGGCTGACCGAAAACTGACGACACAGTGAATACCAAAGAAAGAGCGAAAAACAGAAAATTGGATGAAAGATTTCTGCTCCTCTTAGGACAACTGATCAAAGCTTCAACCTAAACAGAAAGCCAACCTCAAGAAGAGACAATTCAGAATAAAAGACCAACTCTGCAGAAAATGCAGACATAGCAGAGAAAACACTCAACTGCAAGAGCTGAAAACAGAAGATGAGGCCCAGATTCAAATAGCTTGTGATTTCCTGATCTTATGAATAGAGACTTTTGATTATAACAAGGAAAGGGCTTTAGAAAAAGAAAACACATAACTCAAATCATCTTTTAGCCAAAATTCATCAGTGAAGAATGGTTGAACAGAGAAACCGAGAAGAAAAAATTTCTCAACCGATGGATCCAGATTGCAACCAGATTTTGATTTACTTGTCATTTGGCCATGAGATTTCAATCCTAGCAAAGATATAGCCTCTAATCCAAGAAGAAATCAAGAGCACAAGACTCCTCTGCTAACAAGAACAGTAAACCCTAGAAATGGGAGAAGCAGAGGAAATCTGTTAGCCAAACTACTCATGACCAAGATGTCTGATTTCTGCATAACTTGAGGTTCTAGCATCTTTTGATCATGGAACCTTAAGCACATCCAGAATTCATCCTCTGATCAACAAGAACAATAGTAAACCCTAGAAATAGAGGAAATCTGAAGCGAACAAATTCTTGAAAAGAACACTACTATAGAGACCTTTGCTCTCGGGAATGAGCTAGCCAAGGGGTTTTGAGAAGATTCCCAGTTCAGAGCGAAAAGATCTGGTAGCATCTCAAACAAGAACTCAAATCAGAACAAAAACAACCGAAAAGATCAGAGAGCAGAACAAGCACGCAAAGATGAAGCGAGACAAGAGAGAGGCAAGAAATCAAAACATCTCAAAGCACAAGATTTCTTAAATGGATTCAGAGAGATGAATGATTACATAATGTAAATGTCTCCAGCCACTACAACCTACTCTCCATCTGAGAGCAACAACCCTAAAAGAAAATCAAGAACTCAACACCAACTACGGAATCTCACACAGAGCAGGGACCAAAGCAACACTGCTCTGCCCAACAACTCCTCATACAGAGAATGGAAGAAAAAGCAAAACTCTTGCGACCACCAGGGAACAACCCTCCTATTTATAGCCTCAAAATACCGGGTTTACAATTTGCTTTATCCATTAGCACTAGCAAACTTAGCGTTTTGCCCATTAACTCAAACTGAAACCGCTTCCACTTTGTAGCCTTGCGCATTTTACCAAAATGCCGCTCCTGCACCTTTCTGGAAGCTTCCTCTTTTCTTGTTGTCCAAGACTTGCAACCACCTTGAACCCTCGCCGTCTTCGGCATCTCTCGACTGCTTCAACCTCAGCACTGCCCGTGCTTAGTCCGGCCATCTCATGCCTCGCAACGACTAAGCCTCAAAGTCCTGCAACCATCGCAGACAAGAAAACATCACATAGCACCGCTCGAAACATTATGAACAAGAATTTGTAACCAGAAAAGTTTACTCGCAAAACATCCCTGCTGATTGTAACCTACTCATGACAGGTTGAATTTCACAAAGTATGCAACGCTCATAGACTACGACCACAAACAACGTTGATATGAGCAAATCAAACGACCACTTTGTCCTACTACGCCAGACTGCGCTAAGCTTTCGACTAGGCACACAGCATACAAATCAAACTCAAGCTTTCTAAAACACATGTCAATTACTCATCACAAACACGGGGTCGCATCCACATGGTCTCTCAATAGTTTAACATCAAAGCTACGACACGAATTGACCACCAAAAGCACTTCGCACGAATCGATAAGAAATGTCGATTCCTGAATGATCCAAAGTCCAAACAGCTAGAATTCCCTAATCAACAACTTGAAGGCCTGCAGTAACCGTAGAAAGCCCTGGCACGAATCAATAAGAAATGTCAATTCTCGAATGATCCAAAGTCCAAACAGCCAGAATTCCCTAACCAAACAACTCGAAGGCCTGCAATAGCTGCAGAAAGCCCTCGCCTCTCCCAAATAAAACAAACCAGAGGCTCGAATCATTCTCTAACCATGCAACAATAGCAAAGCATGATGTGAACCAGCACATTGAGAGTTAGACCGGGAGGCCTTACCGACTCACTCTCATGGAGCTCGAAGTTCTGTAGGCAGGTCACCTCAGCCTCCTACTCTGCCACTGCCACTACCACAACCATGGATGGCCCGGTTGGATCACCCGCTTGGGCCACTTTAGGCCTTGCCGCCGTCGTCTGCCATGGGATCACCACCCCATCGCCGCTCACCAGAACCCTAAATCTCCCCTGGTAGTTTGAGGTAGAGAATTCCTCGTCGAACCCATAGTGAATTAGAGCAGCTCCCGCACATAGCAGAACAAAGCGTTAGATCTAACTCCAAGCGCCGGACCCTAGCACCCGCAAAAGCAAGCTGGTGGGAGATAAAATGGCATAAGCCCAAACAGATCAAAGCGGTGCTCACCTGCGCCACTTGTGGAGGAGTACCCCATCCTCCGGCCCATCTCGGTCAACAGCGGCAAGATGGGGCTGTCGCCGTCGAGGCGGCGATGCAGACGTGGTGGAAGATGCAGATAGAGGGGGAGCAGAGCATGGTGTGTTGTGGCAGCAGGGAGGGCGAGGAGGCGGCGGGGTCGAAGAGGAGCAAGGCCTGGTGGTCCTTGAGGGAGGGGAAGGAGAAGGACACACGTGGGGAGGCGGCGGAGAGCATGGTGGAGGCAGCGGAGGAGGGGGAGGAAAGGTGCGCCTTGACCCAGGGCAGCCACATGGGAGGAGATGGATGACGAAAGGCCGGAAGGACGAGGGAGGAGCGAGGAGGTGGGGATTCGTTTGTTTTTTAGGCTCCGCTCATTTCGACTTGAGTTTCTGTCTTCTGATTTATTTTTTATTATTCATAAAATTTTGTCTTTTTCGGTTTTTTGTTTTTTTAGTTTTTTTGCTGTTTTTTTCCGTATTCATTTGCATTGTCCGTGATGGGCTAACATGTTTTTTTTTATTTTTAAAATTTTTAAATTTAGTTACGCCAAATAAGCCACTATCAGCCATAGTGTAATTTCATCCAACTACAATGCAATTTCAACCATAAGCCAGCTTATTTCAGCCCAACCGAGCGGCACCTTAGTTTCAGGGTGGAGGGGAAGCGTGTGGGTTGGGCGCTAGTGTGGCAATCGGGGATGAGGGCCCACAAGCAAATCATTTTTTAGAGAGAAAGGAAGGGGTCATTAACTGATTCTTTTAAATAGTAGAAATAAATAACAATATTAAAAATTTAAAATGCAACAAGAACATATAGGCATTTGTCACTGATAGGAAAAAAGAAACGCCATGTACATTTCTCCAAATGGACAACTCATCTCCATGACACAACATAAGGAAATTTTTGTTGGAAATTTTATAATATCCCCTAGAATGCTATCATACTACAATTGATGTTTTAGATAAGCACAAGCTAGGCCCCGTTTGAAAATAGGATTACCATATGAATTTCGTAAGAAATCCCACATCCAGTTAGGGCTCATTTGTAATACAGAAATTTCACAGGATTTTCACAAGAATTTTATAGACAACAGTTTAATTCTCGTAGGAATTGAAAAAAAATTCACATATTCTAAATAGGACCTTAGAGTGTATGCTTTGTTTCCAGCAAAATTTATATGAAATTCATGTGTTCCAGTCAGGGCCTTAATTGGGACTGCATAATATCCTAATACCTTTCACCTAGTGATACTTAATATTGCCCAAATCTTAGTCCCCATTCCAACTACATCAGGCTATCAGCCTCCCTAGCACTCATACCGAGAAGAACTTTCAGACGGGCAAGGCACCCGTGTGCATAGCAAGAACTTCAGTGGACCGGAAATGTGGAGTCCAGTTAGGGCCTGTTTGGGACTGCTCCGCTCCAGCTTTTTCAACTCTGCTCCAAACTTGTCTAGCCAAACGGGTCCAACTCCAAGAACTCTGCTACAAAAAAAGGTGGAGTTGAAGGCCTACTCCACGTTTTTTCTGGAGCTCCTCAAGAGGTACTCCAGGAACTGAAGTTTTGTATCTCCTCATGGAGTTGGGGGAAAATTACCCACCACTGCCATTACACAATTCCTCTCCTCCATACCGATTCGATTTCTTTTCCTTCTCCTCCACACCCACCCGCGTGACTCCTCTCCTCCCCACCCACCCGCGCCGCTCCTCTTCCGCCGCCACCGCAAGCCCCCGGCGCTTCTCCCCCTCCTCCTCCGCGCTAGGATCTCCTCCTCCCGCACGCTCCCACAGCAGCCAGAGCTCTCCCTGCCCCATCCGCCCCCTCTGACCCCGCCTCCTCCGCCGCCCCACTCCCCCCGAACCCCAGCTCCGGCAGCCCCTTCTACGGAGACAACTGGCGCAACCCCGCCGCATCCAATCCGCCCTCCTCCCCGCCGTCGTCGCCGCCAGCCCCTTCGCAGCGCACCACCGCATGGCCGCCTTCTCCACCACCCTCGGCGCCGCGGAGCTCAAGGAGACCTTCGCGGAGTGGATGGCGGAGCAGCGGTGGGAGGACATGAAGCAGCTCTTCGAGTTCTGGGTTAGGTCACTGGACGCCGCCACGGGCAAACCCAATCGCACAGGCGTCGATCTCTTCAACCACTACCTCCGTGCCAACCTCATGGCGGGGGCCCTACCGCACGAGATGCTCGATCTCGCCGAGCAGATGCGCGAGTTCGAGATCACGCCCAACACGGCCTCGCACAACCTCGTCCTCAAGAGTATGGTCACCGCCCAGGAGTCCGAAGGCGCTGAGAAGCTCGTCGAACGGTGGGTTTTCTTGTTTTGGGTTATGAGAGTATCGCCATTTCATTGGCTGATATATGTTGTGAATTGTGACATGCCTGTATAGGAGTCAACTACAGTATCGCAAGTAGTTTAGCACAAATTTATAGGTCAGGGCAAATCAGAAATATTGTGAACTGTTAGCTTGAGCTGGATGTGTTGAGATCGTTGATCCATGACATTGTGGAGATTTGCTTCGCTGGGAGACAAAATCTACATTATCATGTCACCTCTGATGATTGATCAACTTTGCATCCTAAACTTGTACATAGTGAGGTTGTATCTATGGACAATTATTTGTATTCGAATGGACTTTGTTAATTATCTATCATGCACGTTGCAATTTATGGGACAAAAGGATGGAATTATTTGACCAAAATATTTGTTTTTTTGGTTTTCTCGAATGAATTAATTGCGATTATAATATTTTACATCATATTTCAATTGGCAACAAAAAATATTCAGTTACATATGCTCCGCACACATCAAAACATACACCAAACATCATTCAGGGACACATTGGACCTTTCTCAGGGAAACCTCACATTCCTGGAGCTAGAGTTAGGCTGCGTGCCAAACAGGATCACCTTATCCAGGAACTCCACAGTGGAGCTGCTCCATGGTGGAGTTGGTGGAGCAGAGCTGGAAAAACTGGAGCAGAGCAGTCCCAAACAGGCCAATGCCCCGATCACCCTGCACCGAGTTACAAACATACGACTGCAGTTGAATTGACCAAGGAGTTACAAACAGACGCACATCTGCAGTTGATCTGGCCAACGCATTTGTTGTTTATAATGGACAGAGGGTATGAACCAGGGAAAAGGACCTGCATAGCAAGCAATGGTGGATCGATGACCCATAAGAAAGTGCCCACCAAAAGAAACGTCAATGCATGGCATATCTCATCTGCAATCAAGAAGATTGAATTGGTAACACGATTCTTGATCCCTGACTTGATTATTGATTGGAGCAGAGCAGCAAAAGCGAAACCCACCGGCGATCGTAGCGAATCTTTCGGCCTGACAACTGGGAAATAGATACTCAGCGATGGGCCTCATCGGCAATTGACTGCACTGAGCTAAGCCCAGGTGGTGATCAAATCATCGGAATTAAGTGAGGAGGGTCGAGGGCGAGAATAACCAAGAAGATCAAGAGAGACCCGGGGAGGGGATAACCAAGAACGATACGAGAAAATATAAGGGAAGATGAAGGAATCACTGGTGATACTCTCGGCCCATCAACTGGGGTGGAGAGGCTAGCATCGGTAGTGGGAAATATAAATTAGGGAAACGCTAGTGATGGTGTTCAAATGAACTGTGTCTAGCAGACCAACAAACAATCTGGTACTATAAGCACAACCCACTGCACGGTATGAAGGTTGATGGACCAGACCATGAAAAGGGGTGAGCCGTGCCTGGGCTGCCGCCTTGGCCTACCATGCTGGCAGAGCATAGCATGTACACTAGCATGCCTGGGTATAGCACGGTCCACCTGGCACATCTGGTCCGTCGACACAATTGGTCCATTTGTCACGCTTAGCCCATGAGCACAGCTCACTTGGCTCGTTTAGCACGAGTAACGGTTGATTTTTTAAAATTTATATTCATTTTGTGGCCATTTATAAGTTTAACAATGAGAGACCATGTGGAGGTGTCCCCATGTTTGTGATGAGTAATTGACTCGTGTTCTGGAAAGTTTGAGTTTGGTTTGGTTGGTTTGCGTCAAGTCGGTGCCTAGCACAGTTTGGTTCGGTTGGACCTGGTCGGATGCGGTCGGACATGTTTAGGACGCTTGTTCTCTTTCTCGATCGGTTGTTCGGGCTTTTTCATGTATGAGTATGCTTTATTGATGCTAATGTTGGTTATGCTGTTTCGTGCGGTGCTATGTGACGGTTTGCTTGTCTGTGTGGTTGTAGGACTTTGGAGCTAGGTCATGGTGAGGCGTGGGAGGACCGGGACTAGGCACAGGAGGTGTTGAGGTCTAGACGATCGGAGATGCTAAAGATGATCAAGGCTGATGAGGTGGTTGCGAGCCGGGAGACGAGGAACTAGAGCTGGAGCTGTCGGTGGTGGACACGACGGGTAACGGCGAGGTGGATCGGGACTAGGCTCAGGGAGGAGCTGAGGTCCAGACAGTCAGGATGCCAGGTGCGGTCATGCGAGGACAGGAAGCTTCCAGGAAATTGCGGCAGGGGCATTTCGGTAAAATACGCAAGGCTGCAATATGGAAGCGGATTCGGTTGAAGATAACGGGTTGGAGACCCGTTAATGGAAGAGAGGGTTTAGGGTTTGGAGTATGTGTGTGTGTGTGCTTGAATCCTAGTTCCCTCCATCTGGTTGGGAGGTTTGACACTTTGACTTATTTCCTTGTGTGGATGAGAGTCATGGAGTGGAGAGTGGCTGACTCTTCTTGAAATTCCTTTCGAGGATGTGAGCTCTCCTATTTAGTTGAGGGGAGTTGGCAGTGGAGAAGGGTATGAGCTCCTGGCGTGTGTGCTCATGTGAGAATATTTGGTGTAGAGCTCAAAATGTGAAACCATGTATGGGATGGCTGTAGAACTCTTGAGCTATGTAATCATTCATCTCTCCCATTCTTTATGAGAAGGATTGTGTTTGAGTTCTTTCTCATTTCAACACTTCTTTGAGTTTCTGCTTCAGCTCTTCATTCTCTGTTTCTTCTCAATTTGAATGGAATCTTTGGTTGAAGAGTGCAAAATGGATTTGCTTTGAACAGGGAATAATCTCAAAGCCATTTGGCTAACATATTCCTGAAAGCAATCATTTCTTTTACTCAATTCCTCCCAGGAAATGAAGCAATGCTTTTCCTCTATTCTCAGGAAAACTAGGGTTTGAAGTCAGGGGACCCTTGCGCTTTTGGTTTTCTAGATGGAATCTTGTTTTTGGAGTGTGGTTCTTGCTTCTAAGGTTATTTCCTTGCTGTTTTCAAAGTTCCTTGAGCAAAGAATCCAAGAATCATGAGATATTTTAGATTTTGTGCTTTACAGCTGAATCTTCTTGACAAAAACAGCATTCACTATTTTTCAACCAATCTGAGTCTGCATTTTCTTCTCTTGAGGTCCTCTTGTTATTTAATTTGAAGTCCCATCCATTCGGCATGAAGAAAACAGCAAATAGGCATAACTTCACAGTGTTCATCTCTGCCTAGTATTCTCTGTATCGACAACAATCATTTCCGCAGTTTCAGTTTCCAGTCTTGTAGTCTTCTGTCTGGTGTTTACTTCTGAATTTTCCTTGCTTCGGCTTTACAGTTTTTACTGTGCCTTCCTGTTTCTTGTTGCTGCTACTGAACTGCATTTCGGTCTGCATTCTGTTCTCCTGATTTCGGCTGCAGCTAGTCAGTTTCTATTAGTTTGAGCTTAGTTCATTTTCTGGTTTGTGCTTGCCCCTGCTGACAGCTTCACGGTTGAACCGGAATTAACACAGCAGTCCAACGGTGTTGTAAGTGTCGGTCAGACCGAAGGGATTGTTGCGGTCAGGCCGGGAGCCTCTCGGCAAAACCGATGCCTGCTTCTTGTGCAGTCTGATTTTTCTCTTTTTAGCAAGCAGATCAGCAGTGCTGCGTCAGTAAAATTTGGCAAGCAGATCGACTGCAGAATTTCTATGTTGTTTTCGGTCAAATCAGTCTGCATGTTGTGGTATCTCATGTCTTTCGGCTAGTCTAGTTTCTTGTAGCCTTCAATCAGGTTTTTCTGTGTTTTTAGAGAAGGGTTTGGTCAGTCTTCTTTAGAGAAGGGTCTGGTTTGTGTTCTTCTCTTCTTCTCTCAAACTTGCTGCTTAGTAGCCCTTTTTTGCCGAGCCTGTTTTAGCCTCTTGTTGGTCTGCTGCTTGGTTCTCTGCTCTGATTTTGTTCGGTTGTCAGTCTGATCTTTGGCTTGCAGTGAGCATGTATTTTCTTACTCCATAGCTATTATAGCTATCGGAGAAGAAGTAGTTGTGAATACTTTGGGGGGTAATTTTTGAAGGCACCATTCACCTCCCCTCTGTTGCCGTTTCCGATCCTACAAATAATACAAAACAAATTCAAAAATATCAAAATTTTCTATAAATAGGTAGCATACCCTCTCATTCATCCACACTCAAACCAGCAATCTCTTCTCCTTATTCTCTTGTGAAAATTTCAAAATACTTTGTGATAATTTGGCAAATATCAAAAAAAATTTTGCAAAAAACATGAAAATTTGAAATCCAGCGTACAGTCAAGAAAAGAGATAACAATACTAATTTTCATGTACTTGTATTGCTCTTATTTTGCTTTATTGTGATATAAAATAGGTACTAATTTAATTTTCTATTTGTGTTTTGCAGTTTTCTGTATTTCTTCATGGGAAAATTATGACGATTTTCCTGCGAGTGAATACAGAATTGATCTGTAAGATCCCTACATCCTTCGGGACATCTCCACCTCCCCCTCACATGGCCAAGGTCACCGAGTAAACCATGGCTGTACCATCATTAGGGTCTACCGGTGTTTCCGCGTCAGCAAGCAATAGAGCAAAGAGGTCTAAATTTAGCACGGCAGACATGTAGGCAGATTTTGACGAGGTCATGAAGCAATTATCGTCTGAAATTTAGGTAAAAGTTGTTGTTTACAAAATATATCATTATGAATTATCGGTAAAGTCTATAAGTGAAACTGGACACTTGCACAGACATGCCCAAAGATGTAAAAAAAGGCATCACCATGAGGCAAACGGAGTTGATGTACAACCCCGATGGTATAGTCCATAACTGGGATTATAATCCTGAGATAGCTAGAGAATTTTAGCCAGTTTAATTGCTTCGCAAGATCTTCTTTTAAACTTTGGTGCGTTAGATGCATTCAAAAAGTACATTATAATTACTCATAATCCTATATTTACTCACGTTTCTAGACAAACAACCATTAGATATTTAATTAAATACTATAATAATGATCGTGATAAAAATTAAAGAACTCTTTGAAACCTGTGCATTTTCGGTGGCCTTGACCTCGAACATTGGAGTGCTCGTTTTAGAGAGGATTATCTTAGTACAGTCGCTTATTGTATAAATGATAACTAGGTATTGGAAAAGATAATCACATGCTTTAAACTAATTGACGTAGCACATATAGGTGAGAATATAGCAGAATGTATTATCAAAGTCGTGGAAGATTTTGGTCTTATAATAATGTTTTTGCAATTAATCTGGACAATGCTACAGCAAACTCCAACACAATGAATATTCTCTCCCTTATTTAGTACATACGCTAAATCCTTCTTGCTACATCAGCGATGCAACTGTCATATTATTAATCTCATAGTTAAAACTGGTTCGAAGAGGTTGGATCTATATTTGCAAGTTTTTGTAATGCAATTTCTTTTGTAAATAATTCTAACCAACGAATTGCAGCATATAAGACCTACTGCATTGTGATAGTCGTACGTCCATGAAAGTTCATTGTACATATACGGGTAAGGTAGAACTCAACTTATCTCATGCTTAAAAAATCTTTTGCCCTATAAGCCCATATTTTCTGTTTTTATCCACATGCACCATCATAGCCATACCGGCAACACACTACTGACTGAGCAGCATTGATATATTGTTGAGAAATCACTAGCATTTTTGAACTCTTTTACGAATCCATTGTTTTTTCTCCTAAGTGTACTATCCAACATCTCTGGTAATTGTACATCATATTCTTGCGATTGCTGTTCACTTAAAAATTTTTGAAATTGACATAGTGTTATGAGAGGTGTGAGCTATGAAAACTAAATATTTAAAATATTGGATTGAGATTCTGTACTTACATACATTTGCATTTACTCTAGATCCAAGAACTAAAATTGCAGGATTCACAAATATTTTCCAATTATAGATGATTCTATAGGGGTAGATTATTCTAACTATTTTACAGTTGTTCATTCATAATTGTCTGAAGTTTACCAGAAATACGAGCATAAGTTTCAGAGAGTTCATTTGCAACGACTTCTACCAGCACCCACCACAGGTAAGAAGGCAAATATGTGGGCACCATCTTTTCCTCCAGAAAATCAAGCTCTACATCATCAAGTGGTAGAGTAATCCATAAGGGCATCTCCAATGGTCTGAGTCAGCTAGCTATATGCATGTACACATCAGCATATATCCTATGTGGAGGAAAGAGAGTATGCAAAAAAAATCGAGCCAGCTCTTCCTTAAGCACTAGTCTATAACGCCAAACGAGGCAGCCTCTATAAATTCTGTGTGTGCATGTAAGCATCAAATAGCTATCCTTATAGATAGTTCTTTAGAATGCTAGCTTTAGTGTGTACTATATAGATGATGTGGAAGTCTTATAGTTAGTTGCTAGCTATAACCATTGGAGATGCCCTAACAAGGTCTGCGGGGATCTATCAATCGTTTTTGGACAACAATCCCGTGCCTCGCCATACAGAGGATTTCAACATTTTGAACTGGTGGTGTGAATACAAGCTAACATATTCGGCGCTATTTATATTAGCATCGAATGTGCTAATCGTTCTTGTCTTAACGATTTCTTCTGAGTCCGCTTTCAATCTTTCTGGAAGAATATTGGAGTAAAGAAGAACAAGACTCGTGAGTGAGATTGTGGAATTACTTCTCATAGTGAAAGACTAAGAACAAGCTGATGCACAAGCTCAACAATGTGTGGTGGATACGGAGTTGGAACATACGTTCAACAATATCTATCTAGATGGCGGCGAAGGCAATCAAAATGCCAACGACATCGTCGATTCTTAGAGCATCCATGTATGCATTGTACTTTTTCTGTAATGCTGAGGTACAGGCTGTACTCTTTTCTTTGCCAATATTTTCTCGAGTTGAGCTTTTACTTGGCAGAGTTTTTAATGAGATAGCTATTTTAACATCAATAAAGCTCATTATTATATTTCTACAATTTATTGTATCTTTTTTATATTTCTATAATTTAATTTGTCTTTTTCTATAGTTTCTATAATTTATCATGTCCTTTTTGAATCTACACTTTTTTGAACTATTAAGTTTTTCCAATTTTTCGGGCCAAACAGGCATGCTGTGCCTCTGTGGCCCGTCGGGCTAAACGGGCCACGTGCCAGCCCGGCCCGGCACGAACCCCCTCTGGGTTGTGCCTGGGCCATCATCTCAGTCCATGCGTCAGCACGACTCAGCTCGTTCCAGTGGATGGGCTTAACAGGCTATGCCTAATAGGACCGTGCCAAGCTATGCTGTGTCACCCATTTGGGCAGGTCTGAACGCCAATGTCAAAAGTGGTCCTTTTCTTTTCAATGTGGCATATGACTTATGATTTCTCTCGAATAAAATAAGTATAACGATTTCTGCATTATTTTTGTAAAGCAGCTTATCGAGACATTATTTTTAAAGTGGCCTATCGGTATTTATTTTTTTTTATCAATTTATCAACATTTGTTTGTTTATATATATAAGTATTTATATTAAAATTAAATCATCATCCGTAATTATAAATCATAAACCAGGAGGGAGCTTAGCACTGACTTCGTAGGCACAGCCGCGCGTGGCCACTTCGGGCTCGACCTCGAGACTCGAACTCGACCGCACCCAAGAAATACCGACCGAGCCAACCCCAGCCCATTCCGCGCTCTCCCAAATCCGCCCGCCCTCTCCTCCATGAAACCCTAGCTCGGCGCCATGGACAACCACGACCACGCCTCTGCCTCCGCCTCCGCTCCCAAGCGCAAGCGCGGCCGCAAGCCAAAGCCGCCGGCCGCCATCGCCGCCCCCGACAATGGCAGCCACGACTCTGACTCCGCCCCCAAGCACAAGCGCGGGCGGAAGCCGAAGCCCCCGGCCGCCGCCTCCCCCGACAACCACCACCCCTCCTCCCCCCTCGCCGCTGCCGCCGCATCCGACTCTCCGGACCCGGCTTCCTCACCCGCTCTCCGCGGTCGCGTCCGCAAGTCCCGACGTGGCCGCCACGGGCCTCCGGCCGATGCCGACGCCGCCCCCCGCGCGCCTCCCTCCCCGCCACGCCGCGGCGCGCCGAAGGGGGTGGCCAACATCAAAGCGGAGATCCCCGCTGTGGAGCCGTTGCGGTGGGAGCAGGTGGCGAAGGTGATGCCGTCGATGGACGGTGTGGTGAAGGTGTTCTGCGTGCACACGGAGCCAAACTTCTCGCTGCCGTGGCAGCGCAAGCGACAATATAGCTCCAGCAGCAGCGGATTCATCATTGGTGGGCGCAGGGTGCTCACCAATGCCCACTCCGTCGAGCACTACACCCAGGTCAAGCTCAAGAAGCGTGGCTCGGACTCCAAGTACCTTGCCACTGTCCTCGCCATAGGCACCGAGTGCGACATTGGTATGCATGCCTGTACTCGCCTCTTTAGCCTGCAAATTATTGTAAATTTGACAGATCTACAAGCGTTCTCTAATTGTGAATTAGCTGTAATGTTGGCAAGTAGACTTCTTGCAGTGTCCAGTGATATTCCATTTTTTTATGGAATTTGGTAAAAAGGTTGCTGTTCCTTTTTATGATTCAATACCATGTGCGCTTGCAATTACATATGTGCACTACACAGAGCTGGCAACATTTAGTTTCAAAAAAAGAGAGAGAAGAACTGGCAACACTTACCATTTATTATTGGCAGACTATTTATGTTTGGTTCTTTTGCAAATCCTCATGTGGGAATACCGGAATAAATGATCAGGTTTGACATTGTGAACTTTGTATGTATAATCTAATCTGAGACGTGGGAGGGCACCATTTGATGGATTTGGTCATATAGTATTGTGTGGTAACAGGGGCCAACCTAGAATCACCAAAGTGTGTGTCAAGCTTATGTAGAAAGCCTTGTGATATTTTTGACAGGATAAGAATATTACAGGAGTAGCTAAAACAACGTGACAAAATTTTGACGTAAAAACAACTAAATCTTGTCTATACTCATACTTTTTTTTATCTGGGAATTTAATGTTGCACTTGAAATGAACTGTCATCAAGTTGTGATAGTACTCAATTAACACACTCAGAAGCTAGTGCTAGTTTTAGTAGCCTGGGATTATGATTGCCCGTGAAGAATGTACTTGTTCTTCTGTTCTGTTCTCAGGAGCAGCTATGTGGATTATTGGGGATATTCCCTGTTCAAAAGTGCTATGGCTTTTGGCTGATTATGAGAAAGGTTGAGGGAGTAAGGGATACAATGAGAAGCCCATCCGTTCAAAGCGGCTTCTACAGTAACTTCTACAAATGGCTCATAGAAATCACCTTAAAAAGCCACTTCGTTCAAAAACTGGCTTTTAAAAGCCAAAAACCAGAAGCTATTTGGAACATGGCCATTGTCTTGCATAGGCAAGCAGAATATCAAAAGCATATGTAGACACAGGGTGGATAACTTGGAAGGATGTTGCAATTTTTACAAATCTAAAAGGCAACGATATAGATTGGACTAAGTATATAAGCAATATGTTGTCAAGACAAACTAAGTTATTGTTTAGTTTACTTTTTTTATTTTCTTTCATAACTACAAGTTATATTTCTGTTTCAGCAATGTTAACCGTTGAGGATGATGAATTCTGGAAAGGAGTTTCTCCAGTGGAGTTTGGACCACTGCCAGCACTTCAGGATGCTGTCACTGTTGTTGGTTACCCAATTGGAGGAGATACGATCTCAGTGACAAGTGGTGTAGTATCTAGGATAGAAATACTTTCATATGTTCATGGTTCTACGGAGCTTCTTGGATTACAGGTATTTTGTTTCTAAGCTCTTTGCATGCTTTTAGTTGTCTTTATATTTTGCATATTGCACACATAGTTTTTCCTTTGTATTCATCAAATTATGAGTGATCTGCTTTTTACAAATTTCATCGAATTATGAGTGATCTGCTTTTTACAAATTTCTGTAACCTGGGTGTTACTTTTGAACAGATAGATGCAGCTATAAATTCAGGAAACTCTGGGGGCCCTGCTTTTAATGATAAGGGCAAATGTGTTGGTATAGCTTTTCAATCTCTTAAACATGAGGATGTAGAAAACATAGGCTATGTTATACCCACCCCAGTTATTAAGCACTTCATTCAAGACTATGAAAAATCTGGAGAGTACACAGGTAAATTTTCCTATTCTGTTATTGCATATGATTTAATTCTTGTGAGCCATGTTTAAGGGGTGTATGTTGTCATGGCACATGAATCGAATGAATGTTTGTTTGCATAGGAACATCTTATGTAGATGTATGTGTAAACATTTTGATGTACTTTTGAAATATGAACCAATCATTGTAACATCTTACCGTTGAAAAAAAGTCGGCGTATTTGGATCATATTCTTGTGTGTGTCTTTTATCAGCTTCCATGTCATTATGACTGCAAAAGTCTGAATGGATTATACTTTGTATTGATTACAAAGGGGATAATTGCTTGACAAGTTGACACATGCATGCTCCAAAATTTTCAGCCTCAATAACAATTACAGTGGGACCATACTGTTCTTTGGAAGAAAACAGCATCTTATCTGTGTTTTGGAATCTTGGTAAACTTAGAAATCGATATTTTCAGCACTATAATCAATCGGTATTTTCATTAGCTATCGAGGTGTGATAATTAGAATTGGAGCTTCATCTTTAGATTAACACCGTCAAATGTTCATCTCAATTATTGCAAATAATTCATTATTAAAACTGACTACAAGAGTTAATCCTTGTTCTTCTTTTGGGATTGTCAGCACTCTCCTGGAAATTATTGTTATGCACTCAGCAAGTGAGCATGTCCTCACATGTATACCAGTTACCCATCACAACTGCATTGCTTGTATGTGTGTAGATCACATGTATTTTAACTTCATTGCAGCAACAAAAATAATGTTGTATCCCATGCAAACTTGGGCAAAATAGTTTGAATAGTGTTTGGTTGTGCATTTTTGTGGATGTCCCTTACTGATCTTTTGATGGATGGGGATCCTGTTCTTATTAATAGATTGTTTTGTGCTAGCCATTTCTCTTTTATTAACTTCCAGGTCTTGCGTAGTAATCTGATATGCACTCTTTTGACATATATGATCTTCTGAATTTTCCTTGCAATTAGCTTATTATCTCCTGCATTCTTCTGCCAGGTTTCCCTATACTTGGGATAGAATGGCAGAAAATGGAAAATCCTGATCTCCGTAAGGCAATGGGAATGAAATCTGATCTAAAGGGTGTTCGTGTTAGAAGGGTCGAGCCAACTGCTCCTGAATCTGGATGCCTGCAGCCTTCTGATATTATACTTAGCTTTGACGGTATTGACATTGCCAATGATGGTACAGGTTAGTCATAGGCTCATATCTACACCTGTCGATGTTATTTCCGCTATTTTTGTTACTGAACGTGTCTGCCATGGTCAATTGTTCCTGTATCTATTTATGATCATGCATTCTTGGTCTTTCTATTGCATGTGTGAGATATTTTATTTGCTTTAGATGCTACAGCTCAGCCCCCATTCTACATTGTATGCCTCCTTCCAATGGTATAATTTGAGCTTGGAAGTATTCCTTCTAAGCGAGGTAATTGAATGAAATTAATCTCTCATGACTTGATCATAAAAAACACCATCTGTGTGCAGATATTATCCAATATAAATCATTGAGATGTCTGCCTTTTGTGTTAAAAATCTGTTCGTAGTACTAGCCATCTGTTATCACTAGTTCTCCACTGATTTTCTGCAATTTAGTCACTGAAATATTGACTTGCGAACTTATGTGAACTTCCCATTTCTATGGCGTGCTTGTAGTTAAGAGCCTGATTATGGTGATCTGCAATTCTGTTTGTGTCTATACTCAAATATACACTTGCACTGTTTTACTGTTACCGTGTTTAAGTCCAAACATACATATACACCTGTTGATATGGGATAAAGAAAATCACCCAAGAACTCTGTTGAATTTCTAAGCAGTAATTAGAACATCTTGGACTAACTTAGTATACTCATACCTTTTCATCCAGTTAAAACTTACCATTTCATGTTTCTCAGATAAAATCCAGCCTATCAGTTAAGGAAAACCTTTCTATACATGATTGCCTTTTGCTAACTTTTACTTTTTCTTTGTCATCCAGTTCCTTTCAGGCATGGGGAGCGCATTGGCTTCAGCTACCTTGTTTCGCAGAAGTATACTGGTGAGAAGGCACATGTCAAAGTTCTGCGCAATTCGAAAGTTCATGAATTTAACATAAAGCTAGCAACCCACAAAAGACTCATTCCAGCTCATATAAAGGGCAGGCCACCATCATATTACATTGTTGCTGGTTTTGTTTTTATGGTCGTATCTGTTCCATATCTTCGATCTGAGGTATGTTATCTTCTTCCTCTGTCCTCTAGCCCTAGGTATGAAATAGTAATCAATATAGTACACCGCTGTTCGGTTGTCAAGAGTTCCTACCCCCTTCTACATGTTCAGACGTTCAGTATGATTTCTGTGCAATTTGGTAAAGCTTGATATTGACTGTTAGAAATACCAACACAATCTCTGATATCTGAACTGTGTCGGACGACGAAAAGAGTCGTTAGACAACGAGAACGCAGATAGTTTCAGAGAGTTCAGAGCACATGTGAGAGGGATTTTGCGCCGCACTCAACTGCTTGCAACTTGTTCGTTTTTCTTACTTTTATTGAGTGCTACATCAGTCGGTTACATGCAAAGTAGTGGCCCGAATCTTCCTCAGATCAGCCCACGATCCGGAGAATCAGTCCACAAAAAAATACTGAAACAAAATGGAACTTTGACTTACGACTACGGCCGCTACAGTACTTTTACGAGTACGACTTGCAACCATGATGCTACAGGACTCGTACGAGTATGATTGCTACAGTAGTCTTACAACTACGACCCTTACAATGACTGAACCAAACGTGCTCGATGCAGACTCCTCTCTTACAACCATGCAGTGAAAATACATCAACATTCACTCCGTATTTTCACTGCATCTACACCATGCCGATGGAGCTTCTCTACTCTAGAAAGAGAGCACGACCAAGTGGTTTTGTCAGAGTATCCGCCAGTTACTCATCAAACCTGACAAAGACAATTTCGATTCTCCCTTCTACACACTACCGAATGAAATGGTAGTGCGTATCAATATGCTTATTCCGGTCATGTAGTATGGGATTCTTGCACAATGAAATTGCGGACTTGTTGTTCACCTTGAGAAAAATCTTTTCCGGCTCCTTTCCACCATTTCTCCAAACAACCGAGCAAGCCATATTCTTTGAACAGCAGCTGTAGCAGCAGCGATATATTCCGCTTCACATGAGGATAACGCCACTACCTTTTGCTTCTGGGATTGCTAGCTTATCAAGCACTCCCCAAACATGTACAGTACACCGGTGGTGCTCTTACGACTGTTGACATCCCTGGCCATGTCATTGTCACTGTACCCTATTATCTGAGGTTCCCCTGCTCCTTCCCATCTCGGATAAAAGCACCCCATATCATAAGTACCACTTATGTATCTCAGAATATGTTTCACCGTAGCCTTGTGCTTCGTAGTTGGGGCTTCATGAATCGGTTAACATACCCAACTGAGAATGCAATGTCAGGTCGTGTACATGGTTGTCACGGCGAAGTCGGCGACCACGGCGAGTGAGAGCCGCCTGGATGCCTAGGCGACGCCCAGGCGAGCGCCGTATCCAGGCTATCCAACGAGTCATATACCCCTCGGTAGGTATTAGGACTCATATGAAGCCAACGAGTCAGCCGACCGATACCCCTCGGCCCGTCTCTGCGTCTCCGCCTCCTCTCTCTCCCGACCTCCGCCTCTCCGCCTCCTCTCTCTCCCGACCTCTCCGCCTCTCTCGCCGCAGCCCGACCTCTCCGCCTCTCCCGTCTCCCCGCCGCCGCCTCCCGCGTCCGCCTCCTCTCCCCTCCGCCTCCCGCGTCCGCCTCCTCTCCCCTCCGCCGCCTCCCGCGTCCGCCTCCACTCCCCGCCGCCGCCTCCTGCGTCCGCCTCCTCTCCCCGCCGCCTCTAGCTCCCCGCGCCAGATCTCCTAACCCTAGCCGGCCTCAACGGCGGGATCAGGCGAGGCGAGCAGCCACGGCGTCCTCCTCCGGCCGCCAGGACGCCTAGGCTAGGCGACGCCGTGACAACTGACAACCATGGTCGTGTATGCACAAGGTGCCTCAGACTACCCACTGTAGTTCTATACCAAGTAGCATCAACGAGAGGGCTCAAGATTCCTTACTCAACCGGAGTCTGGCTTCCATGGAAACTTGACATGAATTAGACTCCTCTATGCCACTTTTCGCCAATATCTTCCATGGAAACGGCGCACGACGTTGCTTGCCTAACAGATAGCCATCACATAGCTGCTCAATCTGTTGTGCATGGCAAACCTCTTACCATGCCTTCACTTGCCAGTTTCCTGAGTGACTGGAAGTTGAGATGGCCATACCTGGCATGCCACCTCCAAGCCTCTTTTTCACATCTGGCCGGCAGACACAGGGCTTGCCAATTCAAGATTCAGAATGTATAAGCGGCTTGTTGTTCTCTATTTTGGCAAATAGTTCCTTGTTGCGATCACGGATTCACATATTGCCGTCCTCGATAAGTACTTGACAGCCATGCTCATCAAGTTGTCTGAGACTCAGAATATTGTTTCGGAGCTTGGGATGTAATAGACATCTGAGAGCACCTGATGCTCACCATTGAGGCAAGTGAATAGGACTGCACCACGCCCACAGATATCTACCACAGATCCATCACCAAACTTAATCGACCCTTTAATGGTCGTGTCAAGCTCGGCAAATTCGTCGCGCTGGTGTCGAGGTACTAGCCCTCATCTTGCTGCTTCTCGTGACCAAGATGGACTTGAGCATGGATTTCATTCATCACAATGTGATCCTTCTCCTTCTTGGTCGTCTCTGTGAGGGAGCAGACATGCGCCATCAATAGAGTTGGTATGTCATGTTGGGACTGCACAAGGTTCACTCGTTCCTTGCGTTCCTGCCATGGCTTGCAACAATCTCATGTAAAGTGCCCAAAATTATTGCAGTTGAATCACTTAACCTTTGACTTGTCGCATGTGCCAGTGGCCTATCCAGCCTCCTTGTCGTCAGGACTGCCCTTTCCCTGATGACCCTGCTTGTAATTGCCTCGGTTTTGTTTGTAACTGAAGCCGACTGGATTGGGCTTGCCACCTCCTGATGATGTCTGACCTTGAGACTTGTTCTTGTGGCGTGCCAGCCACTCCTCTTCAGTGAGTAGTAGGTGGTCTCCTCCACTTTCTCCATACTCCCAACGTTCCTCAACAGCCCTAAGACGGCCTGTGAGTTCTTTGAGTGACAATGTCTTCAGATCAAGCATCTGCTCAGTTGACATGGCCACCATCATGAACTTCTTTGGGACTGTACAGAGAAACTTCTTGATGATTTGTTCCTCTTCCAGCTGATCACCGAGTGCCCGAATGGAATTTACACTTCCACTCAGCCACAACGCGAAGTCGTCGACGGCGTTGGTGTCCTTCATGCACAATGATTTGAACTCATTCCACAACGTTTGTACCCTTGCCTCGCGGACACGCTCGCCTCCCATCCGCATAGTCCTTATTTCCTCCCACGCTGCCCTGGCTGAATCCTTGTTGCCGAGCATCGGCAACATCTCGGAGGGCACCGCTTGAAGGATAGCCGCCAATGCCATCCGATCAAGCTGAAAATCTGCACCGCCTGGTTCAATTGCCTCCCACACTCCCTGAGCTTGGAGGTTAACACTCATGATGAGAGCCCATTCGGAGTAATATGTCCGCATGAGCTGCGGATAGCATAGAGTCACACCGGCACCGTCTGTGCCACAAGCTCCCTACGGCCGCCGCTGCGTTCACTCTCGAATGGCGTTGGCGAGACGGATCTGGCACCTCATGGCATCTTCACAGGACCTGCTACAAACCGCTCTGATACGAAATGTTAGAAATACCAACACAATCTCTGAATCTCTGAACTATGTCGGACGACGAATAGAGTCATCAGACAACGAGAATGCAAATAGTTTCAGAGAGTTCAGAACACACGTGAGAGGGATTTTCCGCTGCACTCAACTGCTTGCGACTTTTTCGTTTTTCTTCCTTTTATTTAGTGCTACATCAGTTGGTTACATGCAAAGTAGTGGCCCGAATCTTCCTCAGATCAGCCCACGATCTGGAGAATCAGTCCATCGAAAATACTGAAACAAAATAGAACTTCGACTTACGACTATGACCGCTACAGTACTCTTGCGAGTACGACTTACGATTATGACACTACAGTACTCTTACGACCATGACGCTACAATACTCTTACGACCATGATGCTACAGAACTTACGAGTAAGAATGCTACAGTAGTCTTATGACCACGACTGAACCAAACATGCTCGATGCAAACTCCTCTCTTACGACCATGCAGTGAAAACACATCAACATTGACAGTAGTCACTAGCATGTGCCTTCTTATCTCAAGCTCTTTAAAAGATTATACAATTGCTTCTAAGGAAGCATCTCTAACTGTACATTTTTGGGGAAATTAATGCTCTACAGTAGATATTCTTAATTCTTTTAAAATTAGCAGCGATCTATTTCTTTTTAAAATAAAAAGAATCATGTGCAATAGCCTCATATATGTGAACGAACTTTGACAAACTTCATATGTTGGGCCATAAATAGTTTTTCTAGTGTAGTGATTTGTCATTTCTGTTCATCATGCTCCGGTGCACATGATAACATGGATTATTTTGGCTCTGCATCATATGCACAAAGATCAAGGTTCAAGGAATACATTTATGTGTTGCTAGTCTTTCTTTTTTGCTGCTAAAGATTCCTCTATTAGTGTAGCTTAATTTTGTGGAGCAGTTCTCTACATCTTAGCATACTTTCTCAATTGTTTTCTCGGAAGAACCACCCCAGTACACTTTGGTTACCCATAAATGTGCTTTAATCCTGCTTTCACAGTAATTTTTTCAATTGCCACAGTTTGTGGTTTCACTTAAAAAATTGCTGTGGTAGAAATTTTTATCCTAAAAGTAACTATGCTACTTATTGATCAGTATGGAAAAGACTATGAATATGATGCCCCCGTCAAGTTGTTGGACAAGCATATGCATGCAATGGCGCAATCACCTGATGAGCAGCTTGTGGTGGTGTCACAGGTCTCAAGTTCTTTCTATATTAATGGTTATGGAAGTTTTTGTTCTTTCTATATTAATGGTTATGGAAGTTTTTATCTTATAGGCCACGGTTGATCTGTCTCGCTTTGCTTTAGACTTAGTAAAATTATTATTTGACATTATTTTTCTTTTTAATTTGATGAATTTTCAGGTGCTTGTGGCAGACATCAACATTGGCTATGAAGAAATTGTCAATATTCAGGTAGATCACTATGATGAGGATTTTGTTGGTTTCAATGATTTTTACCCAAAATTACTGTTCAGAAGTCAGAACTAAAGCTTTGTGTCTGACCCCACATAAAGTTTTTATTATTCTCCCATGCATCAATTGATTAGTAATACTTATCGCCCCTCCAGTTCAAATGTTTGTTATGCATGCTAGCCAAACTCTTTAAAGAACTTTGACTGTTGATATATTTGTAAGTATTTAAAAATAGACATGAGAAAATGACAAAACATGTTGGTCGTCAAAAGCATTTTCATAATGTTATATTTTGCTAGTTTAAAACTGCAAAAGTTAGTGGTCAAAGTAGTACTTTGGAGACTGCACCTAGTCAAAAAAGGGGATTCCTTTTGAACTGGAGGGAGTACAATTTCAGAAATGAAGTACCAGCTTTGGTACTAAGTATAGTGGACCATTTAGCCATTCTTAGTGCTATATGTGATTCAAATTAACATTTCTATATGTGATTCAAATTAACATTTTCTGTTTTTGGAGAATGCAGAGTTTTGCCTTTTTTAGATTGTAATCCGGTTTTCGTTGTCTCCATAGGTTCTTGCCTTCAATGGCAAACAAGTAAAAAATTTAAAGCACTTGGTGACCATGGTGGAAGATTGCAACGAGGAATTCTTGAAATTTGATCTGGAGTACGATCAGGTATCAGACATGCAAACACTTAGCGCCCTTTTTGTTCAATGCTGCTGCATGTTAAGCCCTCGTGAAGTAATTGATGCATGATCTGACAGGTTGTTGTTCTTGAGACAAAAACTGCAAAGGCTGCTACCCAGGATATTCTGACAACACACTGTATACCTTCGGCAATGTCAGATGACCTGAAGACCTGAGGAGAACAAAGATGCTGGCTGATACTACAATATCCTACGATCCTATCGGGCACATGCTTCAACCTTCAATTGATTAATACAATCCACTTCACGACACTGCGGGAGAAGCCCCATTTTTGGAACGAGTGCTGCGAAGTTCTGGACGTCGGAGAGAAGACTGAAGTCTGGTTGCACCAAAGAAAGCCAAGGATATCGCATCCTCAAAAGTTAGATTGATTAGATAGAATGGCAGCATTGAGCCTTCGAGAAATTTATAGAATAGCAACAAAGTTTTGTTCTAATTTCATTGGTTGAGTCAATACCAGAACTAATCCTGCATAACGTTCGCATTTACCCATTATTAAGTTTGGTCTGATGATATTTCACTCTTTAGGCGTGTTCAGTCGTTTGCTCAAACGGCAATACTTTTCTGTACCATTTATTTGCCTTTTGGAGTGCTTAAAGGGTGCGTTCTTTTGGATTGTAGTTTATGGCGTTGGGCTTAAAATTTTGAATTATACCTGTTCGTGCGAGAGAGTACGAAGGAAGATATACTCGCATGTGATTTGGCCGATATAGATGAAGTCAGAACAGCGTCTACTACAATTAATTTGTAGACATTGTTTTAGAAAAACACTCGCTTGAAAGTTAGTTGCTGTAGGAAACTAAGTCATAGGTTGGGTTCTTGTGGGTTTAAAGTTGACTTATGCTTATACTGTCTATAGTAATTAACTTTTAAATGGTGCGTTTTTTAAGATGAGTTCAATAGGAAAATTGTAGTAAAAAGTGTAGTGAGTTTTGCTGTATCGGTTAAAATCATATGCGACTATTTTTCTGTATATTATCTCTCATGAACAACTAAAATTTAAATATTTAATCTATAAGCTATAAGACATCACCTTAAAAGAATTCACCTATAAGTCTTCCCATAAGTCTGAACGTAGCCAAAGTGGTTCCTCAGATCTTACGTGCCTACTGCACCAATTTTATTTGCTTTGATGTGCCGGATTCTTGTCGATCCCATGAGCCGTAGTAGGTGTCACGTCAGTTGCTACGCAAGGGAGCCTGGCTTCGAGCTCAAGGTAAGGGGATTTGGAGTTTTGGACCCTCGACGCCTCTTTTGCTTAACTTTTGCTCATGAGTCTGTATCC
Source organism: Dendrocalamus latiflorus (assembly GCA_017311315.1). Classification (NCBI taxonomy): domain Eukaryota; kingdom Viridiplantae; phylum Streptophyta; class Magnoliopsida; order Poales; family Poaceae; genus Dendrocalamus; species Dendrocalamus latiflorus. Next base: position 28,623,785 of record CM029660.1, on the reverse strand, counting down.
CTTCGTCCGGAAGCAAATCCGCCATACCTTGTGTCTTTTTGGTCCTGTTTGGCATGATTCTGGTAGGTCGCCTGCATGATTCCCATCGCTTTCGTTCCAGTCGCTTTGATCCAAATTGTACAAATGTTGACAGGTAATGAAATGCTTGATCTCTACGTAGTCTTCTGCATGGTCCATCATTGATGTTGGGCTATATTGATCACTCCCACTCAATCTGGCAAGAGACAACGTGATGGTATCCATGTGCCATACATGCATGGGTACTTTCGGAAAGCATATTTCTGAGTTGGCTATGGTCGTACAATTAGCGATGTATAGGTTGTAACGGATCTAGGGGCTGAAGCAGGTACAGAGGTACGAGTAATTGTAATTTTGACAAAGTTACAGGTAACTACGGTGCAGTTTTCTCTGGTAAATATCTCCTGAATTTGACCAGAAATCCTTTATGTACCACACTGTTTATCCCGAATCGTAGTATGAAGGAACCCTTGTTGCCAACAATGATAGGACCATGTATAGTGATAGTCTATGTTATATTTTTGGTTTCTTTTCTCAGAGTACGGGAAATGCAAATCTGAATCTAAACTACAGTGCCCTTTTCTTTTCAAACTAAGAAGTGTAGAAGACATTCGCGTTTAGTTTAGAAGTTTACAAATCCCTTTCTCTATCTAAGCATCTCCAATGTACAATAGAACTGGTGGTATGATATTCTTTGGTTGCTGGAACAGAGTATATACAAATACAGGTGGGTGCTAGGAAAAATTTGTTGAAACCGGCACCTCAACTAGAACTGACTATAGCAAAATAAAAAATCCAAAAGGTCCCATCTATCAGCTCGGAGTGCCGTCGAACATGATGCGGGGAGACCCGTGAATGTGCGTGTGCTATTTGCCAAAGTTGGAGTCACTCGAAGCCGACGTTACGGGTGTGTTTGGTTGGTGCCCAAAATTTTCTTGCCAAAATTTGGCTAGTCCCAATAATTTAGCTTTTATTTGGATGGTAACCAAATTTTTTGTAAGTCTATAGCTCTATGGGGGTCCCTTATGTATTTTTTTTGCTAATCTTGGCCAAAATGTGGGCAACCAAAACCCTAACCAAAATTTTGGCTAGCCAAATTTTTGTAGGGCTAGTTTAGCTACCAACCAAACACACCCTACATCTTCTGCTGTGTCCCCACATGTTGTTGAGGCCTTTATGATGCCATCTGGCGCTTTCGACCGTGCTAAAGCTATTTTTCAACTTTCATTAGTTTTTAAACGGAGTATCTTTTTAAGCCGAAATTTGTAAGTTGATTGCAGTACATACTGTAGCGACTTCATTTATATCGACTAAAATCGTACGCGGCTTTCTCTTACTTCGTACTCTCTCTCACAAACAACCTAAAAGTCACAAGTCGCGGCAAAAAAGAACATACCCATATCCTCTAAGACGCCGGGGCATGACGTCGCCGTGCAATTTTTTATACTTCGTAAAGTACGTCGGGCATGAGGCTGCTGTGCGATTTGAGCACACATCAGATCTATCTCATGGCGATGACCACAAGGTGGTCGTAGAATGCCTCATGATTACGTCTATCATGACGTGGTCATGGGCGTCGACGACCTACTTGTGGTCGTGCCCCGGTTGGCTCTTCTTCGTACAACTTCTTGCGCGCTCCCCATAGACGACGCCAACTATTGTTGTGTGAGAACAATGGTAGGTACATGATACCCGTTTCCCCTTGGAGATATGTACTGAGAGCTAGAGACGATTGACAGAGAGAGACAGGGCTAGTAGAAATGAGTAGCACTGGCCCTCTTGCACCTCTCTTGAGAGTTATATATATACATGAATGGGATAAGATGGAAAATTTTCATTCTACCCCTTAATAGTTACAAAAGATAAATATATATTGATACATTCTCTTATACTATTGGACCTATTACAAGACTTAGTTGTGTGAGGCTGGGCCACCCCTACAACAATGGATACAGGGTACTCGTTTCCCCCTTGGGGGATATGGAGTGAGAGCTAGAGACGATCGACAGAGAGAGACAGGGCTAGTAGAAATGAGTAGCTCTAGCCCTCTTGCACCTCTCTTAGGGGTTTATATATACATGAATGTGATAGAATAGAAAATTCCTATCCTACCACTTAATAGTTACAAAAGGTGAGAATACATTATATTGATACATTTTTTTATATTATTGTTACAAGGTCCAGTCATTTGGAGTTAGGCCACTACCACAACAAGAACCCATACGTTCCCATCATTTGAGACACACTATATTATGGTCTATGGATATTGTTCTGTTCTATCTACTAAACATGTAGGATTTTGTTCTGAGTTGCATCGCTGGTAGAGTTATTTTATAATCTGTTAAACCCTGCATGAGTCTAACAAGTAGTTCTTTTATGGTCAATGCCCAAAAGTAGTTCGAGGATGCCAGTCATAGTATGTATCTACCGTATATTAAAGTTGGGGGACTTCTCGCCGCTCGCCTGTGCCATGTGTGCGTGCTGCGCTCGTTGTCTGACGCGTGGGTGCGCGCTGTGCATGCGGACTGGTTGCGCTCGCTGCGCACTGGTAGCGACGCGCGGGTTCGTTGTGCTCGCGCGTTGTCTTCTCTCCGGCGCAAGAGAATCAATGCCGCTGAAAGCTTTCAGGTGAAGAGCGAGCTGGCTTCGTTGCGAGCTGGTTTCGTTTGTTACGTGGTTTAGCGACAGGCAAGTATCTATAAAAAGAAGCAAGTTTCCAAGCGAAATGGCAGGCAGAGGATAAAAAGACGTAAAGCACAAAATGTCAAGAAAATCCAGCTCGCAGCAACGTGGTTTCTTGCGATCTTACATGTGTGCTTGCAAAGCAAGCCACTGCACAATCGTGGTAAGAGAGAATTGCTTGGAAAATGGAGAATATACTGACCTACTGATCACTTGCACTCAGTCGTTGGCGTGTCTTTTGTTCACTTTGCATTGAGTAGTGCTAATTCTTGGCAAAACAATTAAAATGCCACCCCTTAAAGTTTAAACTTTGTTTAAAATGTCTTTGTATTTTATCCACACAGTGTACAGTTTCTTTAGGTGTACTATCCTTTTAAGAGTTCTAATATTTATCTGATTAATGTACACACCATAATAATTAATTGATTATATTTATCCTATTAATTGATTAATGTACATCAATATACCATCTATCTTTATCTTTACTTTGGAGGCTCCTTCAAAAGCCCTCACAATAATTCTAGGTGATAAAAGCTAGAAAGTCCCACATTAATTAAAAAATAAAAATAGCTAGAAATATCCACATTAATCGAAGAAAAAAAGGTCTTGATCATCAAACCTCGTAACCATTGCTATATCACGCAACAGAAATTGAGTTCGACTCAAATTCCATAATTAATGCATGTGCTCATGCTCTAATAGCTGATGGAATCCCAAATGTAGATGCTGGACTCCCGGTCTGAAGCAATCAGAAAAAGATCATACCAGGGATGCACATATACGACCAACCTATATACATCTCGCATACAGCCTCAAATTTATCATGTGAAAAACATCAACCATGTAATGAAGCTTAGGCATGTGAAGCATGCATCCTGGTAGTGGTATCCATACTAGCTAGCTTACATGGCTTTCATATAATCAACTTACATATATAAAATGAGAATACATATGCATGAACATCATTTATGGCTAATCTATTATAGAGGCTCGATAGTCGACACAAATTATAACATTGAGTGTATGTGCGATGTTTAAAGTATAAGTTTGAATTAAATTTAAACAGGTAAGATAGTAAAACTTAAGTTCAAAATATATACACATACACATACACATACACATACACATACACATACACATACACATACACATACACATACACATACACATACACATACACATACACATACACATACACATACACATACACATACACATACACATACACATACACATACACATACACATACACATACACATACACATACACATACACATACAAAACTAAAATTAAATCCATTAAATTGAATATGAAGTAAAATAAATTCAAACCTAACTAAAATTGAATCCTAAATAAAAGTTCCAAAATGAAGTTACGTTTCTAATAGACAAATTCAAATGGGATTAAAACTAAAGATAAAATAAAATTGGGAACAAATAAATTTATATTAAATTAAAATTAAAATTAAAATTAAATTGAAATATATTGATATTAAAATTTGGACGTAAACCTATAGCAACCACATGTAGTTATGTTTGTAATAAAATAAGAAAATTTAAATTAAATTCAATGCTGAAAACTTTCAATCTCAATGTTAAAACCCCAAATGTAAGATAAATTATATCAGTGAATGTACGTGTCATGTTTAAAGTATAAGTTTGAATTAAATTTAAGCAACTAAGACAGTCAAGCTTAAATTCAAAATATATACATATATACATACATACACACACATTCAAAACTAAAATTAAGTCCATTAAAATTGAATCCGAAGTAAAATAAATTCAAGACTAACTTAAATTAAATCCTAAATAAAAGTTCCAAAATGAAGTTACATTTGTAATAGACAGATTAAAATTGGGAATAAAAGTAAATATAAAATTAAATTGGTAACAAATAAATTTATATTAAAGTAAAATAGGATTAAAATTAATTAAAATATATCAGAATTAAAATTTGGACATAAAACTATAGCAACCGCATGTAGTTATGTTTGTAACAAAACAGGGAAAATTTCAATGTTAAAACCCCACATATAAACATTGAATATGGATGAAAAATAATAGTTTTGTTGAAGCTTGCTATTAAGAATATATAAAAAAAATTAAATTAAAATATCTAAACTAAAACCTTGATGTCCAAATATATGTAAATCCGGAGTTGTGCTTACAGATTATAAATTTCAATATTCAAAATTTAACATTATGAAAACATTTAGTGCTTAATATTTGCAATCCTTAATATTTTACCCTATTATGGTTAGAGTTCAACACAATCTTTAACATAAAAATGTAACTTAAAATTGCTGCACGGGTTGACGACCAGTTTACAGAATCCGACAGCATCAAATGCCCAAGCAGCATCAACAGCTCCTGCAATTCGCTACCAGGTTAGTAGACCCATTCTGTGAGAGGATCGAGATCCCAGTAGGCCAATGTCCGAAACAGAACACGGCATAGCCCTGCTCTAAAGAGCTTTTTTTAAGTAATTTATAGTTGAAAAACACTGTAACCGGTTGAAAAAAACACTGTAACTGACGAAGACTTATTTACTATAATTAAATTTAAAAAAATTTAAAATAGAAAAAACATGTCACGTATAATACAAACAAATATGAGAAAAAAAGAATTGGCAAAAAAGCTAAAAAAAGGCCAAAAGTATAGAAAAAGATGAAATTTATGAAAAGTACAAAATAAATCAGAAGTCAGAAACTCAAACCGAAATGAGTGAGGCTTTGGTCTCAAGCTAGCAGTAGTGAGAACGGGCAGAGACTAGAGAGAGGAAGCATCGAGCCTCTCTCTCTTCAGTAGAGATGGCAACGGGCACAAACCCGCTGGGTTTTGCTATCCCAAACCCGTGCCCATAAAAGTTGGACGTGCCCGCTAAAAAACCCATGCCCGTGACAGGTACAGATGTTTGCCCAGACCCATGCCCACTGGGTTAATAGGTACCCACGGGTCGCCCATGGGGTCAGTAATGCAAGTTACAACAATGGTTAATGGAGAGAAGGAAGTTCACTGGCCATATTCGTTGGAGCCGAAGGGCAGCGCCATCGCCAAGGGCCTACTGCTGCGATGCGCGTTGGCTGCGGCGTGGGGGCGGGGGGCTGAACTGGAAGGCGAGGCGACGGCGAGGGCGTGCGGGAGGACGAGCGTGCGGCGAGAGTGGCAGGAGCAGGAGCGGGAGCTGCGGGACGGGAGGGTGAGCGTGGAGACTACCGGAGACCGAGCGCGGAGCGCCAGATACGCCGCCGCTGCGGCGGCTGTTGAATCGAGGTGGGGACTATGGATGAGTGAGTAGTGATCGTGACCGAGTGCTAGCTAGGGTTAGCCGTATGTGTAATGGGGCATTGCCGCATTGGATTTGGGGGCTTAGGGCTAAATGGCTAATGGGCTATGGGCTGGGCTGGTTTGCCTAGGAGGCTGGGAGTCTGGGTTTATATTACCTATGGGTTTACGGGTTTGGGTACTATAGGAACGTACCCGAACCCAGCAGACTCGATGGGTTGTGCTTTTTGTTCATTAAAAGACCCATATGTTAGGAAAGTGCCTCAGACTCACACCCTAATAGAATAAAAACCCACCGAATATCAGATTTGAGGTACCCATTGCCATCTCTACTCTTCAGCCTTCACTTCACCAAGAAGCCACCAGCACCACACCAGACACAACCAAGAACAAACTCCTCTCACCCCCATTCGTCTGCTTGTTTCGTTATCTTTGTGATTTGGCCATGGCATCCAGCGCCTCCCGGTTCGTCAAGTGCGTCACGGTGGGCGACGGCGCTGTAGGCAAGACCTGCATGCTCATCTGCTACACAAGCAACAAGTTCCCCACTGTAATGATAATGCACGCCCTTTTTCTATCTGTTTCTGTCCATTTGTAGCGTTAAAGATTCAGGCTTTCTTGGGTTCTTGGAAACTTCAGGATTTCCCCTTTGTGCTTCTAGGTGCGATTTTTAGATTCTCTTTTGCCGTTCTTGATTATTCGGGGACCGTGTGGTGTGCTAGGATGGGAGCAAGAGTTAGTTTTATCTATCTTGGGGATTATCTCTTCTTTTTCGGGGTGTTTTCCTCTTGGGGGTCACCTCTCCTATCAACTTGCCTGTGTAAATGCTTTAAAATAATTGCTAATTTTCATCTCCATTAGTACGTATTATGAAATTGTTGCAATTTTTTTTACATATTTTTGTTTGTATTCGGCCCTTTGCAGGATTATATACCCACTGTGTTCGATAATTTCAGCGCAAACGTGGTGGTCGACGGCACCACGGTGAATTTGGGCCTCTGGGACACTGCAGGTAACTTGGCTCTCTTATGCGGATGCTTTGTTTGTTTGTTCTACACCCGCAGTTTCTTTTTTCGATTATACATCACTCCTTGCGGCAGAAATTTGTGCGTTCTTGGTGATCTTGATTATGTGGAGCTCAAATTGTTAACAGGGCAGGAAGATTACAACAGGTTGAGACCGCTGAGCTACCGGGGAGCTGATGTCTTTGTGCTTGCCTTCTCGCTCGTAAGCCGAGCGAGCTATGAGAATGTCATGAAGAAGGTGCGTATCTATACCAATTACCATCTTGGATTGATTAGCTCGAGAGTTTCTGCTAGTGTTTCTAACCATCTTGTTGTTGATAACGTGGATGCCATTCAGAGATTCAATTAGTTTTATCGCGTGCTTACTTTTCGCTTTCAGTGGTTGCCGGAGCTTCAGCATTATGCACCCGGCGTGCCAATAGTGTTGGTTGGGACCAAATTGGGTGAGTTGTGCGACAACGAAAGCACAGTTTCCATTTGATTGCATATTTGTCTGTGATATACTGAGATTGGTGGGTTGTACATTCTGTCTTGTACCTTGTTGGTAGTGGTTACGACCTATTTGTCTTTTCATTGTTGGAATTTTGTTAGTTTTTAGTTTGCCAAGGTTAATCATTGTGATGTTTAAGGACTATGGTTTGTTCTAATTTACTGCATCGTGTTGATGTTTAAATGCTATAGGATGTAAATTATAAATGATAGGGTCTGTTTGAAATGTAAGAATTTTATAGAAAACAGTTTAATTCGAAAAGTAACCTGCAAGAATCCGTGTATTCCAAATGGGCCCTATATTGACCAATTTGTCTTTTAAAACTACAATCAATGTCATAGGACTACAATTTGATTTGCATCTTATTTTTTTATTTTTAACGAAGACAGTAGTAAAATCTACTGTGTGTGTATATATATATATTAATAAATAAATAAGAACAAAAAGTATGTACAAAAGAAAGCAAAAAGAGAGGGGAAAGCTTATCTTGTTTTAGTAGCAAAGCTTGGGAAGAAGGATTTCTCCATTTCTTCTACTTTGTAAACTTGCTGATGTATAAAGATATAATATTTTCCATAATAAATAAATAACTTCTCAAATGAGAAATTCTAGGGTTATACAAATAGCCCTAGGAAATCCATTCAATGTTTTTCCTTTTTAGTAAGGGAGAAAAAGTTAGTTTCTGCAAAAAATGAAAAGGGTCTACAAGATGAACTAACAGAGTTTTTCTTCTGCTAGCTTTCAAGAATTTCTTGATCTCCATAATGAAAAGGATACTATAATGCCACCTATATATAATATTAGATATGCAGAAATATCAAATTCCTTGGGCTGATCTTGATATCCACGTACACCCCAGTTCGGTTGCTTTGTTCACCAACTCAGTCATCTCAATTATAGGTGATGGTCGCAAAACACTTTTTTGGCTTGACAAATGGTTACATGGAAAATCCTTGCCTGACTTTGCGCCATCCTTGTGTAAGCATGTGAAGCGGAAAGTTGCAAACTGCAGAACCGTGCAAGAGGCCTTAACTGATACTATTTGGGTTCGTGATATTGGTGGTGGTCTGTCTACAGAGGCGCTTTTGGAGTATTTTCAGCTGTGGGTTTTGTTAGCTGATGTGACCCTTGCTCCGGGAGTGGAGGATCAGCACTTATGGGTTCCTTCACCGTCAGGGGAGTTCTCCACTAGATCGGCCTATAGGCGTTTCTTTATGGGGGCTGTTGAGTTTGAGCCTTGGAGAGAGATATGGAAATCTTGGGCACCCCCTCGCTGCAAATTTTTCATGTGGTTGGCTTCTCTTAATCGATGTTGGACCGCTGACCGTTTGGCTCGTCGTGGTCTGGACCATCCTGAAAAATGCCCGCTTTGTGATCAAGAGGAGGAGGATATCCAACATCTGCTCGCTACCTGTGTGTTCTCAAGAATAGTGTGGCTCACGGTTTTATCCATTGTTGGCATGCAGCATCATGCACCTGGGCCCACTGATTCTAACATTTTTGGTTGGTGGCGTCAAGTTCTGCTGCAACTGCATAAACAACACCAAAAGGGTTTTAATTCTTTAGTTCTGTTGGTGGCTTGGTTAATTTGGAAGCATAGGAATAGATGTGTTTTTGAGGGGGCCTCTCCTAACTCTAGCGTTTTAGTGCAAGAGATTAGAGATGAGGCAAAAATGTGGTGTGTGGCAGGGGCCAAAGGCCTCAGACGCATTTGGCCTTAGCTTAGTTGTGTGGGTGTTCTTTTGGTCGCCTTTTGTTTTTCCTAGCATTTGTATGAGCCTTTGTATGAGTCTCTTTTGACTTCTTTCTTCTTCTTAATATAATGATACGCAGCTCTCCTGCGTGTTCGAGAAAAAAAAATGTTTTCTACAAATTGAATCTCCTTCATTATCTTTGCTAGAAGTAGAACTTCATTTTTCAAAATTTCAAAAATCCCAGGCTCTTGGCTAGAGGAAGATACCGTACATTCCTTTGTTAGTTTGTCGTCTAACCTCCTCCAGTCGTTGATCGGATGGTAAATTCATAACACTAAATACTTTGGTAAAACTTTGTTGCATTTAAGTAGTGTTGGACAAAAGATGCTAGTGAACTGTTAGTCAATTACTAGTTTGACTCATATGCTAAATTGATAATCAGGTAGGATGAAAAACATTAAAAATATGGACTCATTTCCTGGAACATCAAAAGTTTCATTAAATATGTATTATAATCATATCTTGCAAATGGTTTCTTAATTAAGTTTTTTTAATTGGACTATAATTTTTGTCAATCATGATATTGCATACAGATCTTCGTGAAGATAAACACTACTTACTTGACCATCCTGGAATGGTGCCTGTTACTACAGCACAGGTATTATTTCTACTACGTTGATCTTTGTCTTTCTTCGATTTTAACCTAATTTGAGATAATTATGCATTCCAATATCTCATATTTCTGTGCCCTCCTTGCCACCCTTACCTTGCAGGGGGAGGAACTCCGCAAGCACAATGGTGCAACCTGTTACATTGAGTGCAGCTCAAAGACACAGCAGGTTGGCTTCCTGAGTCCCTTAGTCTATATGAAGGCCTATATTTATCCTTGTTGCTGTATTCTGGATGCATCCTTTAACTTCAGAATATTTTACTAATATGTAGAATGTCAAAGCTGTGTTTGACGCTGCCATCAAGGTAGTAATCAAGCCTCCAACAAAGCAGAGGGAAAGGAAGAAAAAGAAAGCACGGCGAGGATGTTCAATATTGTGAGTGAATATAACTTTCTAATCGGTATTTGCTCGCTTCTCTTTTTATACACTGGCAGTCATAATGCTATTGTTATTTTTCTGATTACTGCTTGGAGAGAATTATTTTAGCCTGGAATCTGGTCTACAATTGTCAAAGTGGCCTCTCCCGGAATCCTCTTGAGCATATACTGAATTACTTCAAAGTTATGTATGTTTTTACGTTCATCCGCCATAACTGGAAAAATTGATGCGTCATGAATGCCTAACAAAGGTTGGGTTAGTCTGTAGATCACTCTTGAATGTTTAGGAAAGTGTCTTTTTTGCACTCTGCATGCATTGCTCTTGTACTAGGAGCCTCAATTTTATTGTTAGTACTTGATATTGCCATTGCCTGGGAAATCAGGAGTTTACATTCTCATGAGTTTACATTCTCTGAACTGTACTATAAGAAGCAATAATGTGACAAACACCATGCCAAGGATTCCCATAAATTGTGCACAGTTATTTTTTTTCTTTTGAAAAGACTAAAGCTTTTCTTTTTGGTGGGTATTGCAGTTGCAGGGGTGTCTTGTCCAGAAGGAAACTAGCATGCTTCAAGTGATCAAAGGCGTTGTTTGATGATAAGAGGTCTGTGGGACTAAACATATCATGTGCGGTTTTATCGCAAGTTTCAAGTTGCTGGTTGCACTTTGCAATGTGTATATTTCATGTTTAACAATTAACTACTATGGAGGTAGGTTACTATGCTTTTCATGTATTGCCAGCTCATAATGAGTCAGGAAGTTTTAGTACAACCTGAGCAATGATGAGATCTTTCTTTCATCCTAACAAAATAGCTTCCTTCTGCTGCTACTGAAGAATTTATCTGGAAATTCGGTTGTAGAATTATTGTTTTCTGATGACATCGACTTCGATCCTTGTGTCACATTGCAACATACAGTGAACTCAAAGCAACGGGATGAGCGATTTTTTTTAGCTTACAAAGCAGCATGCACACTCATGCACACAATACTCACATCACATGCCACACACATATGTACGTCCTACTGAAATATACTTAAAACTAGAGGAATGTCGCTGGATAAATTCTGAATTTATCTAGCTTTAGTCCACTAAAGGCAAACGTTTGTGTGAGGCAGATCGACTAGGGCGGGTGAGTTGCACCACAGCAACCTCACCAGGGAACCACGCTCAGTTCTCGAGCCTGACGAATTCTGAAACAACCTTCAAAATGCTAGAAACTTACTGAACCAACAACAGGTCAACACCCAGCGTCGACAGCACCTGCGTCACCGGACAATCGCAGGCGGCGAGATCTCGACGAGCCGCTGGAGCCGCACCTCGTTCCACATGTCAATGGGCCCCGGCAGGCACAGGTGCGGGCAGTCGTTGGCGTTCCTCGGCAGCCACTTGTTGAAGTACCCGCCCAGGTGGCCGTCGGCGCGCATCAACATGGCCTTTGTCACGTGATCACGTCCAGCACCGCGAACCTCTTGTTCCCGCTCGTCTACCTCAACCTCGCCTCCTCGATCTGCGCCCTCACGCGATGGCTTCCAAGCTGATCTCTCCTTCCTCCAATGGCTGCGTCCGGTTGCAGTTGCCGCCGTTGAACCACGAGCCGTGCTCGAAGAGCAAGTGCAATAGTATAGCCAATTAGTGACTATAACACTTGTCCATTTCATCTATAGCCTTCAAAAAAATAGTTCATACAATAAGATATCTATTACAATAACTATTTAGCCCCACGTGTAAGAGAGTGAAATGCATATTTTTACGTGCTATAGCTAGCTGTAATTTAGTAGCCAGTTTCCTTCTCTCTCTTCCTTTCTCTCTCTGCCACGTAAGATTTGATTGATATTATATTTGCTATAGCCTGCTGACTAAGCCTTATTGTACCTGCTCGAAGAGGTCCGGCGTGTAGGTCCGCAAGAACGTGACGAGGCTACTCTTGCAGTCCAGGCACTGCACGATGGCCTCGACGGCTGCCCTCACGACGCGGCCGACTGCGTAAGCCATGCCGAATTGGGTGAGGTTGAACTCGTGGCACTGGACGCAGCCGACGCGGCGGCCGCCCTCCCGGAGGTAGTTGGCGCGGAAGAACCAGTGCCTCCAGAGATGACGGCGTAGTCGAGCTCCGGCAGGCGCTGCGTCCAGTTGGTGTTGAGCATGTCGAGGTGGATGCCGGAGGGGCCGGTCCGCTTGCAGTCGACGACCGGGACGGCGTATACGTAGAACTCCGTCCACAACGACATGAGCCGATGAGCGCGAAGTTGTGCTCGGGGAAGTGCCATTTCCGGAAATTGTTGAGCGTGCTGCCGGCGTTGGCGTACAAATCTGTGGCCGTCTCGGCCTGCGTGAACATTACCTACCTGTTTCTTTACTGAAATCTTGGCAAGTATCGAACAACTGTAGTGGTCACAAGTAGAGAAGAGGCAGAGCAGGGACTCCATGTGGTTGCGCGCCAGCGAGTCGCCGATGAAGGCGAGCCGCTTTCCGCGGACAAGGTCTAGCAACCGCTCCGGCGAGAACCGCGGCAGGCCGCACTCGTCGGGCGGCCACCGTCAGTAGGGGTAGCCGTGATCCTTGCCGTGTACTTCTGGCAGTTCACGTAGTCCGCCAACATGGAGCAAGTAAGGTATAGATAGCGAAAATTGTATCACCGACTTTTTGCTGGTAATCGGTCTTATCGATGGAACTAATCCCAACCCCCATATTACCGGGGGGGTTCCGGCCCAGGCAGCGTGGCCACGTCGCCCCTTTGCTCCCCCGGCCGGCGCGTGTCGCCCATTTTCGCGTACGGCCGGGGGAGGCAGTTCCCTCCGGTTTTTTGAAAATTACGTAAAGGTCCTTTTTCCTCGCGAAAAAGGTCCTTGGATTTTTCGAAAAAGTCCCTGCAAGTTTTTTCCCTAAAAAATTTTTGATAGCGCCCCGCGGGTTTCCAGAATTACGTATAGGTCCTTATTTACTTACGTTCAGGCCCTTACAGGTCCTCGGGTTTTTACAGAAAAACCCTTTGGGTTTCCCTAAATTACGCATGTACCCTCGATTTTTTAATTAAACCCCTGTAAATTACCGTCTCTTTTACTTTGGTCTACACGGTAGCTAGCGCGGCGTGCGCCGCGCTTATATGCAGCTAGTAAAATATTATACCGAGCAAAATTTCATATTCATCAAGATTCATCTAAAAATTCAAAAAATAAAAAAATTTCAAATTTCAATTAAAAAAATTCCAAAAAAATTGGTAACTAGCAGTTACCGATCGTATTGCTGACATCCGATAAAATTTTTGACCTAAATAATTTTTCTTGAGTACAGATTAGGTCCCTTGGCTCCCTCGCCCACTTTCCCAATATGTCGCACTTCACCACAACTTTTGCCTCCACAACACCTAAGTAGTAGATAACTAAAGTTATTCGAACACGTTGTAAAAGTGTAGCGCTTGCTGATGACACTAGAAAATCAATAATTCGTTGCTGGACACTACTACACTAAAGAATCATAGTTATTTTTCATAACGCACCGTTAAAACATTATTATTTTGAAATTTAGGAGAGAGGGGAGCATGAACTGCTCTATTTTAAAAGACTTTTAAAAGATATGATTTCCTATTTAGGGGCTAGGGTAGTTACCCACGCCATTGGATTTGCTTCAAGATTAGCACCTTTTCCCCTATCTTGTCTCCTTCCCTTCCTCTTATCTCTTGCCTCCCTGTTCAACTCAAATTTGGCAACTTCCAATTCATGAAAATCGTGATCTTTCAATTCAAGATTGGAAACTATCAATTCGAAGCCCGGAACTTTCAACTCGAAATTAAATTTCATTTGCTGAGGAGGGTGATGTAGCATGCCAGTGACCATGCAGAGAGAGAGAGAGAGAGAGAGCACCCTAGAGGGATGGTGGGTAGCTACCTCCGAGCAGTGAGCTATTCTCGCTTTTAAAAGTTTGACCATTGAGATTCCATTAATTCGGTATTCTCATTAAGATTTTGCTTACAATTTTTAAGCAAATAGGACTTTTCCCGTGCTCTCTCTTAAAAATTAAAAATAGTATTATTTAGTGCGTACAGTGTGTTCTAGCAAATTACCGCACTTAAGTAGCGTTCATCGGCGAATCATCAATTTTTTGTTGTCCTTCAGCGAATGCCACACTTTTGTGGTGTCCTAAAGCCAAATTTGCCAAACATTCTGAAAGACCGAATATAGTAACAGAGCAGAGTGAATGATGTCTTCTAATTTTCCCCAAATATTCAACACTCCTTCATTCCAATAGCTACAGAGCAATGAAGATTATGATGAGAAACCACCAAAAGAAAAGCAAGGGAAGCCGCTGAAATTTTAGAGAAGAAACAACAAAATTAGAAGTACCGCTGATTATACTACGGTATTACCGATTTTCGGAAGTACCGCTGATTGCTGCGGTACTACCGATTTTTTGATGAACAGAAATTTCAGCATGAGTTGAAACACAAGAATCGAGAGAACTTTTGACTTGTAGATCCAAATGACATGAATTTTACAGGGATCTATTCTAGTGTATTGTGAACCTATTCCAACAAACGATCATGAAAATTATAGCCAAATATGAGACCTTTTTTTAGTTTGTTGGAGAGTTGCACCAAAATCAAACAAAAATCAAAATCCGTGAATACAATCTGCTCATGGAATAATGATGACCAAGAAGGGTCTGGATGTATCCCTACGCGTCACAACAAGCTAGAACACCGAAGAATCTCAGTCCAACCTTCCGATCAAGAGATGAACCAAAAAGGTCAAAGTCAAGTAAAACCAAGTTTTCTTATGAATCTTACTATCAAAGTGGCTAGATGGGTGGAGATATATTCTCAAGGATTATCTCCATTTCTTACACGTTCTTGGAACAGTAAGATCACAAGAGGGTAAGAGAAAAGATCAAAACCAACCAAAAGTCAAGAACATAAATAAAAAATAAGAGAGACACAAGAGATTCAAAATGATTGATGTATTGCTTACTTGAAAATGTAGGTTTTACAGCCACTCCACCTTGGAGGACAAAGAGCACACAAGGCACTTACTCTCAAATCATAACCTTAGAGATGAGATCACATGAAATGGGCTGGATGGTTAACCATCCATGTCTCTATCCCAACCCCTTTTATAGGTGGGCAACCAGCCACCTACACCCCTTAATAGATTCTATCCACTATTACAATAGGAAAAATTCGTTAACCCCACACACAGATTTTACTCTCATAAGACCACTTATGCACGCTTTTCAAAGTGTATAAGTGTGCATCCGCTAAATCCTTAACCTTGATTCAACTAGTTCCACCTTGACCTAAACCGCTCTCCAACGCATTGCCCATGTGCCGCGGTTTTGATCTATGATAGTTTCCGATATTTTGGTCAAAGTACCAAAATACTCTTCCTTGACCTAGTCATCACCAACCACTGCAAGCAATCGCCATGCTTGCCACGTGTAGGTGCACCACTAGCTTGCCACATGTCGCCAAGTCTCTCCTATCCTGATTCCATTGAACCACGAGTCACTTAGCCTGTGCAAGCTACATGGCACTATTCCGCTGTTCGAACTCGCCTTCAACATTCTTGCCTTTCTCGTCCTATGTTTGAGCTCACCGTCTCACTTAGCATTCTTGATCGTTCTACGCCTCAACTCCTCTATGAGCCTAGCCCCGATCCTCACCGTTGACCAGAATTGACTCCAACATGCACATCCAAAGATAAAGAAATCGTTTACAGACATAAGTTCTTCACAACTGGACCTACATTAGTCAAGACATACATCATGCAACCTTAATCCATTGACCCAGGTCAACCCCACTTAATCCATGACTCAATTCCCCAGAATCCTGTTTTTCTGGGAAGATTGGAAGTACCGCACTTACTATGCTGGTACTTTCGCTCTTTAGTATTACCACTCCCCAAAGCGGTACTTCCGCATGTTGAAAATCTCACCTAGATCTCTTTGGAATGAAATATACCGCAACTTAACCCGGCACTTCCACCAAGTGGTACTTCCGCACTTATGCCTGCAATACTTTTGCAAAGCGGAACTATTGCACTAATACCTGCGACACTTCCGATTTTCCTAACACTTTTAGAAAATAGCCCAAATCAAATACAATCTTTGCAAAACTATTTCACCACTCCATAAAACTTAAATTGGTTCATCACAACAGTATCCTGGACCTTCTCATATGGTCCTTCGATCTTTTGCTTGATGAACCCATTGGCAATTTTTAAAAAATGCAAATTGGAGGTGGTTTTAAAAAGAGAGAAATTTTGCAAAGAGTGCTCCAAATGGTCAAATGAAGATTGCAAAGAACTGAAGATGACCATTTGAAACAAAAATAGATAGAAGTTGCTGAAAATGACAGTTTTGCACAAAAACTTCATATCCACCCAAAAGTGTCGGGAAATCTCACTCTAGATCCATATGAAAGAGCAATTGCTTGATTTGACCTTAGTCATAGTGAGAGGTGATAGAAAATTGCATTAATACAATAAAGCTTCAAAAAATAAGATTTTGTACAAAACACCAAATTACACTCTAGATGTGCATTTTTACCTATCTTTCTCTCTCTTTGACAATGGAATCATCAAGATGTATGGAAGAAAATAGAGCATGAATGAAATGAACTGGCTACAATTTATTCATGTTAAGCATTAGGAGCCATGAAGATTATCCAAAGCAATATTCAAAGTATAACACTAAGCTATAAAAGTGAAAGTGTTATCTAGATCATGCCAAAACATATATAGCCAAGCTCAAACCAAATAAACAATGATTCTGAAATTAAGTGGATTTTTAGCATATCAATATATCCAAAAATGAGCTGAGCCATGTCCACAGACTAAATGGAGCCAAAAAACTATAATTGAGTCATTTTTAGAGTGCTACAAGTTCAAAATTGAAATACTTTATTCAAGCAATTTATATCACTTGCAGTTGAGCAAATTTAGCACATTTGGCAAAGTTTGAATTCATTTTTGGTTTTGGCTGATCTTCAACTATTTTTCACAAAATTTAGTTTCTTTAGCCATGTGCTAGATCTCAAACCTTGTGTGACTATTCCAAGCAAGAAGTTTAAGAAAATTACCTTGGTGATCCAAAACTCTTCCGAGTCCATGCCTAGTGTAATGGTAAGTTGTCTCATAAGAAATGATTGGCGAGAACAGTTTTTCGTACAAAAGAGATCATTTTGCATTTTCTTGACTTAGTTCAGGAATAAGGAGCTAATACTAACTCATATTTCAATAAAGAACTAGTATAACTTAATTTAAAGCTCAATTTAAGTCCAAAACTCAATTTAGCTAATTTGACATAGCATGAATGATAATAGGAAGCAAGACATGATTTAGTTCAAATTTTTCACATTTAAAGGAGATATCATGGCAAAACCTAAGCTACACATGAAAGAGCATGATAAATATAGCAGACTGAGCACAACACATGGCAAGATGTAAAGCAATTTATCATGTCACACTAGGATAATAATTAGGGCTTAATGTATTTATGTTGCAATGTGAATTGCCAAAATTAAATATGATGCAATAAAAAACCCAGCTCCCCTAACAATTCAGTCAATTTTAGAAACAATTTGGTTTAAGTTGAATTATGTCATTGTTAAGCTCCAAAGAATCTCAAATAAACTCCTCCTGAATCAAAGCAATAAGCAAGAGGGAAAAAGTTTGGACAAAAGGAAGAAATAGCAGTCCTTACAGCATAGACAAGATAGAAGGAATATTATGGCTCAGATTTGCTCTCATCTACCTCACATGACTCTAGGACTATCAGGTGGTCTTTTAAAACACTAGAGAGTAAACACGTTCCCTATCTACCTAAGGAGGCCCAACCCTCGCTAGACCTAAAAGAAGTGAGTGAAATCAACTTAGTGAGAAGAGAAGCAACTAATAAGCAGCATCCTAGGATTACAAAATGAGAGGAATAAGATTAAGTAACTGAGAATGGGAACCACTCTAGTCTATGTTAGAAAGACTAACCTAAGTGCAACAAAATGAAAAAGAAGCATATAAACAATATAATACAGAAAGTACATGATGCTCCCTTGCAGATGAAGTCATATGGACAAACTGCCCCAAGATCTCCCTGCAAGGTCATGAATCTCGAGCTATCTAAAGGCTTGATAAAAATATTAGCCAACTGGTGATTACTCTCTACAAACTGAAGCACTATGTCATCCTTCTCCATATGGTCTCTAAGAAGTGGCATTGAAATATGTAAATGATGCACTTGGCAACAATGTGGCGCAAATATTAGGAAGACAGATAGCATGTGATGCATGGTTGATTTGTTTTTGACCTTTTGAAAAAAATGCAATAACAATTAAATTGGATAGCTTATGGCATATGAAATTTGAAAACTACTGTGTCTCAGTTATATATAAATCGTTAAATCTACAAGTTATGTCATCATATGTTATAAATATGTATTTTCTCACTATTTCCATGATATGTCTCCATTGTGTATGATATCGTGATGTCCCTATATGCCTGTACTCAGGTCGGATTGTAGCTCGTCCGACACCTTTGCCGCTGCTGCGTGCTGCGCCAAGTCCAACTGAGCTCCTGCGGTTGCCTGCTTGCTACACCTCACATAATACTGCCCGACCATGACAATGTATGTTCAATGATGAACGTTGGATGGAATTTACAATCTAACACATGCAAACATAAAGGAGAGTCAAGATCTTAGTGAGGCTTGTAAGTTTGGATGAACTTGTTGGGGAATAGTCAAGAGCAAAGCATTCGGTTCCTATCCACATTCGTGAAGTCGACCGACCGGAACAAATTGTTTCAACGCTCCGGTTGGAAATTAGTACCGTATTGACCAGCCATGGCATGCTATATAATTAACCAGCAAAAGGTTCAGAATAGCTCAAGCAATGCGGATTTAAAATCACCTGAAACAATCTTGAACATGGCAATAGAACAAACTTTAATTTAAGTAGTTTTGCAAGTGGATGGAGAACAATCTTGAAATTGGCAACATTCCAGCTATTTGAAACATATAGATAATGGATGAATAAACTGGAGAGGATATCAACAAAGAAGCCTTAGAACAAAGAAGTCCAATAACTTTTCAGAATAGAAACTCAGGAAATAGGCGCACTTAGACTAGAGTTATAAGATATTTCACAACAGTGCACTCAGACACATAGCATCACCAGCATTACACAAGGAGGAAAAACATGAACCAAAATTGGAGCTTCCTGCATCCCGTCCTCAAATTTGCTAGAATTCAACCCAGGTTCCTGCATCTAGACCATCCAAATTGAGGTATACATTTAAGTACTCAAAGCACTTTCCAATGAAAGATGATGATATGGACAAATACCATCAGCACAAGAAAATATACTTCACTGTGCAATTAGATTGTCATACAGATCCAAAAAACCTGGATGCCTTTCGCAGAGAAATACAGCAGTACAACTTGTAGGTCTTCTTCGATTCACTGCAGCTCATCGGAACATACTCTTATTTTCATTCTCTAACCAACGCTTGGGCTAACAAATACATTCAGGTTCTTCTGCCCTATTGCTTTGATGCCCATACCTGCTTCCTACCTTACGAACCTTCGGCTTTCTTACAGAACCACCGGCAGCCGAGCTAACACTCTCCTCCATCCAAATCGCCCGCTACACAAACCCACAACACGCACGCACCGACAAGAAGGCACAAGAAATAGCCCACGTCGCTCATCCGCACCACCCACAAAAGCAGCAGTTATACCCGAGGCCCATTCCACAAACGCAAGCCCACCTAATTGCAATACGCTCAACACACACCCCGCATGATACGGACCAACAATCCCTTCTACGTATATACACCGCCAACACCAACACAGAGACTTCGTATTACCATACTGAACAGTGGCGAAGCTAGAGCGTAATAGAGAGGGGTGCGAGCCGCAGACGGTAGACGTGCTCCAAGGCCTGGGCTGGGCGACGGCCAATGGCGATCGCCGATCGGCAACGGCGATTCGGAGTCGCGGTGCCAGGGCCCACGGGCAGGAAGACAGAGCGACGCGAGTAAGGGACGCGAGCCTCGAGGGGAAGCCAGCGGAGTAGACGCGCGGTTCAGCTTCCTATGACGGGCTCAAGTTAACTGGGCTGCCTGCTCTAAGCTGGGCTGTGGGGGTGCAACATATTGGCCCAAGGGGGTGCTTATAGGGCCGAAATCTGATAGTAATAACTTGTTTTCGATTTTTTGGAGGGTGCATCTGCACCCACGGGCCACTATTGGGCTTCGCCCCTGATACTGAACAGTACGGCACAGCGTAGCGCACTGTTTTCTCTAGTATATACATATATGTACATATACATACAACACACACCATATATGTATGTATGTATGTATGTATGTATGTATGTATGTATTCTCGAAACCAAATTGCACAGACTACTTCTCTAGTTGATGGGAAATGACATGGTGATTTCCACGACGTGCAGCGTCAAGGGGTACCTTGTCTTGTGGACGTAGTGACCGTTGCCCAACCGATCATCGACGTTGCCAGCACGTTGCGCATGCCAACCAGGATCACCAGCACCGGCAACGCAACGAGGCAGATTGCAAATAGTGCGATTTTATGGGAGCAGCTAGGGAGAACTCCCTGCTGTATAGCCTCTATTTCATCCCCTTTCCTTCCCGCTGACGTGCTTCCCCTCTTCTATCACTCCCTCTTCCCTTCCCTCCGTCACTGGCCGCCGGTTTGCCTCCCCTCCCCTTCCTCTCTCTCTTCTTCAGCGTCGCAGCAGCTCCACAATCCTCCACCATCGACGGCCAACAGCGACTTCACCACCTCATCATCTCTACCCCGTCCAACTTAATATTCAGTGCGCCGCGCCTCACCATGCCTCCAACCACTGTTGCCCACCACCCTTCACTGCTACCCATTGCCACACCGCCGCCTCTATAAGATCGAAGAGGTCAACTAGTTGAGTGAATACTATTTTAAAATCTCTTAGGCCAAAACCAAAGTTTATATACAGAAGTGTAACTTAAAACGGTTTTGCATAATTAAGGTCTAAATCAACTAGTCTCATTAAGTGCACCAACAACTTAATTCTAGATCAAGGTTCACAATCCTATGATGTCAAATAAATAATTTAATTCTAATAATGTAAATTGCAAAAGGTAAAACACAAGAGAGTAAACCAACATAAGGTGACACGGTCTCCTCTTATCATAGTATTCGGAGATTTACTGGTCTCTATTAGTCCACATTAAAGTAACCCCAAACGAATTAGACCGGCTTCATGAATTTAGCCAAACACCTCAATTCCACTAGTAGAAACTCTTTTCCGCTCTGGTTAGATGAGCTCTAACCTACACACCAGTATCAGATCTTTCCAAAACCTTCTTAAAAGAGATTGCCAATTCTCACACCTCTAAACCGTCTAGGAGTTAGCAACCTCTAAGAGTAACAAGTGAAACCTCTTGCTTAACTCTCACTAAGTGCAACACATGCACAAGTGAATACTCAATCTATCTCTAGAAACAACACATGCAACTGGAGACTTCTCTTCTTACTTATAAGGTGCAACTCATGTACAATTAAGATAAGAAGCTCACACTAGCTTATGATAAGAAAGATATCACCGCATACTAGAATTGAAAACTAGATCAAAACAATGTAATAGGAAGACTTAGCTTTTGAGTGTTATTATATTGATAACGTGTTGTATGATCGAGGTTATGTTGTCAATGATCGAAGCTCTTAACTCGCAAACAAGAATTCAAGTAGGCAATGCAAGTATACAAAGATATAGTTTTAGCATTATCTCTTTATTGATCTTTATGTTTATAGTCTTATGTGTACAATAAAAGCCCCATGCTACCTTTATAAAAGCGGAGGTCTCTTTTATGATTCAATAAGCAATATGAGGCTAAATTAGCTAATAAGTCTTGTGGGATGGTAGCCTTCTAATGGGGCCTTCGTTTAAGTAAAGTGTCAACACATAATCAAGTCTTGGACGACCGATATACAATAGTATGAAAGGATGTGTCTATAATTTTTTCCCTATGGCCAAGTCAAATTTCGGTTGCCGAATAACACACACAACAGCTGTAGCACACATCTTCAAACACATCTAATTTGACTTACGTAATTGCGTTTGAAAATTACCAGGTGTCATATAATTAGCAAAATCATTCCTCCAATTCATTTTTTTCTAAAATTAATTGAGAAATCTTTGTAAGAACAATTTTCGTTGGGAATTTGATAATCATCAAATTCTAAATTAATTTCTTAATAGGACTGAACAAACACCGCTACAACGCAACCCCCCGCATGGCCGCATCACCGCACGACGGGCGGCGGTGAGATATCAGAGAGCCTCTGGAGCAGCACATCGTTCCACATGTCGACGGGCCCCGGCAGGCACCAGTGCAGGCAGTCGTTGGCGTTCCTCACCCACCGCTTGTCGTAGTGCCCGCCAGGGTGGCCGTCGGCGCGCAGCATCATGGCCTTTGTCACGTCCAGCACCCCGAACCTCCTGCTCCTGCTCCCGCTCGCCTCCCTCACCCTCCTCACCTCCTCGCTTTGCACCTTCCTAAGCTCCCACGCGATGCTTTCCAAGCTAATATCTCTTCCCTCCAATGGCTTCGTCCTGTTGCAGTAGCCGCCGCTGAACCATGAGCCATGCTCAAAGTGGTCCGGCGTGTAGGTCCGTAAAAACGTGACGAGGCTGCTCTTGCATGCACGGCACTGGGCGATGCCCTCGACGGCCGCCCTTACGACGCGGCGGACGGCGTATGCGATGCCGAAGTCGGTGAGGTTGGCCTCGCGGCAGTTGACGCAGCCGACGCGGCGTCCGTCCTCCCAGAGGTAGTTGACGCGGAAGAACCAGTTGCCGCCGGAGATGACGGTGTAGTCCAGCCCTGGCAGGCGGCTCGTCCAGTTGGTGTCGAGCTTGTCGAGGTGGATGTCGAAGGAGGCTGTGGGCTTGCCCTCGGCATCGAGGACCGGGACGGCGTGCGCGTAGAACTCCGTCCACATCACCATGAGCGTGAAGTTGTGCGCGGGGAAGTGCCACGTCCGGAACTTGTCGAACGCGTCCGAGTACACCTCCGTAGGCGTCTCGGCCTGCATGGAGCCACGGACATTATCCGACTAACTTGTCTTCGTCGGAGTCTTGACTCTTCACGAGCATCTACAACTATTGTTAGTACTTGTACACGCACGTACCTGAGACAAGAGGCAGAGCAGGGAGTCCATCTGGTTGCGCGCCAGCGAGTCGCCGATGAAGGCGAGCCGCTTCCCGCGTACGACGTCGAGGAACCGCTCCGGCACAAACCGCGGAAGCTCGCACCCGTCGGGCTGCCACCGCCAGTAGAGGTGGCCAGGATCCTTGCCGTACTTCTGGCAGTTCTTGAAGTCCGGCAGCGCCGGGCATGTCAGGTTTGTGTAGATTGGACCGTTCGGCTCCCTCACCCATTTTCCCATTGAGATGTCGCATTTCTCCTCAAGTTGTATACCTACCACTCCTAAGCATGCATGCATTAGATAGCCAGAGTAGTTGTCCAACACTGAAACACGTGTCGTCCCGTACGTAGTAGTACTACGACGTATAATGCATCTTGTATAGCATGGCCAAATGGACAGTGCTGCACTGTAAAATGCACCTACTTGGATCAGCTGTCTGTTCAGCTGTGCTTGGAGTAGGAACTACTGCCGCTGATGAGTTCGCCGATGGCAAGGAGATGTCTGCAGGTGCGCTACGTTCAGGTTTCACATTGTTGTCTGCAGGGGCGGTTGGTTCATCGTTTTGATCGTCAACTCCTGGCACCAGAAGGCTCGTGTCAATTGCTGTGAGAAGGGGGCTCTGCGCCAGCGCTTCGTCGGTCGTCGCTGCGCTGAAGCTGCGCGACGAGTACAGGATGGAGAACACGAAGAGGGTGGAGAGCACGAGCAGCAGCAGCAGCGAGGACTTGATGTTCCTCTGCACCACGACGTTCCACTCGTTGCTATTGCTGTGAAGCAATCTTGGGCTAGCAGCACTGCTTGAGGAAGGAGAGGGCGGAAGAGGCGCCATGTTACTAGTCTCTTCAGAACTAACTTGCACCGTGGGTGATGATGCAAATGCTACTAGGCGGGTCAGCTTTTGAAGAATGTGTTGAGTGCTTTCGGCCGTATGGACTATAATTGATCAGCTCTTGAATGTTGCAGGAATATTTTGGTCACTAGCTTCACTTCTGGTAAGCCTAAATTCGCAGGAGGTTGGCACGGGTAGTCATGCTAGTAGCTCAACAAACCGCATACATAACTAGCTTTCAGTTAGTACTTGCTTGGGATCTTGGATCTTTAGTTAGCCCTTTCTTGCGGCTTTCGATTTCCCGGTGCAAAAGTGATGTATACTTTGTTGTGCTGAGACAATTAATATTGTTTTCAGATGTGATTATTAACTGGGGCAGTTATTTGATCAGCTATACACGTGCTCACATAATTAGTGAAATCAGCAGGCCATGAGAAAGCTTCTGATACTATGGCAGTACAAACGTGATACTACCAGAAAGTGGTACTGAAAGGTGTGCGAGGGAAGGACCCGGAGATGGTTGAGGTCGGTTGGCCAACACATGGATGCAAAATGGCAGGTGTCATTGAGTTATGCTGACTTGATGCTTTCATGGTGTAAAGGTAACACCAGCCAATTTATCAATTGGATGTGTGGGCGATGGGCTTGACCTAACCACGTTTAGATTTGCCAAAATTATTCGGGTGGTTAAACTGTCGAAGAAACGTCGAGCATGGATGTATGATGTATCACATTTTCTACTCGGGATTCGGTAGGGCTGCCATTGGGTACTCATTATCTTCATTCAAACTCATACATATACTATTGAGTAGGACATAGGTAAGAAATAAAATACCTATTAAGATTTAGGTATAAGGAGGATAATACTCACTTACTCATCTTTATCTATATACATTCAAAATAGGGTTTAGAGTGCACTTAGACTATTCATGGGCTTGGACTACCCATACTCAGTTATATTTTCTTATAAAAGTATGTGGGAGCTACCTGTGCATCTATGCCCGCTAATTTGCATAGAGTAGCTCCATACATACAGAATTATTTCCAACAAATTTCAGACGATTTCGTAAAACTTTTGCCATGTGAACGTGAGGTTGAAATTTCAAATACCGAGGTTTTACGAAACTTTCCTATAAAAGCATGTGGGGCTCACGTTTGCGCATGGCCCGGCCAATTTGTATAGAGTGCTCCCCTACACATAGATCATCTCCAACAAATTTTAATTGATATCGGGAAACTTTTATGGTGTACACGCGAGGTTGAAATTTTAAATACCAAAGTTTTATTCCTTTATAAGCCTCTTTGACTTTACTCTCTTTTTTCTTCTCTTTTACCCACAAGGTTACTTGAACCCATTAGGTATACTCTTTTTCATTTAAGCATGGATAATATCACTTTAAATATGTATAGATAAAATTAGATATATATGTAGGTTATCTATATCCTATCCAGTGGCAACCCTAGGATTTGGCAACAAGCTGAGCTGGCCCAAGTGAAACTGCTGCACTGCGGCACAACCAAGTGGTTGTCCAACGCGCCAAACCGTCGTGCCGCCTATTCCTCTCAAAAAATAAGAACAGAAAAGAAAAATACATCATGCCGCCTGCCCTGTGGACGGCATGGTAGCACCGCCCCAACCGCGCACCCCATCATATGCGTTGCACATCCCTTGTGTTGTGTGGCGATGGCCCCTAGGCTGTTCCGGCCTTCTGGTTGCTACCCCTTCAGGCCGCGACACCGTGGAGAGGAAGCACATGAGGGACTCGGCTAGGTTGCGTGCTGTGGAGTTGCCAACGAATGCCAATCACTTGCCCTGGACTAGCCGGGGGAATCCTGCCGGGTCGAGCATTGAGAGGCTGCACCCCACTGGCTACCACCGCCAGTACAGGTAACCATTATCCATCTTGCCATTGATACCGCACTTCTCCGTGCTTTTCGTGTCGCAGTTCTCGCTGTCATACCACAGGCCGGTGGCGCTATCATCCCATACCCACCTCCTGTCACTGTAGTCGCATTGCAGCCAAGCTAACCAAATGAATTAGAAATGCAAGAAATGTAATTTAGATTGGTGAGATCAAGTTATGTCTTACGTGTAGCACTGTAGCGTGACATGTATATGCATGTGTACAAAGGCTCCAACGTCTGATAGGAAAGATTTGTATCTGATGCCTCGCCTAGACTGAACCACTACCACATAAATATCAATCCTATCCTCTCCCACCGATAGTTCTCTTCAGCTGCCTCTGCCCCCACCGCGTCTCACTGGTGCCCAGGAGCTCGGTGCTCTCACTCCCACCCTTGGCCCCCCTCTCTCTCTTCTCACACCTTGTGCTCGAAGAAAGCCATGAGCTAAGGCTAAAGCTCACGTGGAAGTGCCCTTTCTATGGAGAGGCTAGTGTTCATTGGACCTGTCACCATCGTGGTCGAATCTTGCTGGATTTGGTGGGGCCGAGGCTAGAGAAGTTGGGGTGAGCAGTGCTAGCCTCACCCTGCTACTGGTGAACGGGGTGGCTCGGCCCTATCCTCCTTTATGCTCATTTCAAATGTTGATACTATGTAAGTCGAGTTGTTGCAACAGTTGTTTTCGAATGTTGCAGTACAAGACATTACATATTTATAGATATTTCAATGTTGTCTTTGTTGTTGTACCAAGATTTAATTTTGTAGCAATAGGTTTTTGTATTTGTTGCCTAAGATTTTAAATTTGTTGCATATTTTTGTTTATTGATTTTGTGTCTATTACAAGCAGATCAAAGATTTATTGCAAACTTAGGAGCTAATTATTGTGTTTCTAGGATCTTTTTGTTGCATTAGATTGAATTAGTTGTTTCATCTTCATCCATTCACCCACAAGTCTACGCCTACTAATCCCTATTCTCACATCCTAGCACTTTCCCCCGTCCAGTAGCTAGCAACAATCGCATCCATGCTACTCCCTCTCTCTTACTTTCCCTATGTGCACCTTTTTTTGTTAATTTGTTGTAACTGACTGGGTTCATCCTCCTCTACCCCTCCTGTTCCTCCAGTAAGCTGGGGCTCCGGTGAGCCGGCAGTGGCTGGGAGATCATCCTCTCCCTCCTCATGCCTCCTCTTTACAAGCAGATTATGACCACTGGTATCATAAACCCCAGCACCGGTATCCCAAGCTCCAACATCAGCCATTGGTCTAAGGTCAATGTCAGTACTTATGCTCGAGGGAAGCTGTCCGCCATGGTCTCCTCCTCCTTCGGAAAGCTGGAGTTTAGGGGAGGTAGTGGCTGTCAGAGATCGAGCAGAGATGAGTTTCTCTATTATGCCAAATCGAATGATTGAAACCCATCTAAATTAGATCTAACAGTGGGGGGAAGCATACTATAGGAAGCTTCCCATCGTACATACAAACATTTGTTGCTCCCAAGAAAGTTTACCTTGAGGAGGTAGGAGAATTAGGTAACTGGTTGTCTGGTGTCTGGAGCTGGGTAAACAGATCGGGTGAAGAGAGTAGAAGAGAAAATAGATTAGAGGAAGAGTGCATATAGGGCACAAGTAAGGAGCTTCTTGGGAAGGGAACCATGGCTATGGTCTACTACTGTTGCTACTTGTGTAATTCCCATTGTCTAATGATGGTATGTCCTTCTTGGTACTATGATCTAGTGCTGGGAGTTAGGCCATGCCATGCCAGCACGGGCATGATAGGCCACGGTAGGCCATGGCGTCATGGAACAGCCAGCTTGTCAGTCCATGCTGGGCTGGCACAGACAGCCACCAGCGAGGCCTGACACAAAATGATGGCATGCTAGGCTGCAGTTGGGCTATGCTGTCACAGGTATGACACATGACACTTACCCACCTCTATTCGTTTTGCCCATCGCCACCGCTTGCACACCTTAGACCCGTAGCCGGCAATGCTGAGCCAAAGGAGGTGTTAAGGATGAGTGGTAGATGGTGGATGGAGACGAGATCTGGACCCAAGCGCCTAGATCCAGAGGGTGGCAGCACCGGTAGGCGAGCATCGATGGTAGAGGATGAGGATGGAGAAGCCAGGAAGGTGCGACTTTGGTGGTGGAGGAGGATGGTGAGGAGTAGCCTATGGACTCCTATCCTCCTACACACACTGCCTCAGGCATAGTCGCCGCTTGCCTGTCTTGGACTCGTAGCCAGTGACACAGAGCTAGAGGTGGCATTTAGGAGGAGTGGTATTTAGTGGATGGTGATGAGATCTGGACCCGAGCAGGCGGATCTAGAGGATGGCGACGCCGGCAACTGAGCATCGGCGGTGGAGGATGAGGATAGGGGAGCAGAGGAGGTGTGGCTCCGGCGGTGAAGGAGGAAGGTGAGGGGTGGCCCATGGATTCCCACCCTCCCTCACACGCCGTTTCGGTCATCACCACTGCTTGCCTGCCTTAGACCAATAGTCAACGACACGGAGCCAAAGGCTGCATTGATGATGAGTGGTGGACGGTGGACGGCGATGGGATCTGGACCTAGGTGGCCAGATCCAAATGGTAGTGACGTTGACAGGCAAGCATTAGCCGTGGAAGAGGAAGGTGAGGTCGTGGGGAGAGAAAAAGAAAGGACACATTGACGCAGAAAAAGAAAAGGAGAGGAGAGGAGAGAGAAGTGGGAAAAAGAAAAAGAAAGGAGAAAAAGGGAGGGAAAGGGAAAAAAAGGAGGGAAAAAGAAAAAAAAGAAGGAAAATGCTGAAGTTTATGTGATTACATAAAAATATGGACACATAAATATTTGGGACAAATAGTAAAATTGTTTGATATTTTACATATACAATGTTGCTGCCTCGTCAAAAACCTTATATTCCAGACTAAAGTTCTCTGGTAAGGAAAAGAGTGCAGTAACAACATGTATTTATACTAACTACTCCCCAATGTCGAGATCATTCATGTGTTCCAGGTTAGAATACGTCTACACGATCTTGGGATCCTCTAGTTGATGTTGTTATCACTCTTTTGCCAATTCCGAGTCCTTGAAGCAGGTGATTGTCTTCACCATCTTAGGCGTGAGGGATGACCTCCTTTCTTCAATTATTCTGAGATTAGCATTAACAATCTGAATTAGTAACTACAAGTTCATTATCTAAGAGTTAGCATTGACAAAGACATATGTAATATGATCATACCCTTGTACCTTATTTAGCATGATCTATGTCAAGTTTCACCTCACTTTCATGTCAAGACCAAATTTTCTTGGGTCCTTGTCATTGGCTATGTAGTACTAAGTGAACTTGGCTACTACTTATGGTGAACTTATGAGGTAATGAAGGCCCATAGATATTATTCAAATATTCACTTGGTTACCATCTTGCACAATGAGATTCAAGATATGACACACGCATAGCCGTCATATTCGTCGATGTGTTATCAAGAGTTATAGAAATAGTCTTATTATCTATCTTAAAAATTATCAATTATGTCCAGTATAAGCTTGGTAATGGCCACTCCCATGCGTGATTCGCAATTAACTTAAATCCTATGATTCTATTGTTTAGCTTGTAATCATCATCTAAATAGTTAGCTACAACACTAGGGTAGGCACTTCTCTGGTGCGAAGATGTCCAAATATCTAAAGTTAAAGCAAAAGAGAACTAAACTTATATGAGTATTTTTTTAGTGCTGCTAGCCCCTGTTGATAAATCTGTAAAATATCAAATATGGTAGTTCTCTTACTGACATGTTGGTACTGTGGGCAAAAGCTATGTTGGATAATTCTTTCACACATGCGACTTTCATCCATCCTAATCGGTTGATCTTTGGAAATAATATATTTAGCAATTTTCTCATGGACAAAAAGAGTTGTATACCCAAGTACTAACAGAGCCATCGACCTCAAAGTCCAGCTGCGTTTGGACTCCTCTCCCTCACCTGTGCACCCCCATCTTGTTCAAGCATGTTTAGTAGTGTTGGTTCAAGTGCCTCATCTCTCCACCTGTACAAGCAATTAATCAAGCTTTGTAATAATTACAAGTTACGATCTCTACCATTTGGCCATCTCGGATTTCCTAGCTTGAGGTCACGTGTTTCTAGCATGACACCCTTCATCCAGTAGTGCCAATGCCAGACTTGGACCCAACAACGTTGCTATCTGTGGAAGGGGGAGAGAAATCTAGTGTCCTGATCAGCTCTGGACTGCTTGGTACTCCTCGTAGTCCTCTGTATCGTCCATATAATTGTCCTCTATATTGTAATCTCCCATGTTTGGAGCTCAGCATCAATGGGAGTTGGAGCCGGAGGAGGACTAGGGGAGCATTGCTACTACGGGCCGCTGCCGCCTTCGTGCTATGACTCCTCGATAGCAATACCGTTACTAAGCTTGGTCATTCCCACCACCACCTTCATGATATGACTCCTTAGTAGCATACTGCTACTGAGCTTTCTATTGTATAGATTATTGAGATTACTGAGTAGAGCAAAGAGAGAAGAGAAGCTTGATGCTTCAATGGTAAAGAAATTGGTAAAGGAGGTGGGTTTTGTAGCCCTGGAGGAGAACGTTGCATTGCCCATTGTCTCTCAGCTCCACCAATCCTTTTCCTTCTTCCTCTGCTTTGTCTTGTCACTGGAATGGGTATGCCACTGTTGCAAAATCTGCTTCCCGACCATTGCCTCTCTCCCTCCCTGCACATTGCTTCTTTGCTCCATCTTGTCACTGGTAGCATGCTAGTTGCTAGGCAACCGTTGTCTAATACTTGCCTCCTGTGGCGCCCTTGTTGCCTAATCCCCTCCAGTTTCCTCCGTCGTCTCTCTCCCTTTCCCTCTCCGCCTCCCCGGCTGCTTCTCCCCTCCCCCCTCCACCTCCTCGGCTGCCTCTAACCCACCCCACCTCCCCCGCCGCCTCTCCTCCACCCCACCTCCCTCCCTAGCCTCCTCTCCCCTAGACCACCTGCCTCCCCTGTTACCTCTCCTCCACCCACCTGTCTCCCCTGCCGCCTCTCTCCCTCTCACATTCTAGGTGCAGCATGGCCCGCCATTCATGCTATGCTGCTCTAGCATAAAAACGGTTGTGTCGTATCGTGCTTAGGCCGAGTCATGCCAGCTGGGCCCTGAGCTGGCCCAGAAATGGCCAACCTAACTTCCAGATCTACTATTATCTATTGGGAAGGGTACTTATGGCAAATGGTCTATGACAACGCTTCTTGGAGTAACAAAGAAGGATCCAGTAAAAGCTAGCTAAAAGAGAATATGTGCTATATGTATGGTCTGTGTGGATCTTGTAGGTACTAATTGTTGTAACGGTACAAATGAAAGTTTGAGCTCAAGGAGAGCTCAGCCGGTTGGAAATCCAAGAGTCAACGGAGATATTTTCATTACCAGTTCAAAGATGTACACTTGTGATTCTATCGTCATGATGATAGATTGGTGCCTTGTCAAACAGTTTCATGATGTTGCATATCTAACTGTAGCTTTTTTTAAATTTTGTTTTGCTCATGCTTGTTTCTCCACATAATTGTACAGCTAGATTTTCCGCCAATTGATAGTTATAAAATAGTTTCTATGGATGTACAATACTGCCATCCCCTTTTTTTGTGTCAATGTTTAGAGTTCATTTCTTACATGATTTCTTTTCCAACTTAAGCATACAAGTCATTGTTGATCGTATCATATTTTTTTCAATAATAAATATCATTTGTTATTGGGTTGTACTACCATCTAACAGATGGATTAGATTATTCGCTTTTTGACTGATTAGTGAACTTCTATTTTTCCTCTTTTCTTGTTTAGTTAAAAAATATGTAGGATTCTTCTTCTTTTGTGATTAACATAGAGCCTCCAATATCCCTCCATTTCTTTTTATAAGGCTTATTTTGACCAAGCACGTGCATTAACAAGGTCATATGGTCAATACAATGGTAGATAGAAATGACTATAATATCCCTGTGTGTATTATATATTGCCTTAGGAATAAGGTAGAAAATAGTTTGTGTGAATATTAATTTACTTGTAAATACAAGAGAGAGAAAAGATAAATGAGAGCAAAAGAGAAAATTAGATTTTTAATTTTATAGCGAATTTAATGATGCTCTCTATTTTCCCCTTTCATATGATCAGTGTATATGGAGTACTCTTTTTATTCGGGAACATAACCCCTTTCCATTAGCCAACTGAAATATTCTATATCCTTTTTACATATATTAATGATTAAAGTTTTACACTTCCTCTATCCCGTAATACAAGTCTCTATCCTTAGGAAGCATCATCCCATAATGTAAGTCTACTGTAGAGATCAAATGTGTGACTATTGTAATATTTTTATGATATATCTTAAAGGGTGGATGTATAGTCCAATAATATTATTTTTTTTATCAAATTTAAAGTTTCTTTATTTGGTCTGAATGTATAGTGAATTTTGGACTTATATTATGGATCGGAGAGAGTAACTTTGACAGCATGGCCCCACGCTGACAGTTGTTTAGTGATGGAGGGAGAAACAAAATTCAGAATAAAAATCGAGGCGAAATTGCTTGCATGTTATCTCTCTTCAAGGCTTGAAGGTCAACTCTCCTAGTATCAGAATTTTCTTCACTCCAGTTCTCCTCTCCTATTGTTTGACTTCAAATTCACCACCAAATTAACTTCTGGTACTGGGATTTGGGTCTATTTTATTCCGAAATCTTGATATCTAGAGCTAACTGATATATATATATATATATATATATATATATATATATATATATATATATACGTAATTTTCCTATATATATATATATATATATATATATAGAAAATTACGTATATATATATATATATATATATATATATATATATATATATATATATATATATATATATATATATATATATATATATATATATATATATATATATATATATATATATATATATATATATATATATATATATATATATATATATATATATATATATATATATATATATATATATATATATAAAACACGAGACGCATAGAGATCTACGTAAACAGAATACGTAATCGGAGTAATTGAGATCGGTCCGTCTAGTGCGCCAAGAATCTCCGCTAGTCAGAAATTGAGACCTAGGATATTATATAACGGGTCATGTTTAAGGTCAACCATTTGTAATCGATCTTGAATACACATGGATTGATCTGTAGCCGGATTCACGTGTAAAGAGGATACTACCATTCGTACATCCGTCTGCTATGGTAAAGTGAAAATTCTTCCATAAGTCCTTGCTTTGACATTCATATATGCGGATTAACTAGCTTAATTACTGGAATGCTTCTACTCAAATGCAGGTACACATATATAAAACATTAACATGGAAAGAGACAAAGAACTTGTATAGCCGGCTGATGAAGGCATGGTTGTCTGTGGCGCACCATCCCCACGATCTAAATCGGACGGTACGTAGCTGGAAGGAGGGCAAAGCAGCAACTGCATGCATGATGCACCCACGACTCACAGGTCCATGTCATGCACGCATGCATGTAAGATAGAGCCTGTTCTTTTTAGCTGAGACTTATAGCTTTTGGTTACGGTTTATAGTTTTTGAGCTGTTTATACGAAAGATTACAGAATAATAGAAACTCACGTACAATTTTTGTCAATATAAATGAAGTCAGTACAGTATGAGTATGTACTACAATTAACTAGTAGATACTATCTTAAAAAACACTTTATTTAAAATCTAGTAACTATAAAAAAATCAAAAACTGAAAAGAACGATACCATAGACTAGCTACGTACATACTTCACCGCCGCTTCGTGAGGATTTACAGCAAAATCTTGTTGAACGTGTCGACCGGCCCGGGTAGGTAGAAGTGGAGGCAGGCGATCTGCATCCGCTCCGGCACGCCGTTCGCGAACGGGTCACGGTGCATGTACGGGCCGGGGTGCCCGTCTGGCCGCATCGCCGCCAGCTTCGTCGCGTCCACACCTCGAACCCCGTTCCGCCGCCCCACCACCATTCCTCGTCGCCGCGGGCTCCGCCTCCTCAAAGATGACGCTCCTCACACTACTACAAAAGACGCTATACTGGACGGCTACATCACAGACGGTTCCGTATGAACCGTCTGTGATTAAACTGTCACAGACGGTTTATACTGACAACCGTCTGTGATGTTTTCACAGACGGTTATTAATACGAACCGTCTGTGATAATTGAGACATCACAGACGATTCGTATTTAAGAACCGTTGGTTTAAGTTAAAGTCTGTGTTTACGGTCTATAAATAGACTAGTATACATCCTTTGTAACATAAGCTTATAGCTTCCCAAGCTTTAGCTGTATTCTGATGAATATCAATGTAGTAAGAGATTGTGTGATCAAAAGATTGAGAACCGGAGCTCCTCTGTTTTCTCTATCCCTTGCTTTCTTGAGTGATCTATTCCCACCAACTGATATCAGAGCCCCAGGTTCGAGTCTAGCGTTGCGGTGTGTTTGTGCTGTTTTTCAAAGTTGAAGCTATGGCTTCGAGTTCGGGCATCAGAATGGCGCAGTTGATGATTTCTGTATTCTCAGAAGAAAATTACGATATGTGGAACATCAAAATGCGAAGACTGCTACTATCGTAAGGGTTGTGAGGTATTGTAGAGAACGGCTATAAAAAGTATGCCACTGAAGATGTTCTTACACTAGAGCAGAAAAAAATCTCTGGTAGAGAACTAGATGATGGACGCCAAGGTCTTGTTTTTATTCAATAAGGTATTGTGGAAAGTTTATTTTAGCGGAATATTGACACGAAGAAATCGAAAGAAGCTTAGGACAAGCTAAAGGGGAGTTTCAAGGTTCCGCAAAAGTTTTAGCAGTAAATCTACAAACTCTGCGAAGGTAGTTTCAAAATCTGTAGATGAAAGAATATGAGAAGATCAAATATTACTTCTCGAGGGTCATCAAGGTTGTGAATTAGATGCACACCTATGGTGAAGACATTACCAATCAAAAGATTGTCGAGAAAATTTTGATCGGTTTACCAGAAAGTTTGAGTATATTGTTGTTGCAATTGAGGAGTAGTGCAAAAATTAATGAGTTCGTTGGAATCACATGAAGAGAGAAAGCTAGAACGGGAAGGTAGATCAGTTGAAAGCGCTTTCCAGTCAAAGTTGAGATTCAAATCCTACAATTCTAGAAATAGTGAGAATTATCAAAGAAGAGGTGATCCCATGCAAGATGTGCAGAAAAAGATGGCCCAACATAGAAGAGAAAAGGATACAGCTAGTTCTAAATTATGGTATGATATTTGTAAAAAGTACAATCACACTACATATATGTGCTAGAAGAAAATAACTTGCAATAAATGCAAGAGGTAGGGTCACATCACTAGATATTGTAAATCCTAAGATAATAATCAGGCAAATTTCTTAGAAGAAGAGGATAATTCAGAAGGGACAGTTTATTCTTACCAAATTGTCCAAGGTAAAAAAAAGATACTTGGATTATGGATAGTGGATACACAAACTATATGTTTGCCAATCAGGGTATATTTTGAGAAGTTGACTCGTTATATCACGCAAAGTTACGCATGGGAAATGGTTCTTTAGTCCAATATGAAGTTAAGGGTTGTATAACGGTCCAAATGGAAGATGGTTAAAAATTTATTCGGGATGTTTTATTGTACCCAATTTGAAGCAGAATTTACTAAGTGTCGGGCAACTACTAGAACATGGGTACGCTATTCATTTCGAAGATTTCTCTTGCAAGATATTAAATTGTAAGAATGAGAATCACCCTATAGTAAAGGCGGATATGAAGAAAAATAGGAATTTTCCACTAAAAAATGAGTTATCCAAATCAATTGACTTTACGAAGTGGGTTGGTGATAACTCCGAATTATGGCATAAGAGATTTGGCCATCTCAATTACAAAGCCCTCAAGCTATTCAGAACTAAAGGTATGGTACAAGGTTTACCATTTATTAAGTTGAAGTCTGATCCATGTGAAGGTTGTATTTTCGGCAAACAAATTTGGGCATGTTTTCCTCACGAAGGAGCTTGGCGAGCATGTGCACCCTTGGAGTTAGTGCACGGTGATATTGTTGGAAAAATACCAACAATGACAAAAGGCAATAATTGGTATTTTATCAATTTTATTGATGATTATACAAGGATGACATGGGTTTATTTCTAAAAGAGCGATCATAAGCACTATAAGTGTTTAAGAAATTCAATGCTATGGTGGAAAATCAAAGCAAATAAAAAATTAAGTTGTTACACAGTGATCAAGGTGGTGAATATATCTCAAAAGAATTTGATAGGTATTGTGAAAATGTTGGCATTCAAAGATAATTGACAGCTGCCTACAGCCCTCAGCTATATGATGTTGCTGAAATAAACAATCGCATAATTAATGATATGGTCAATTCTATGTTAAAATAGGATGCCTAAATCATTTTGGGCAGAAGCTATGAATACACTAGTTTATATTCTAAATAAAAGCTCAACAAAGGCGGTTATGAACCATACACCATTTGAAGCATGGTACGGTCATATGCCAGTGATAAGCCATATGGAGGTATTTGGGTGTGTTTGTTATGCCCAAGTACTAGCTCAAAGGCGAGTTAAATTTGATGATAAGAATGTCCTTTGTATATTTGTAGGCTATGCCGAAGGCACTAAAGGATATCAGCTTTACCACTTAGAAAAGAAGAAGATCATAATTAGCAGAGATACGATCTTTGATGAAAAGGCTTCTTGGGACTAGGAAGCAACTAAGATTCAAAAGAATTAGTTGATACAACAATGGTTATCTCATTAGGCCAACTGTAAGTTTTGGTTGAGCAATAGGAGCAAGGTAATGCTCCAAGTCAAGATGGATCGAGTTCAAGTTTGACCTCGTGTTCTAGATCAAGTTCTAGCCCATGTGCTAGCGAGCAATTGAGTACTCCAGATTCAGCACCACGATAGGTAAAGAGTCTAGCACAAACTTTTGAAGAAGCAAAAAATCACCTGAATTGGGTAAAAGACATGGAAGATGAGATTCATATGATTGAGAAGAATAGCACTTGGGAGATAGTTGATCGACCAAGAATTGAGAAGTTATTGGAGTCAAATGAGTTTATAAGACAAAGTTAAACCTAGATGGCTCAATTCAAAAATATAAAGCAATACTTGTGTCGAAAGGCTTTAAGCAAAAGCCTGGTATTGACTACTATGAGACATAAGCTCCAAATAGTTATTGCTGTAGCAGCTCAAAGGAAGTGGAAGCTAAGTTATATCAGCTTGATATTAAATCGGCATTTCTAAATGGCTATCTCAAAGAAGAGATTTATGTTGAGCAGCTAGAAGGGTCTTCTGTTGAAGGGGGGGGGGGGCAGAAAGCATGTTGTTCAAGCTTAAGAAGGTATTGTATGAACTCAAGCAGACACTGAGAGCATGGTACAGTCAAATTGACAAGTACTTCACGCTCAAAGGATTTGAAAAAAAACAAGAGCAAGCCTATCTTATATGTCAAGAAAAGAGGTATGGATATACTAGTTGTCTCATTATATGTTGATGACTTGATATATACAGGCAACTATGAAAAAATCATGCAAGAATTCAAAAAGGATATGATATAAACGTATGAAACGAGTGATCTCGACTTGCTACATTATTTTCTAGGTATAGAAATATGCCAAAATGATAATGATATTTTTATATCAATAAAAAATACATAGAATTTTTTTTGAGGAAATTCAAAATGCATGAATGCAAATCATTTGCAACCCTCTTGATGCCAAATAAGAAATAAAAGATAGAAGATGGAGGAAATAAAGCATATCCAACAATTTATAGAAGTTTAGTTAGAAGCTTGTTATACTTGAGTACGACACGACCATATATTATGTTCACAACCTATTTGTTATCAAGGTACATGGGTAGCCCAAGTCGATTACATTTTTCCGTTGCAAAAATAGTTTTACGATATGTCAAGGGAACATCATATTATGGCATTTGGTACAATTCAAGACTAATCGGATACATAGATAGTGATTGTGTAGGACCGAGAACAGTGACTAGACGGTGGGGGGGGGGGGTGAATAAGAGTTAGAACGATTAAATGCTTTTCCAAATATTTTTCAAAGGAGAAAGCAAAGCTCTTCACTATAATAGCTATAAGAAGCTATGAAGGTCTAAGAAAAATAAAGCAAAACAGGGTTTTAGCCTTTTGGCCAATCAAACCATCAACTAGGGGCCGGTTTAACTGGTCTGGGTTGGTCTGACCACTACAAGCCCGATCTAATCGCTCCCTCCTAGTAGAACATGTTTTAGCACTATTTCAAATCCAAAAATTGATGACACTTTTGATCAACAACTCCAAAAGACCTAAAACTTGGGATGCACCTTCTCTACGATATCAAGAATCTATTCCAAGTATGGATCGTGAAGATCAATACCAAAGTTTCTACCTTTATCCAAAACATGAAAGGCTGCACCAAAAGTGGGCAAAAGAGGAAAACAACGATCTGCTCTTGCTCGTGAGTCCTAGATAATCTAGATGACGGTAGATGAGTTCTCACATATCATAGCAAGCTAAATAACAACACGAATTCAACCCAAAACACCTACAAGAGCAAAACCCTAAAATCACCTCTCTTTTAAGAAAAACCAAGCAAACTCAAGAACTTCCTCAGGATGTGATCTTATCTCCAGGAGATATCTTCACCTCTTACACATACTTGGCATAAGAAAAGATCAAGAAAAGAGAAATCCAAACAAGAAAGCCAAGAAAATCAAAAGCACAAGAGGGAATTTATGGCACTACTCACTTGAACAAACTTTAGATGTTCATTTCACTTAGAGATGAATGTTTTATAGCCAATCCCTTAGGAAGATAAAACTCTAAGCCTAGAGAATACATACAAAAGGTTCCAACATAAGGAAACGCTAACTCTGATTTTGGAGTCTAACATGACTCAACTCAATACAAAGCTTATATAGTAGAGGTTCCTCACCTCTCACTTAACCCTAACAAATAGGTACTCCTTAGTGGATCACACCACTTACATATGGGAAAACTCGGTAACCCACACACAACTGAGTTTTACATTAAACACACTTGCATATTTTTCAAAGCGCGACTTCCCAAAGACTAGACCTAAATGTCACCTAAACAACTTAGGCTAGCATCATAGTTTTGCAAATCATCACTCTACCTGGTTTTGGACAATTGCCTCAATTACCACCCATCAATCTTCACGATGATGCAATGTCCATGACTTGTCACCACAATCATATGCCTGAGTCGAGGTCATCACCACTTGAAACGCCCAATCCTATGGAACACCACATCACTCCATAGTATGTAATGCCCATCGCCTTGCCACCAAGATTGTATACCTACTATTTGGAATGTCACCACTTGAAGCGCATAAGTCCAATTGGCACACCACATGCATGTGTTGCCTCTTCATGACCCTTGTCTTTCTCCCATGCTTCTCGGCTTGAGATGTTGCTCCACCTGGACTCGCATGACATACCATGGCCTCAGGACCCCTTCCGTAGCTCGGTCTCGCTGCTAGCCACAACAATAATCAAAGTACCTGCACACCAAAGAATAAAGCAATCGATCTAAGCACAAATGACATACACTTGACTCTCAATTAGTAAAACATATGCATGGACTTACACCTTGACTAATACATACATAGAAACCCCATGACCACCACTTGCATGGACACACCATGACTAACACTGTATGGACACCTCCATGACTCACAACCAAAACAATAAACACCTCTATGACTCACAACCAAAACCACAGATTAACCTCAACTCAACTCAACTCAGCAGGGGTCAGTCTGACCGTGGCTAGCAAGCCAGCCAGACTGCCCTAGTCCCACCGGTCAGATTGCAGGCCAATGCCGATCTGACCACAACCTGTCAGCAATCAGACCACTATTCGAGGCAACACAGGTGACAGTGCAAAAACTCACAATAATCAAACTCAATCAAAGAAAATAAGATTCAATCAATGTCAAATACTCATTATTCTTATGGGGCTGCCACCACATGGTATTACATAATGCTTATTTAGGGTAATCAAGCTGACATCAATCCCCATACGCCAAAACAAAGCCAAGCCACCATTCCATCCCTCACAATCTTTCACCAACATATTCATCATACCCAAGATCCACTTGAAACATCATGTTCTCTTCTCATCCAACTTGGTTTGTGTCGGAACCCGGAGCAACAACTCCTGGATCCTCTGTGTAAATCGCACTAGTCTAGGATCAGCTAGTGCACACAGTACAACAAAGATACATATCAAGCACAAATGACCAACTTTATTAAATAAAAGAGTATGACCTTATGGCCAAGTCTTACATCAACACCCATTGGCAAAGATAAATAAAGCAAATAACTGAGGAAGCAAACTGATAAAAGCGAAGCCCGAGCCTGCCCACAGGCAAATGACAGTAAGACGCGGCCTATTTGTCCAGGTCTTCACTGTAGTCGACGGCATCTTCCTCTGTATGGAGATTGTAAGGTGAGTACAAACTTGTACTCCGCAAATCACACAGAGAAATGCAACATAATGATAAAGGCTTCAATGGAAGGCTTATAAGGTTAGTTTGCATAAAACAATATTTAAAGAAATACAGTAAATAGATTGAAATTGCTGAATTTAATACAGTAAGTAAAAACAATAATTGTAATAAAAAATAATACCGCCAGTACAGGCTTTGACCAAACACCTACCTATTCACGGGCATCTCACCCGGACCATCTTTTTCAAAAGATCACGTATGGATTCCATCCATCCACATGCTTTCACTGCGCAACTATGATGAATTCCATCCATCCACATGCTTTCACTGCGCAACTATGATGAATTCCATCCATCCACCAGATTTCAATCTCTCACGGATTCCATCCATCTGCAAGGTTTTCTTCTCCCATGGATTCCATCCATCCACAAGGTTTTCAAAAATATTTTTAAAAAAAAGTCTAATCCAAGAAAACATTTTACTCGGCATGCCCATGACCGTGGGCACGGCTATCCTGGATAGATTATATACTCTACAGAGGTTGTACAGCTTTACCCACAAGACACGATCATCCCATATTACCACGCGATTACATACTTCCTTATGTGTGCGGCGAGGAGTCGTGACAAGGCCTTTACAATGCAAAATCTTCAACCTGGCCAACTCTAAGGTTTCACCCCAGTAAGGAATCCATTAGACCGGAACCCCCTCTTGAGCCTGAGTGAGACTTCACATGGCTTAACCATGCTCACTCAAGTGAGACTTCTCATGGCACCAACCACGCTCACTTTCAACCTACAACTTGACTCAGGTTAGGACTTCACAAATTATTCAGCCAGTGCTATCCCATACCAGCCATGTGGTAGTACGATAGGGTTTTGCAACAGTAGCTCACAGACCAGTCCTTAATTGACTTAGGCCTAACCACATACCCCTGTACACGACAATCAACCCTGCGTCTACGAATAACAGGGCATGCCTGCACCACCAACAAACCATTTGCCTAAGTCTAAACCAGTTTTTATATTTTGTTTTCAAAATATTTCATAAACCTTCTTGACTCATCAAAGTCAAGAGTACATTTGAAAAGCTTATCATTTTATGTGAAAAGTTCATCATTTTATATGAAAAGGTATCCAAAAACAAATATTATGGCTAAGCAGGTCTAAGCACTTGATTTAAACTCTCTAGTCAATACTAGTGTACAAACTAGAGTTTGATTCTAGGGTGACAAGGTATCGAGAAATTCAATATCAATGGAGGAATTAACAAGTAGGCAATATCTAAATTTAAACTAGATTGAAATACGTTGAATAGAAATATGCATGCAGAATAATTTAAAACAACATAATTTTATTTTAAAATCTGAGATCAACATGATCAAGGAGTGTGACTTGCCTTGCTCTTCAATTTGGTGCAAATCTTCGTCTTTGAATTCTCCCAAATCGTCGAAGTCTACACGTGAAAATAACCCACCAAACTCAAATAAATTCAAAATAAATTCAAATGAACTTCAAATATTTGAATTGAGGCCAGAAATGGATAGAGGGGAATTTTTGATGAATTTAGAAATTTGAATGGGCTCAATCGGAGTTATGATGAAGAAGAACGGGCTCTCGGAAGTTTAAAATCGGGGAAAATAAAAATTCTGGATTTTTATAATTATTTTTCTAAAGAAAAATGGGAATTATTACATCAGCAGAGAATTTATTTTTGGCTGAATTATTTTTCAACGGGAAAATGGATTAATTCCACCATGCTGGCGTCAGCCCTGGGGTGGGCTGGCTGACAGTAGGCCCTGGTCTATGGACCGGGTCCACAGCGAGGGGAAATGGCCAAGGTGGCACGCGGGTGAGGCGTGGCAGCCAGGCGCCTGCGTGGC
The DNA here is from genome assembly GCA_017311315.1 of Dendrocalamus latiflorus. NCBI lineage: Eukaryota > Viridiplantae > Streptophyta > Magnoliopsida > Poales > Poaceae > Dendrocalamus > Dendrocalamus latiflorus. The sequence goes on along the minus strand of CM029660.1, from coordinate 28,581,224 downwards.
ACCCTCGTGGTGGCCACGTCGGCTGCCACCTCGCCCTCGGCGCTGACGTTGCGAGCACTGGCAGGGAGGACTCGGGCACGGCAGTGGGGGCGCAGCTCCGGTGGCTGGCGGCGAGCGGCGATGGGCGCAACTGGGAGAGGAGGAGGGGAGTCTAGCTCACCTTGTCGCGGAGCTCGGCGGGCACAGGAGGCGACTGGCGGCAAGGGAGAAGCGGCGGCGGCTCGGGGGGCTCCGATGCGGCGGCGGTGGAGCGCTTGGGAGGGGAAGGGGAGCGCAGGGGAGGTGCAGCGAGGAGAGGCGGCGCTCGGGGCGGCATTTATAGGGGGCGGAGGGGAGCGGGCCGGCGGGAATTTCTCACCGGAGTTGGGAGGTGGGTGGCGGCGGTTGCGGAGAGAGGAGGCCGAGTGGGCGCAGATCCGGCGCGGGGTGGAGAAGGTGGGGGTGCGGGTCTTACAGGGGAGGCGGCGCATGAGGGAGACATGGGTGGGCGTGAGGTGGCCGATGGGTAGAGCGGAGGCAGTAGTTGCGGCGGCAGCGCGGGAGGAAGAAGGGGCGCCGCACGGGGAAGAAGCACCCGACAGGTGGGCCCCGCGCGCAGAGAGAGAGAGAGAGAGGAGGGAGGCGCAGGCGGCAGTGATGATGACGTGTGGCCGAGGGGCGAATCGGGCGGCTAGGGGGGTTATGCGGGGCAAACGGGCCAGATTGGGCCGGCAGGGGCAACGTGGCGCAATCCAGGCCGCATGCATGTCGAGCGAGGGAAGGGGACAGGCGGGATGGGGCGAGCGGTGGGGATGGGCCGGGGAGGGAGGACGTGGGCGGATCTGGTCCGCACACATGTCGGACGAAGGGGAGGGAAGGGATTTTGAATTTAATTTTTGATTTCAGATTTTCATCAAAAGCCTAGAAAATTAAATATAGCTCAGAAAAATATGAAATAACTTCCAAAAATTCCAGAAAAATTCACAGAAGTTCCTGGAGACATTTTGGACTTAATAAAAATATTTTCAACTAATGTTGGTATTATATATTGATATTTAAAATACTTTTTAATTTCAAAAATAGATTTTGAACTCAGAAAAACCACCCAGAAAACCAAATAAGAGCCAAATAAATCCAAATAATTAATTTGACATAGGATTTTTATAGAAAATCAAAATATCATTTTATTTAATAATTATTTTTAGGTTTTACTTAAAATATTTTTTAAATCCAGCCTTTTCAAAAACAGAAATTCAGTGCAAATCAAAAATTAAAATTTAGGCACCAAAACATATGTTTTTATTTTAAACCAAATTAATTTAATTTAAGTTTTTTTCTAAAATTTTTGAAATAAACAGCTGGGCTGTTACAGTTTGAGACAAGAAAAGAATGTTCAAAACCTCCTGCTTTTGAATGTCTAGAAGCCCACGAACTACCAGGCAGTTCCCCAAGCCCCGACAGTTCCAAGCAATTAGCTTCATTGGGCTCGATAGGGCTATCCTACAACCATGCCTTCTCAATATTTGTTAGATTAGTGCTACCCACCTCCTGAACACCTTCCCTCCAACAAATTTTCTTCGCCTCATGCTCCTCCTCCTCCTCATCAATCTCCATGTTAACCCTAGCTCTCTTTTTTTAGACACCTTCAGTCCTTCCCCTTGACTACTATTCACCCTCGCCTGTCTTTTAAAAGTGCCTCATGTCTTCTTTTCCACGTCCACCTTTTCCTTCCTCATGGACTCCTCAACCATGACACAGTTTTCTTCTTGCATGGAATCAGCTCCCTCAAACTTAACACTATCCTAGTCATTCTCACTTGTTGGCTGCACAAGTGTTCTACCTACCTAAATAACATGTTTCCCTTCAATCTGCTACCTATCATCAATCACATTTGTGTTCAACTTTGATGCATTGTTGAAGTCCTACCATTCCCACCTCCTCCATTACTTTGTGTAATCTTCAAGGGGCTTGTCACCTCCTGATTCTCCTTGTTCTCACCTCTATCCCCATCACCGTTACATGAGCTACTCCCTTTCTTTACTTTTCTCCAATCACTCACATCACTTTTGCCACTTGAGCGGCTCCCCCATGATAGAGATCTATTAGAGCCATGCCTACGCTCATCTTCTTTATACTTCCTTTTTGGGGGTCAATTATCGTAATGACAAGTTCCACTGTTACGATCACCTATCAAGCATGATTTATCAATTTGGATGATAATCCCACATAGATGGAAAATTTTGAGTAGAAATTTGTATTCAAAAGGACACCATATTTTGTTCTCTTCCTCAACCTCCACCATAACGCCCCTTAGGAGAGGTTTACGAATGTCAATGCGAATCTTGACCTAGAGACAGCGTGCCATTGTTGTACCATCTTCATCCACATCAACATCCGAACTCTGGCCAACCAACTCATCGATGATCTCCCCTGTATCCTTAGACATCATCATCATAGGAGATTTACCCACCCTAATCCAAATGGGGATTTGGTTGAATTCCATCTCCTCCACTGCCTTAGCCTCATCATACATCACCATTACCAACGTGCCTTGTCTATGCTCGCCGAGAATGGACCCTCCTCCAAAGCCTGTCGTCTACCTTCAGGTTGATTGAACAAGAAGAAAAAAATATTATCCCCCATCTCCTTAATAGCCATCCCCTTGCTAGGTTACCAAATCTTCCCCAAGGTATGCAAGATAACATCAGCGTACCCACCATGTGCCAACATTAGCTTAAGACAATTTTTACAGTACCTTGTGCTTCTCAACCAAGTGGTAGTATCTTTTTCTATTTTAAAGAATGGCATTCTATGTCCAATATCTTGAACAAAGTATGGAGATCAGAATAAATAGAATAATGATTAGAAAAAAGAGAAAATTCTTTAGCTAGATAAGGGGTGGATGTTCTTTTATTTGGTTGTTGTTTGCTCTTTTCTCTCTTCTTGATCTTGATCTTGTGCTAAGGATGTATAAGAGATGGTTTTTCCTTTAGGAGGTCAAATCCTATTCATCTATATTCTAGTCACTAGTTGGAACAAAGTCTTAAAGTTGCTCGGTTTTGGGTTGAACAGGGTATAAAGTTGGTTTTCTTGTTTCAAGGGGTTTGTCTTGGTTCTTGCTATGAGAAATGCTACCACGTGTGGCTAATCATCGTTAGTCATATTGACTTAGAATCCTCCCTTGTGCTACTCAATTTTTTTTATTTTGATCGGGTTTTGGTGCACCTTGAGCTTGGGAGCAAAAAGTTTTAGCTTTGGAAAGTTCTTACTAGATTTCTGAGTGTTCCAAATTCTTAGGTTTTGACTGGAAAATGCAAAACCACAACTTGTGGCCACAAGCTTTATCATGACCATTGAAAATGCTCTGAGATCCGTGCCACTAGGGGAGAGGAATACATTTCTGTATACTCTTAAAAAAACTTATATTTCAGTGAAGTGCACATGCACATATACTCTTCAAAAAACTTGTATTTGGGTGAAGAGCACATGCACATGTATGATGGTGCATTGGAGGGGTGAGCCTTAAATGTTTTGGAGGGTCAGAAAATTTGTGAACATGTTTTTGTTTCAATTTTTGTTCAAGTTTTGTGAACATGTTTTTGGACCTAAATTTTGAGCATTTTTCATTCAAGTTTTGAACCAATTTGTGATGTTTCTGTTTCACAATTTTGAGCATTTTTGTGAACACTTTTGTGGTTTTTTTTTGTCAAATTTTAAACATCTTTGAGGTTCATTTTTCTGGTCAAATTTTCAACATTTTTTCGGTTCAAATTTTTTTATCACTTTTGTTGTTCATTTATCTGATCCAATTTCGGGTTCAAATTTTCAACCTCATGTTCAAAAAATTGCAAGAGGTTACATTTTTAGGATTTTATCTACAAAACGATGCAAGAAAAAACCGCAAGAGGTTGCTATTAGGGGAGTGGCGCCCACCTTGGCTTAACTAGCCTATTGTGCCAAAGGCCAAGTGAATGTATAATTTATGTGGCCAGCCCAAAAAGGTTCTACCAAGGAAAGGGCACATTTGCACTTATTATTACTGACCCCAACAAGGGCATTATGTAATCAACCTCCTCGTGGCTATAAATATGGCTCTTAAGGCGCCATGTAGGAGAGAGCCCATTTTTTTTTGTAAGAATAAGCCCAAGTAATAATAGTAGTGTGGTACACATCTTCTATACTACTCCCTAATGTGTCTTAGGCTCTGAGAAACCCCTCTGTGCTCTGACGACATAAAGAAGCGTTTGGTTGGCCTTCCCAAGGGAAAGTAGATAGAGGAGCTGCCAAAGGTACTCTAGTCCATGTGTACCAGGACAACGCATCCTACTGGCTTCACTCCTTCAAGCTACTCTTCGGAGACAAAGTCATGACACTTGAAGAGCTCAAAACAAAGTCCCATTAAGTGTTAGTCCAGGAGCCACTGAGTAGCATGCCGTGTCACTCGACCTTATCGAGGAGGCTCGGGTCTAGGCAACTCACAACATTACGAAGTACGCCCGCATGACTATGGGCATGTTCTTTTTGGCTAAAACTTATGGCTTTTGGCTGTGGCTTGTGGCTTTTAGGCTGTTCGTACGAGAGATTATAGAGTAATAGAAACTCACGTGCAGTTTTTGTCAATATAAACGAGGTCGGTACAGTATGTACTACAATTAACTAGTAGACCCTATCTTGAAAAGATACTCCGTTTAAAAGCTAGTTATTGTAGAAAAGACAAAAAGCAACTTTTAGAAGCTGAAAAGAACAGGCCTAGCTTCCTACAACAAGAAGGTCAAGCCACGACAACAAGCCATAGGTGACCCTGTCCTCGAAAAGGCCATGCACACCGCCATGATAGAGAAGTTGTAGTCCAAGTGGAGAGGACCCTACATAGTCACGGCTTCCTTCCAATCAGGCTCCAACCATCTCTCCACCCTCAAAGTCACAGACCTCAAGCATACTTAGAACGGTGATCACCTCCACTGCTACTATGCCTAACAGTAGGGAACCTAGGCCAGACAAACAACGGTCAACCGCTCCGGCGATAGACCTACATGTCACACTTGTATAAGTGTCATGTAAACCTTACCCGTGCAAACAAGGTCGAATAAACTATCTTTTTGACCCTGACAAAATGAATGTCCAAGTGCGTACCGACTCACTCTATGGAGTCTAAAATAAGTGTCGAGACCCTCCCATGTCGTGGACCACTCTACAAAGTCCAAAACAAGCGTCGAGACCCTCGTGTGTCCTGGCCCACTCTATAGAGTCCAAAATAAGTGTTGGGACCCTCACATGTCCTAGCCCACTCTTCGAAGTCTAAAATAAGCATAAGAAACCTTGAGTGTCCCAGCAGTTGACATCTATTCTTTCCCCTCACCTCCTCCCAATGGAGAACTTGCGCTTCCATGAAAAAGAATGTAGGCACATGCATGAATCCTACTCTATTCTACCGTTGTATTCGACGACACTTGTTGGAAGGGTGGGGTGGGGGACGGAGCGTGCACGAACCTTACTTCATTCTACCACAATCATTGATGGTGCTCATCGGAAGGGTGTGGACGAAGTGCACGTGAACCCTACTTCATTCTATTTCCGTCTTCAATGACGCTCATCTGAAGGTAGGGGATAGAGCTCATGTGAACCCTACTTCGTTCTACCACCATTGTCGATGATGCTCATCCGAAGTGTACGATCATAGTACGGGTGAACACTACTCGTTCTACCATCATCATCGACAATGCTCATTCGAATGGTGGGGGACAGAGTGCACACGAACCCTACTCATTATACCATCATCTTCAATGGCGCTCGTCCGAAGGGTGGGGGACGGAGTGAATGCGAACCCTACTCATTATACCATCATCTTCAATGGCGCTCGTCCGAAGGGAGGGGGACGGAGTGCGCGCAAACCCTACTCGTTCTACCGATGTCTTCAATGATGCTTGACTGAAGGGTAGGGGATGAAGCACACGTGAACCTACTTCGTTCTGCCACTGTCTCCACCAATGCTCATCTGGATAGAGCGTGCGTGAACCCTACTTGTTCTATCACCATCTTCGATGACACTCGTCTGAAGGGTGGGGGATAGAGCGCATGCAAGTACTAGTCATTCTACCGTCTTCTTCGATGATGCTCTAAAGGGTAGGGGATGGAGCGTGCATGAATTACTCATTCTACAGTCATCTTTGAAGATGCTCACCCAAAGGGTAGGGGGTGGAGCGTGTCGTTCTACCATCGTCTCCATTGATAGGGGAGGAAGCGTGCATGAATCCTACTTCGTTCTACTGCCATCTCCAACAACGCTTGTCTGAACAGTGGGGGATGGAGTACGTGTGATCCCTACTTTATTCTTCTACCATCTTTGACAACACTCACCTGAAGGGTGGGGGACAGAGCGCATGAACCCTACTCATTCTTCCACCATCTTCGACGATGGTCATTCGAAGAGTGGAGGATGACATGCATGAACCTACACGTTTGACCCTAGCATGAGGGGTGGGGGACGGACCTAGTCTAATTGCACGTTTGCACACACTCCACCCTAGCACCTAATCTGCAGTTGCCAAATGGAGCATTTAGTTCCCCTTGAATTTTGTCCTTTTAAATCTAGTAGTATTATTGTGACTGGCCATCTCTAGCTATAGCTGCATCTCTTGTTTCTTCTCAACTCTTCATAATGGAAAACTTGAGTCTCTGTGAAGAAGGGACCCCCTTTTAGAATTCAAGGTTTCATGACTAGGGAAGTGAACAATGGTGGACAGAACACGGACTTCGCTCGTTCTACCAGAAGAGGTAAGAAGAGAAGTGAGTCAACGATGGTTCCCTGAGGAGCCAACAGCCGTGTCACTAGAGCGCGCACAAACCCTGCAAAGTTCTACCAAAGCTCTCACTAGTATGGAGGCCACGACCCACTTGGCTTGAATGATAGAAAGTAGGCAAAAGGCAAGGTATGGTGGTGGGCTAATTGCCCTTGTCGGAACTCTCGATCTTTATGAAGTTGGTGGGATGAACATGTGGTCAGGGCCGAAGATTAGCCTAGAAGCGCAAAGACTCCTCTTCTCAATCCCAATGGTAAAGCGCACGACAGAGAAGACAGTCTACAATAGGAAGCCAATCCTCGTCGAGCACCTACCCACATGATAGATAGTAACCACGTGGTCCAGTGAAGCCCAAGTGCAAAGCAAGCAAACAACAAAGCAACTCCCCAAAATAAAATTCCATTTTAAGTGCAAAGGACATCCATGCCCAACATTCCAAAAACAAAACAAAAAGGAAAAAAGACTAGCATAAGGCAATAGTTCATCACACTCTATAGCCTATGCACCATGGAAAGCGTGAGGGAAGGGTTCAACAGCTTCACACCTACTGATCCTCAGCTTAGGCCTTTGCGGTAGCTACACCCGGGGTGGTTCATCATTGCACCCATCCAAGCCATGTCCCCAGGTCCATCGCCATGCCAAGGGTGCGTTGCAAGGATACCTTCATCATGGCCTCACCTAGTTACCCCCAGAGCGCGGACGGACTTTTGTGTCATGTGAAGAGTGTGAAGAATCACTGTGTTGCTGTGGGGAAGGTCAAGTAGGGGGTCTACCAACTCACTCATGTGCCCGCATTCACATGTATGGAGCATCCCAAGGAGTATTTGTGCTATCACTTGCGAACAGTGGTAGCTGTTGACCCGGGCGACGTTCGAGGAAAACGCAGACACATCGCGGATGCGGTGAAATCTGCTCATAAGGTCCTCCGGCCCATGTGACCTGGTGGAATCATGATTGCCAGGTCTGTTAGCATCACCCCTAGAGCTTCCATGGATTCCTAGGTGGAAACGACGAACTGGTCATGGAGGCGGTGGCCCTCCTCCACCTCTAATTCTAGGCGACCCTTCTCCATCTCAAGGGCCACGATCTACTACAAGAAGTTGTTCCTCTCCTTTATCACATGAGCACTAGCCTGCAGTGCAATGGCCTTCATGTCAGCTATAGCCTTCGCAGCCTCCATTTCTAGGAAATAGATGCATTCCGCATGCTCCGCCTGAGAGCCGAGGCATCCTCCTCGGCCTTGTGGGTAGCAACAGCCTCCACCTGGGCGGCACTAAGTTGCTTCTGCAAATTTGTAGACTCATAGATGTGTGGCCGCTTGTAGCACTCGTACCAAAGCCACTGTCAGGACAACAAAGGATGGTATGGATACATGCACCTTACATAAAAAGGCACAAACACAGGGGTTCATCCCTAGGGGGCAGCGTGCTAATGCATGGCATACCTTTGTCTCGCTGGCTTCGGGGGTGCTGAAGAGCAGCTCCGTACCGCACAATTGCAACCCCCTTCGATCCAGGGTGGCGTCAACATAGTCCACCACAGCACGCATGATACAAAGTGCTTTTGGGCGAGGGATGAAGTCCCCAAGGGGTAGCCATCGTACCTCCATGTCTACTACCTCTACCGTAGCAGTCTAAGTATCCTCTGTGCTGATCATACCTTTGACTCCCCGAGTGACCCTGTCACTAGACTCCTACACTCTCGCTACTAGAGAAGTGGGGATTAGCAACAACATGAGGGAGCACATCGCAGATAGCCTCACAAAATCTTGAGAATAGAAGAAAGGGCTCAAACCTGAGGTGGGCCTACCAGAGACGCACACAGAGGCATCGTCCTCACCAGGCATAGGGGCTCCCAAGGGAGACAACATTGATGCAGAGTCCATGATGACACCTGCAGGGATGGAGTTGTTCTAGCCTCAGAGCTAGAATCTTCCTCCAATACGTCCAATGCGACACGATACCCTGTCCTAGGGCCACTAGGGAAGACTCCAACCGAGCATGCTTCGTAGGGCGCCCTTATGAGGAGGACGAAGCAGGCTCCACAGCGGCTTCTAAAGCTATAGCAGTGGGTAGAATGACGTTTGCGGCATTGCCTTCCTTATCGTGCAACGTGCACACCTCGGTGTCATGCCCTCCATCATCTTCCACTTCAAGCCCTTCACCGTCGTCCACCTCACGCCCTTCATCATCATCAACGTAGTGCCCTTTGTCACCACTCTCTTCGTCACCCCCTTCATCCCCCTCCACTTCAATGTCTACGCCCTTGTTGAGTTCATCCAGGCTTGCTACAGTCTCAAGCAGATCGCGAGGGGGCAATGTAGAGGAACAATGGCAATGGGCAGAGGCGAATCTTCACGTCTGTTGGGGTCATCACGGCCGCCAGCATCCTCGCCATCGCTTTCACGAGAGCTGCAAGCCCGACCGTCATTTACTGCAAGAATTAATATGCGGACCGCTTGCTATCATGATATCCTGAAGGCTATGCTCATTTAGGATATAAGGCCCCAGGAACACGGCCGCAACCCTCTTGGCCTCTGCCAACGACAACACTACAATGGTTACGATTGACAGGCATCACAACCATACCAAGCAGGAGGGTTACACAATGTAGACATAGGATATGAAGCCTATAAAGCTTACAGGTAGGGGTGAAAACGGAGCGGATATTTCCCGACCGACCGTTCGTCCGTTTTAATTCGGAGCAGATTCTCGGATATCCGAAATTTTTGTCGGATACGGATACGGATTCGGATATTTTTTGTCGGATACGGATACGGATTCGGAAAATATATTATCCAACGGATACGGAATTATCCGGAAATTGTTCCGGATAGTTACCGGATTATAATCCGGTAACTATCCGGATAACGCAATCGGCCCAATCCATCTACGCGCCACAGCCCAGCCCACGTAACCGGTTAACCGAGCGGCGAAGCAGCTAGACTTCAGAAGTTCAGATCGAGATCGAGATATCAGATCTCGGCTAATCCTCGTCTCCGCCGCCCTTCGCCTGCCTCTCCCTCTCCATCCCCGGAACGCCGCCGCCGTCGGCTCCCGCCTCGCCTCGCCGCTGTCGTCGCCTCCCGCCTGGCCGCCTCTCCTTCGGTCCTCCCCCACGGCCCCACCGCACAGAAGTCGTCGTCGGCTCGTCGCCTCCCGCCTGGTCGCCTGTCTCTCAGTCCCCGGAACGCCGCCGCCGTCGACTCCCGCCTCGCCTCGCCGCTGTCGTCGCCTCCCGTGTAACATCCCAAAAATTTTATTTGCCTTTTATTTGTTTTTCTGGAGTTTATTTGGATTTTCTGGATTTTATTTCAAAGTCTAAAGCAAGAAAATGAATTTAAAATATTTTATTAAAGCCAAAAAGAGTTTATTTGATTTTTCCTAGCCTTCCCTAAATTTTTAATTAATTTTTGAGAATTTTCTGGAATTTAAAATCAATTTTAAAGGTTAAAAAGTATTTTATAAAATTATTAAATGGAAATCTGAAATTAAAAATATTTTTGCTAAGTCTAAAATGCTTCCAGGAATATTCTATAATTTTTCTGGAATTTTTAGACATTAAATATTATTTTTCTAAGTATTTGCAAAGCTTCTAGTATTTTCTGAAAATTTAATCCGAAAATAAAAATCAATTTATTCCAAGCCCGCCACGTGTCGCTCTCAGATTAAATCCACCTCTCTCCACGTTTTAATCCTAGCCATCCACCACAACTTACCCCTTCATAAAATCCAAAGGACATGAGCCATCCACTTGCCACGTGTCAACAATCCGACGGCCCGTACCCCTTCATTCTCCTCCCTCTCTATGACACATGGGACCCACTTGTCATATGTTTCTTCTTCCTCCCCTTCTTCCTCCTCTAGTCTTCTCTCTCTTCCACCATTGATGCCGAATGAAAGCTTCAATTCCCGACCGTTACTACCTCTTTAATCGTCGTTTAAGGGTGGAAACGGAAGCCCTCATCACTCCCCACTCACGCCCGGCCACCTCCTCCCTTTAATCCCCCTCTAAATCCGCGGCCGTTTCTTCTCTCACCATCTATAAAATCCCTCCCCATGCCCGGTTCCTCCTCCCATTCGGCCTCCCTCTCACCGCCGCCCCTCCCCTCCCGTTCGGCCGCCACCCCGCCGCCCTTTGCCGCCGCCCCGGCCGCCTCCCGGCCCGCCTCCCACCGCCGCCCGCGCTTCACCACCGCCGCCTCCTCCTTGCGCCGCCGCCGGCCGCCCCGAGTCCCGCCGCCGCCACCGGTGAGTGCGCCGCCGCCCCACCTCTCCCCGCCGCCGCTCGCCGCCCCGCCTCCGGCCGCCGGCCGCCGGCAAGGCCACCGGCCGGCCATCTCCCGTGCCGCCCGTGCACGCCGCCCGCGTGGCCGGCCTCGCCCGCGTGGTCGCCCGCGTGGCCTCCACGTCACGCCCGCATGGCGCCATGTGGTCGGTGTGCCACGTCGGCAAACCCCGCGGTCCATGGACTTGGTCCACGGTAGACCGGGCCCACCGGTCATTCACATCATTTTCCCGCTCAGAAAATTCGAAATTGCTGACGTCATAAATAGCATTTTTCAGTACAAAAATAATTCCCGAAAACCAGCCTTTTCCTTTTTCCCTCCTGTTAATCTTCCGAAGGCCATAACTTCTTCATTTTAACTCCGATTTAACCCGTTCAAATTTCTAAATTCTTCTAAAATCATAAACTACCCAAATCTAGACTCTTGTTGAATTTTTGAATTTTATTTGAATTTTGTTTGAATTTTCTTTTGATTCTTCGCGTGTAGATTACGACGAATCCGGAGAATATTTCTTCGACGAATCGCAGCAAGACTTCGAGCAAGGCAAGTTACACCTTTGACCATGTTGATCCCAGTAATTTAAATTATTTATGTTGTTTTTAAATTTATATGCATGCGTATTTTTATTCAAATTAGTTCAAATGTGCTTAAAACTTTAGTTACACCCAATTTCCTTTGTATGGCCAATTTCGATATTGAACGAACATACCTTGTCACCATAGATGAAAACCTAGTTGGTACATTAGTATTAACTAGAACACTTTATGGAATTGCTTAGCCATGCTTAGAATAATTCGGGTGGGAAGATTTGTTTCACATAAAATGATAAAGTTTTCGAGGGTATTCTTGACTTCGGTGAGTCAAGAATGATTATGAGATGTTTTCAAACAAATTATAAAACCTGTTCTTAGACTTGGGCATTGGTATGGTGGTGGGTGCTTGCTGGCATGCATCGTAGTTTGTTGACTCGTTGTTGACTGCCAGGCACAAGGGGTATGCGGGTAGGCCTAAGTCAAATTAAGGACCGGTCTGTGAGCTACTAATACAAAGTCACACCGTACTACCACAAGTCTGGAATGGGACAGACCTGGCTAAGTAATTTGTGAAGTTCCATTTTAGTTTTCGCTATAGGCTGAATGTGAGCGTGGCGTAGGCCATGGGAAGTCTCACATGGCACAAGAGGGGGCTCCAACATGTGGATTCATGTTGTGGTGAAACCTTAGTGGCGGCGTAACTAATTTGGCAATGGAACATTGGAACAGCCTTGTCATGAACTCTCAGCCGCACACCTAAGGCAGTGTGTAAATCGCGTGGCAAAACGAGAGAGCATGTCTTGTGGGTAAAGTTGTACACCTCTGCAGAGTAATAAACTATCCTGGATAGCCGTGTCCATGGTCAAGGACATGCTTAGTATGGTTTTTCACGGATTAGACTTTGGTTTTTATTAAAACCTGGTTTGTGGAACTTGTGAAATCTTTTGGAAAGATGGTCCGGGTGGGATGCTCGTGGTTAGGTTAGTGTTTGGTCGGAGCCTGCACTAACGATATTATTTTGTTAAATTCTTGTTTCTATCTATTGTATCAAATTCAGCTTTTGCACTTATTATTGATATTTACTCCAATGATACTGTTTGTGCAAATAAACCATAATATGCCTTCTTTTGTAACCCCTTATGCATGCATACACTCTGTTATATTTCCCTGGTGTAACTTGCGTAAGCACTTCGTGTGCTTACCTTGGGAGTACTTTATGTGCTCACCTTGCTAAAATCTGTTGCCAGAGGATGACGTCTACAACTTCGGTGAGGATGGTGACGACTAGGCCACGTCTTACAGTCAATTCGCCTTGTGGGAAGGCAGGATGGGCTGCTCCTTTTATTTATCTTCCGCTGTTTACTTTTATGTTTGGCCATGAAGCCACCCTATTGTAAACCTGGCCATAAGACCCGTACTCTTGCTTTATAATAAAGTTTGGTTATCATGCGTGATATGTATCACTGTTCAACCTGTGTGCACTAGCTTTTCCTGGGATAGTGCGAATACACAGTGGGTTCTGGAGTTGCTGCTCCGGGTCCCGACAGAGATGGTATCAGAGCATGTTGACCCTAAGACGTGACCGTAGGTAGAATAGAATGGACAACCTTAAGGATTTATTTTTTAAAAAAAAATATTAATAATAAGAATATTTTGAAAATTCTTCTACATCTTACCTCCTTCGTTCCTTCACTCGTCTATTCTTTTTAAAATATAAATATGCATAACTGATGACTAACTCCGTTCCTTTTTCAAAATTGTAGATGGCTGAACGTCCTACCAAAATCACCCATGGAATCCTAGCTGGACACCTAGCCGACTGCCTTTGGAATCTTCTTCAAGAGTTGGGAGTTACAGCACGCCCCGTGTACCAGGGATATCTGGGAACCTTTGGAGATCAAGAATGTTGGAGAGTGGAAGTGCTGATTTACGCCAACTTGGGAGATGAAGAAGCATCTCACACCTTTGATGCTCCTCAACCTCGGGACACCTTCTTCAATGGAGTCCAAGATGCAGCTCGTGAAGCAATCCGGCAGATGAGGGATATCTACGCCCAAGAGCTTCAACGCACCACATTTCGATACTACCCCAGCAAGTACCCTGGCAGCTCCAGCAGCTTCTTCTCCTCGACAGAATTTGAGAGTAACCCTCGGCTCGTTCAGCAGGTGCAGTACACTAAGTCTTTGGACTATGTGTACCAAGTCACCTTGAATGAGTTAAATGTCACGGCGCAGCGACTCCGCGCAGCAAAAGAAGAATTAGCTAAGTACCGCTTGGAAGATGAGGGTTCTTCTGTTACAGGACCACCCTCAAAGAAGCTTAAAATCCAGCCTACCAGTAGTAGCACCAGCCCATAGAAACCATAGTTTAAGTTTAAAGTTATAGAACGATACTTGTGAGCTGTTATTCCTTTGTCAACAGCCTCAAGGTTATATTCAATAAAATAATATGGTTGGTTGTTCCTTGAGTTTTGTTGTATTTCTTGTTTCGTGGTGGGAATGTTACATAGCCCTTCTCCTAGTTCTCCCTCTTTCTTTCCTCTAAATCTAGAAGGATCTAGCAGATGGTGAACACAAGGAGGAATGTCAACGACAACGCCAACAACACCGGAGAACAAGGAAGTCAGTCTGTCCCTATCCCTCCGCCTCCACCAGCAGCTGGACCTGACTGGACTCAAATGATGGCAAATCAAAATTAGTTGATTCAACTATTAGCTCAAGCTATCAACAACCCTGCTCAGCATGCTCCTCAGCCACCAACTCAAGCTCCTCAAAACCGGATGTCAGAATTTTTGAGGATAAGGCCTCCGACCTTCTCAAGCAGCACCGAGCCAATGGATGCTGATGATTGGCTCCGCGCGATAGGCAAGAAGTTGGATATTCTGCAATGCACTGATCGAGAAAGGGTCTTGTTTGCTTCTCACCAGCTTAATGGACCTGCATCCGAGTGGTGGGATACCTTGATTGCTTCTCATGCCAACCCTCAGGCCATCGCATGGGATGAGTTTGTTCAGAGTTTCCGCAAGGCTCATATTCCAACTGGCACCATTACCCTGAAGAAGAAGGAATTCAGAGCTCTGCGTCAAGGAAGCCGCACAGTGAATGAGTACCTGCAAAAGTTCAACCAATTGGCGCGCTACGCACCAGAAGATGTGGCTACCGATGAAGCCAAGCAAGAAAGGTTTTTGGAGGGCCTGAATGACAATATTTCTGTGCAGTTGATATCAAGTGACTATGCAGACTTTCATCAGTTGGTTAGCAAAGCCATTCGCCAGGAGGGCAAGTTTGTTGAGATGGAAAACCGGAAGAGAAGGATGGCTACGCAAAAGGCTAACCCTGGAGGTTTTCCCAAGCCCCGTAGTACCCCACCTCAGGTTGGGCAGTTCAAGCCGCACTCCAGCAACTTCAAGCCTCAATCAAGCAGCTTCAAGCCAGCAGCTAACCGGCCAACTTTCCAAGTCAACCGTCCCAAACATCAGGCAGCTTCCGTTCCTCTTACCGGTGGTCAAGCTCAGAAGAATACTACTGCATCTGATGGAGTGACCTGTTTCTATTGCAAGGAAACAGGGCATTATGCCAAGTCTTGCCCCAAGAAGCTTCAGGCAGTAGCTAATGCAAATGCTTCGGGAAGTCAGAATTCAGGACAACAGTTCAAGAAGCCAGAAAACTATGTTAAGGGACGTGTGAACCACATCACCGCTGAAGAAGCTCAGGCTGCACCAGACGTCGTACTGGGTATGTTCCTTGTAAATTCAGTACCAGCTTCAGTTCTTTTTGATTCCGGAGCTTCCCATTCTTTTATTTCCTTGGATTTTGTGGTTAAGAATGGGTTGGGTATGGTTTCTCTTAGTACACCCATGATAGTTCTCTCCCCTGGAGCAGAAATGAGAACAAGGACTTTGTGTCCGAGAATAGAGTTAATCATAAATGGAGTTCTGTTCCTAGCAGACTTAATAGTGTTGGAATCTCAGGGATTGGATGTAATTCTTGGCATGAACTGGTTAGCCAAGAACAATGGTCAGATCAATTGTGTTGCCCGATCCATAGCCCTCACCAATGATCAAGGAATAGAAGTAAACTTTTCCCCTGAAACCCCTGCAAAAGGAGAATGTGTTCTCACTCATCTTCAAGTGCAAGAAGAAGTACCCATAGTACGGGAATACCCAGATGTATTTCCGGAGGATTTACCAGGGATGCCACCAGATAGGGAAATCGAGTTTGTGATTGACCTAGTCCCCGGCACGGCCCCAATTTCCAAGAGACCGTATCGTATGCCAGCTAACGAGTTAGCCGAGTTGAAGAAACAGATTCAAGAATTGGAGGATAAAGGGTATATTCGACCAAGTTCTTCACCTTGGGGTGCACCTGTTTTGTTCGTCAAGAAAAAGGATGGAAGCATGAGAATGTGTGTGGATTATAGAGCACTTAATGAGGCTACCATCAAGAACAAGTACCCGTTGCCCAGGATCGATGATCTGTTCGACCAGCTAAAGGGAGCCAGAGTATTCTCCAAGATCGATTTGAGATCAGGATATCACCAGTTGAAGATCCGTGCAGAGGACATCCCTAAAACTGCATTTTCTACCCGTTATGGACAGTATGAGTTCACTGTCATGTCCTTTGGACTAACAAATGCGCCTGCTTACTTCATGAGCATGATGAATAGCGTATTCATGGAATATTTGGATAAGTTTGTTGTAATCTTCATAGATGACATTCTTATCTACTCCAAGAATGAAGAAGAGCATGAGAATCATCTTCGGATAACCTTGGGAAAGCTTAGAGAACATCAGCTTTATGCCAAATTCAGTAAATGTGAATTTTGGCTAAAGGAGGTTGCTTTTCTTGGCCATATTGTGACAGCCGAAGGAATTGCAGTAGATCCGTCCAAGGTGCAAGCCGTAATGGAATGGCAGCCACCCAAGACAGTAACAGAAGTCAGAAGTTTCCTTGGACTTGCTGGTTACTATCGCCGTTTCATAGCAGGATTCTCTGAGTTAGCCAAGCCTATGACTCAGCTTCTAAAGAAAGAAAAGAAGTTTGAATGGACAAAAGCCTGTGAGCAGAGTTTCCAGACCCTCAAGAATAAGCTAGTTTCAGCCCCAGTGCTTACCCTTCCGGATGTGCATAAGGATTTTGAAGTTTTCTGTGACGCCTCCCGTCAAGGTTTGGGATGTGTTCTTATGCAAGAAGGCAGAGTGGTAGCCTATGCATCACGCCAGCTAAGACCACATGAGTGCAATTATCCTACTCATGATTTGGAACTAGCAGCCGTAGTGCATGCTTTGAAGATCTGGCGTCATTATCTCATCGGTAATCGTTGTGAAGTATACACGGATCACAAGAGTTTGAAATACATTTTCACTCAAGCAGAACTCAATCTAAGGCAGCGCAGATGGTTAGAGTTGATCAAGGATTATAATATTGGAATTCATTATCACCCCGGCAAAGCAAATGTCGTGGCAGATGCGCTAAGCAGAAGGTCTTATGCAAACAGTGTGTTGTCAAAAGAAGATCATATCCGACTTCAAGAAGGAATCTCCCGTTTAAGTATAAACCCGGTGGATCAAGGTTTTCTCTCAGCCTTAGAAATTCAACCTACTTTACCTGATCAAATCAAGGAAGCCCAAAAAGTTGATGAAGATATTCAAGAAATCAGGAAAAATATGAGAAGAGGCAAAGCGCCAGGATTTAGTGAAGATGAGAATGGGACTGTCTGGTTTGAAAATCGCATTTGCGTACCCAATAATCAAGAGATCAAGAAAGCGATTTTGCAAGAAGCCCATGAAACTCCATATTCAATTCACCCAGGTTGTACCAAGATGTACCAGGACCTTAGGGAAAGATACTGGTGGGTTAGTATGAAAAGGGAAATTGCAGAGTTTGTTGAAACTTGTGATACCTGCCAGAAGGTCAAAGCAGAGCATCAAAAACCTGCAGGACTTTTGCAACCCTTACCAATACCAGATTGGAAGTGGGAAGAGATTGGTATGGATTTCATAACCGGACTCCCTAGAACTCAATCCGGCTATGACTCAATTTGGGTGATAATTGACAGGTTGACCAAAGTAGCTCATTTTATACCAGTCAAGACTACTTACTCTGGAAGTAAGTTAGCTGAGATTTACATGGCTAGAATTGTGTGCTTACATGGAGTTCCGAAGAAGATAGTATCGGACAGAGGTAGTCAGTTCACTTCCAAGTTTTGGCAGAAACTTCATGAAGAGTTAGGGAGTAAGCTTAATTTCAGTACAGCTTATCATCCCCAAACAGATGGCCAGACAGAGCGAGTGAATCAAGTGTTAGAGGATATGTTGAGAGCTTGTGCTCTGGATTTTGGAAATAGTTGGGATCGTTCATTACCCTATGCGGAGTTCTCATACAACAACAGTTATCAGGCCAGTTTGCAGATGGCACCTTTTGAAGCACTGTATGGCAGGAAGTGCAGAACACCCTTGAATTGGGAACAGTCTGGAGAATCCCAAGATGCGGGACCAACCTTACTTCAAGATGCTGAAGATAAAGTAAGGAAGATCAAAGACAGATTGAAGATAGCTCAATCCAGGCAGAAAAGTTATGCCGATAATCGTCGACGCGACCTGACTTTTGAAGTTGGGGACTACGTATATCTCAGGGTATCTCCGCTCAGAGGAGTCAGAAGATTCCAAGTCAGGGGAAAGCTTGCGCCAAGATTTGTTGGGCCATTCAAGATCTCAAGCCGCAAAGGAGAAGTTGCATATCAGTTGGATTTGCCGCCAAGTATGGCAGATGTGCACAATGTCTTTCACGTCTCCCAGTTGAAGAAATGTCTCAGAGTGCCCGCAGAGCAGGCAGAACTGGAAACCCTTGATCTTCAAGAAGATCTCACCTATCAAGAGCAACCGATCAAGATTCTTGAGACAGCCGAGCGCCAGACCAGAAGAAAGACCATAAGATTCTGTAGAGTTCAATGGAGCAATCACACCGAAGACGAAGCAACTTGGGAGCGAGAAGAAGATCTGAAAGCCAACCATCCCCATCTCTTTGCTAGCTAGTTCAAATCTCGAGGGCGAGATTTCTTTAAGGGGGGTAGGTTTGTAACATCCCAAAAATTTTATTTGCCTTTTATTTGTTTTTCTGGAGTTTATTTGGATTTTCTGGATTTTATTTCAAAGTCTAAAGCAAGAAAATGAATTTAAAATATTTTATTAAAGCCAAAAAGAGTTTATTTGATTTTTCCTAGCCTTCCCTAAATTTTTAATTAATTTTTGAGAATTTTCTGGAATTTAAAATCAATTTTAAAGGTTAAAAAGTATTTTATAAAATTATTAAATGGAAATCTGAAATTAAAAATATTTTTGCTAAGTCTAAAATGCTTCCAGGAATATTCTATAATTTTTCTGGAATTTTTAGACATTAAATATTATTTTTCTAAGTATTTGCAAAGCTTCTAGTATTTTCTGAAAATTTAATCCGAAAATAAAAATCAATTTATTCCAAGCCCGCCACGTGTCGCTCTCAGATTAAATCCACCTCTCTCCACGTTTTAATCCTAGCCATCCACCACAACTTACCCCTTCATAAAATCCAAAGGACATGAGCCATCCACTTGCCACGTGTCAACAATCCGACGGCCCGTACCCCTTCATTCTCCTCCCTCTCTATGACACATGGGACCCACTTGTCATATGTTTCTTCTTCCTCCCCTTCTTCCTCCTCTAGTCTTCTCTCTCTTCCACCATTGATGCCGAATGAAAGCTTCAATTCCCGACCGTTACTACCTCTTTAATCGTCGTTTAAGGGTGGAAACGGAAGCCCTCATCACTCCCCACTCACGCCCGGCCACCTCCTCCCTTTAATCCCCCTCTAAATCCGCGGTCGTTTCTTCTCTCACCATCTATAAAATCCCTCCCCATGCCCGGTTCCTCCTCCCATTCGGCCTCCCTCTCACCGCCGCCCCTCCCCTCCCGTTCGGCCGCCACCCCGCCGCCCTTTGCCGCCGCCCCGGCCGCCTCCCGGCCCGCCTCCCGCCGCCGCCCGCGCTTCACCACCGCCGCCTCCTCCTTGCGCCGCCGCCGGCCGCCCCGAGTCCCGCCGCCGCCACCGGTGAGTGCGCCGCCGCCCCACCTCTCCCCGCCGCCGCTCGCCGCCCCGCCTCCGGCCGCCGGCCGCCGGCAAGGCCACCGGCCGGCCATCTCCCGTGCCGCCCGTGCACGCCGCCCGCGTGGCCGGCCTCGCCCGCGTGGTCGCCCGCGTGGCCTCCACGTCACGCCCGCATGGCGCCATGTGGTCGGTGTGCCACGTCGGCAAACCCCGCGGTCCATGGACTTGGTCCACGGTAGACCGGGCCCACCGGTCATTCACATCATTTTCCCGCTCAGAAAATTCGAAATTGCTGACGTCATAAATAGCATTTTTCAGTACAAAAATAATTCCCGAAAACCAGCCTTTTCCTTTTTCCCTCCTGTTAATCTTCCGAAGGCCATAACTTCTTCATTTTAACTCCGATTTAACCCGTTCAAATTTCTAAATTCTTCTAAAATCATAAACTACCCAAATCTAGACTCTTGTTGAATTTTTGAATTTTATTTGAATTTTGTTTGAATTTTCTTTTGATTCTTCGCGTGTAGATTACGACGAATCCGGAGAATATTTCTTCGACGAATCGCAGCAAGACTTCGAGCAAGGCAAGTTACACCTTTGACCATGTTGATCCCAGTAATTTAAATTATTTATGTTGTTTTTAAATTTATATGCATGCGTATTTTTATTCAAATTAGTTCAAATGTGCTTAAAACTTTAGTTACACCCAATTTCCTTTGTATGGCCAATTTCGATATTGAACGAACATACCTTGTCACCATAGATGAAAACCTAGTTGGTACATTAGTATTAACTAGAACACTTTATGGAATTGCTTAGCCATGCTTAGAATAATTCGGGTGGGAAGATTTGTTTCACATAAAATGATAAAGTTTTCGAGGGTATTCTTGACTTCGGTGAGTCAAGAATGATTATGAGATGTTTTCAAACAAATTATAAAACCTGTTCTTAGACTTGGGCATTGGTATGGTGGTGGGTGCTTGCTGGCATGCATCGTAGTTTGTTGACTCGTTGTTGACTGCCAGGCACAAGGGGTATGCGGGTAGGCCTAAGTCAAATTAAGGACCGGTCTGTGAGCTACTAATACAAAGTCACACCGTACTACCACAAGTCTGGAATGGGACAGACCTGGCTAAGTAATTTGTGAAGTTCCATTTTAGTTTTCGCTATAGGCTGAATGTGAGCGTGGCGTAGGCCATGGGAAGTCTCACATGGCACAAGAGGGGGCTCCAACATGTGGATTCATGTTGTGGTGAAACCTTAGTGGCGGCGTAACTAATTTGGCAATGGAACATTGGAACAGCCTTGTCATGAACTCTCAGCCGCACACCTAAGGCAGTGTGTAAATCGCGTGGCAAAACGAGAGAGCATGTCTTGTGGGTAAAGTTGTACACCTCTGCAGAGTAATAAACTATCCTGGATAGCCGTGTCCACGGTCAAGGACATGCTTAGTATGGTTTTTCACGGATTAGACTTTGGTTTTTATTAAAACCTGGTTTGTGGAACTTGTGAAATCTTTTGGAAAGATGGTCCGGGTGGGATGCTCGTGGTTAGGTTAGTGTTTGGTCGGAGCCTGCACTAACGATATTATTTTGTTAAATTCTTGTTTCTATCTATTGTATCAAATTCAGCTTTTGCACTTATTATTGATATTTACTCCAATGATACTGTTTGTGCAAATAAACCATAATATGCCTTCTTTTGTAACCCCTTATGCATGCATACACTCTGTTATATTTCCCTGGTGTAACTTGCGTAAGCACTTCGTGTGCTTACCTTGGGAGTACTTTATGTGCTCACCTTGCTAAAATCTGTTGCCAGAGGATGACGTCTACAACTTCGGTGAGGATGGTGACGACTAGGCCACGTCTTACAGTCAATTCGCCTTGTGGGAAGGCAGGATGGGCTGCTCCTTTTATTTATCTTCCGCTGTTTACTTTTATGTTTGGCCATGAAGCCACCCTATTGTAAACCTGGCCATAAGACCCGTACTCTTGCTTTATAATAAAGTTTGGTTATCATGCGTGATATGTATCACTGTTCAACCTGTGTGCACTAGCTTTTCCTGGGATAGTGCGAATACACAGTGGGTTCTGGAGTTGCTGCTCCGGGTCCCGACATCCCGCCTGGCCGCCTCTCCTTCGGTCCTCCCCCACCGCATAGAAGTCGTCGCCGCCTCCCGCCTGGTCGCCTGCCTCTCCGTCCCAGGAACGCCGCCGCCGTCGGCTCCCGCCTCGCCTCGCCGCTGTCGTCGCCTCCCGCCTGGCCGCCTCTCCTGCGATCCTCCCCCACCGCATAGAAGTCGTCACCGCCTCCCGCCTGGTCGCCTGCCTCTTCGTCCCCGAGACCCCGAAACGCTGCCGCCGTCGGCTCCCGCCTCGCCTCGCCGCTCGGTTGGTAATTTCTGAAATCCAATCTACACCAAAAAAGCATACTGTGTCTGTATGGTTGAGGCATCCCTGTTTGAGCCATCCCTGTTTGATAATTTGATGTATTTCTGAAATCCAATCTCATTGAAATCTGTTATAGTGCCCGTTTGCATTGCGTGTATATATGCCCCTTTACTACTTATGAAACCATTTATTTGCACATCACTGTATGGTTGAGGCATCCCTGATGAACTGTTGAGGACTTGAGGTGCAACTGTGTCAATCTACACCAAAAAAATACTGGTGGCCTCGTAAATTAACTAGCTTCTATGCTTCTTTCTGCATTTTTTCATGTTGTGTCTGCCCCGGTGAAGGCTTGTGGTGCAATAAACAGAGAGATAGCCTGTGCTGCTGTGCATGTAAATCTTAGCTTCTTTAATGCTTGTGCCTTGTGGACTGTGGTATATACTGTGTACAACTTTTTATGGTTTTACATAGCAAATGTTGAATGCTTCTATAGATGAGGAATTGAGGATACTCTAATACGGGAATGTCAAGTTGCTCTTAGCTTTGTCGACCAGGTTTTTCAAAACTGCACCTGAGAAGGTAATATGTTCAAATTTTTTTCAAAACAGTGCATGCACTGCCTTAGCATCAAACTAATAGACCATGCTTTTGATATACTTCCTTGATGTTTTTTTTGAATGAGCAATATAACTAGAACTATGATAATTTTAGGAAAGCCAAATTATTCCAAGTTTACATGTCCAACCTTCTTCTGATTTGGTTGTAGGATATTGATAATTTGAGATGGCTGCTGCAAGTGGAAGTGCGAGCATTTGTGCAAGCACAGGAGCATCCCCTGCTGGCACTTCCACAGCAGTTGGTATGGGCCACTCAGCACCAACACCATCTCCACTGAACGACCGTGCATTGACAACCACAGCCACGGGAGGTGAAGAACATGTGGTTGTTGATATGGATGAAGCGACTTGCACCGGAGAAGTTGAGCCTGCTGAGAAGAAGCAGAAGAGGTGCACCTCGAAGGTTTGGGACCACTTTACTAAATATACAGTGACTGTTGACACACCAAAGGGTGGAAAGGAGAAACAACTTTGGGCACAGTGTCATAAATGTCCTCATAAAACTCGATGTGAGATGTCTATGTCACATACTAAACCTTGTGAAAGCATCTAGGCCCCTAAAAATGTTAGTTTTGGTAATTAATGAATTTATGTGAATATGGGACTAATGTGTGCATTAAGTGTTTGAAAGGATATGTTCAAATAGCAAAGAAAGAGGCTCACAAAATATCCCATGAAGATTCAAGATCTCTAGGGCGACAAGGTAAATAGTTTAGGTATCTATTTTTGTTTTACCGGTCTTGGAGTTAGGTTGGAAGACCGGATTATAGGATAGACGCCGTACTATTAAGAGGGGTCATGGTGATTGCTTGATCATGTTCAAATGTGCCCTTTGGATCAATTTAGGATCATGAATGCACTTAGAAATTAAAATTAAATCAAATCTGTGCATTGTCAGAAAATCCGGTAGTTCCGGCGTGTATTAGGCGGAACTACCGCAGGTCCGGTAGTACCGGGCGCCCGGGCGGAACGTTTTTTCCAGAGAGCGCCCGGACTAAGACTTAGTCTCTCGGAAAACGGTAGTACCGCGGTTTGACCTGCGGAACTACCGGACTGCCGGTAGTACCGGGCACTCGAGCGGAACTTTATTTCCAGAGAGCGCCCGGACTTTAACTTAGCCTCTCGGAAAACGGAAGTACCGCGGTTTTACCTGCGGAACTACCGCATGTGCGGAAGTTCCGGACACCCGAGCGGAACGTTTTTTCCAGAGAGCGCCGAGAATAAGACTTAGTCTTGTTGAGATCGGAAGTACCGGGCTTGGGGCGGAACTTCCGGACGTCCGGAAGTACCGCAGTTTCAACGGCGGTAGTACCGCACTCATTGACCAACGGTTACTTCTGACTCTCTGACATAGCCGTTCTGACCGGTCAGCTAGGGTCCGGTAGTACCGCGGTTTTGCCTGCGGTAGTACCGGATTTCCTGAATTTTCAGGATTGTTTATTGTAACGGCTATTTGAGGTTGGTGAGGGTATAAATACACCCCCACCAGAACTTGGACAGGTTGTTGAACATCCATTGAATACATTTGAGCCTAGAGCAACCTCTCACACCTCATTCACTCTCTTGTGCATTCATTTGAGGTAGTTGACCCAAAATTCAAGTGCATTGCATTCTAGTTGATCCATTGAGCACTTGAGTGAGATCAAGCCGCAGTGGTCTATTCTCTTGGTGCTTGCCGGCACCTAGACGGCTTGGCGGAGCTTCGGTGATCTTCTCAAGAAGATTGTGAGAAGGCCCGGAAGATTGTGAAGGCTTGGAGCTCGCCTACCCGGAGAGGGAAAGGGCATCCAATAGTGATCGAGGTGTTTAGGCTCATTCGTGGAGCCGGTCCGATTCGTTCGGGCTTACCTCAACGTGGACTAGGGGAGACCGGCAAGTCTCCGATCACCACGGTAAAAAGTAATCGTGTCAAATTGTGGTTTGCTCTCTTGTGATCATATTCTTCCAAGCATCGCTCTTTATTCATATCATTTGATTGCTTGCTTAGTTAGAGTAGCATTTGTTGTTCTCTACCTTTCGTTATTGCTCTTAGTCGATTACTTGTGCTAGTGTTAGTGTTGTCTTGCTCTATCAATCCATCAAGTTTAAAATTGCTAATTAGAATTAGACGAAAATTTTAAAACCTCCTATTCACCCCCCCTCTAGTCGGCCTCCTCGATCTTACAAGTGGTATCAGAGCTTGGTCTCTCAAATTTGGACTTAACCGTCTAGAGAGAAAAGGATGGCTAGTGAGGGTATACCAATATGAAAGGCACCTCTATTTGATGGCTCAAATTATGCTTATTGGAAAATTAGAATGTCTATTTATTTAAAGGCCATGAGTCCTCAAATTTGGAAAGTCGTAAATGAGGGTTACGTTATGGCTCTTGATCCGGATCACCCAACGGATCAAGACGGGCGTAATGCTCATTTAGACGCCCAAGCTATGAATGCTCTATTTGGAGCCTTGAACGCGGATGAGTTCAATAGGGTGAGCAATCTTGAGACGGCTCATGCTATTTGGACTACCCTCTCGGAAATACACGAAGGGACATCCACGGTCAAGGAGGCCAAATTGCATCGGCTTAGGATCAAATATGAGACATTCACAATGTTGCCCCATGAAGACATTAATGAGATGTACTCAAGGCTCAACAACATTGTGAATGAGCTTAAGGGCCTTGGAACTAATCTTTCCGATCTTGATATTGTTCGAAAGATGCTTAGGGCCTTGCCGGAGAAATATGAAGTGTTGGTGACTCTCTTCCTCAATTCACCGGAGTTGGCAAGAATGACACCAACGCAATTGTTGGGCAACCTCATCACCAACGAGCTATACAAGAAAGACAAGGAAGAGCTCTTGGAGCAATCCTCTTCCAAGAATAAGATCACCGCTTTCAAAGCTAAAGCGGTAATGAGTGAAGAATCCGAAGAAGATGATGAGGAGGACTCCGAAGAAGAATTTGCGCTTCTAGTAAGAAGAATGAAGAAGTTCATGAGAAGACGCCCATTTCGGAGTACAAGCCATGAGAAGACCAAGAAATGGCATTCTTCCTCCAACAAGAAGTTTAGCAACATTCGTTGCTATGAATGTGATGAGAAGGGGCACATTGCCTCTCAATGTCCAACAAAGAAGGATGACAAGGAGAAGTCATCAAAGAAGAAAAACTACAACGGCAAGAAGAAGCTTTTCAAGAAGCTTCACAAGGATGGCAAGAATGAAGCCCATATTGGTGAGTGGAACTCCGAAGAGGAGTATTCGGACTCTGACTCAAGCGAGGACGAATCTCCCAAGAAGAAAGGGCTTGTGGGCATTGCAATCAAGGAGGCTCCATCACTATTCTCCACTCCTACATGCCTTATGGCTAAAGGAGAAAAGGTAAACTTGCTTGATGATGATGAGCCTTCATATGATGACTTGATGAATATGCTAGTTGAATTGAATGAATTTCTTGGAAAAGAAAAATCAAAGTTTAAGGTCTTAAAGAGAGAACACACCTCTCTCAAAGACTCTTATGAGGAGCTAAAGGAAGCTCATGATTTGCTTCTCCAAGAAAATCACAAATCTAGTACTAGCATTGGAGTTACTTGCAATATCTTGAATGAAATGTCTAGTATAGAAATTTCAAAGTCTAGCATATCTACTTGTTGTGATGATCTACTTGCCATACCTTGTTCATCAAGTGTAGATTCTAGAAATGCTCTAAATCTTGTTCATGATGATATCATTGCTAATGAAAACAAAAATTTAAAAGAACAAGTGCAAAAATTAAACAAAAGCCTAGAGAGAGCTTACAAGGGAAAGGAAACCCTTGATAAGTTACTAAGCGATCAAAGATGCTCTTTCAACAAAGAGGGACTTGGATATGTCCCCCAAAAGGGTAAAAAGCCGGTATACAAGCCTCCAAGGTTTGTAAAGGAAAATGGTAAGTATTGCACAAAATGCCGGTGTATTGGACATACGCCAAGTGATTGCTCTAAGAATAACATGCATTCCATTGGTTTATATGATTCATGTTATATGCTTAGAAAATCCACAAATGGAAATGTTATTGCTCATTTCATTGGCACCTCAATTTTGGGTGCTAAAAAGAAATCCATTTGGGTACCCAAGACCTTGGTCACTAACCTCCAAGGACCCAAAAAAATTTGGGTACCTAAAAGAACTTGATCTTCTTTTGTAGGTGAACTACAAAACCGGTGGAACGCATTGGGTGTTGGATAGCGGTTGCACTCAACATATGACCGGAGACCGGAAGATGTTCACCACATTTGAGAATGGAAGCAATGACAAAATCACATTTGGAGATAATAGCAAAGGAAAGGTATTAGGATTAGGTAAAATCGCTATCTCAAACGACCTTTCCATTTCTAATGTATCATTAGTTGAATCATTAAATTTCAACTTGCTATCCGTTGCTCAAATATGTGATCTAGGCTTAACATGCACATTCTCAAAAGAAAATGTTGTAATCTCAAAAGATAATAATAATGAACTAGTCTTCAAAGGCTTTAGATTTGGGAATCTCTATTTGGTAGATTTTTCTTCAAATGAGTCTTGTTTGAAAACTTGTTTAATTGCAAAAACTTCTTTGGGTTGGTTGTGGCATAGAAGGCTAGGTCATGTGGGAATGATTCAACTTAAAAAGCTTTTTAAGCATGACTTAGTGGTTGGCTTGAAGGATGTAAAGTTTGAGAAAAATCGACTTTGTAGTGCTTGTCAAGCCGGAAAACAAGTCGCTAATTCTCATCCTTCCAAAAGTATCATGTCAACCTCTAGGCCATTAGCGCTCTTACATATGGATTTGTTCGGGCCAACAACCTATAAGAGCATTGGAAGTAATAGCTATTGTTTAGTCATTGTGGATGATTACTCTAGATATACATGGGTCTTCTTCCTAAATGACAAAAGTGAAACCTCCGGGATTTTCAAAAGTTTTTCAAAAAGGGCTCAAAATGAATTTGATTTTAAAATAAAGAAAATTAGGAGTGACAATGGTTCCGAGTTCAAAAATACAAAAGTTGAAGACTTTTGTGATGAACTTGGAATAAAGCACGAACTTTCCACAACCTACACTCCGGAGCAAAATGGAGTTGTAGAGAGGAAAAATCGAACATTGATTGAAATGGCTAGGACAATGCTTGATGAATATGATACTTCCGACAAGTTTTGGGCGGAAGCTATTAACACTGCATGTCATGCCATAAATCGCCTCTACTTACATCGACTCTTGAAAAAGACTTCCTATGAGCTTCTTGTTGGAAGGAGACCGAACATCTCTTACTTTAGAGTATTTGGTTGCAAATGCTATATTCTAAGAAAAGGTGTTCGGCTCTCAAAATTTCAAAGTCGATGTGATGAAGGCTTCCTTTTAGGGTATTCCTCAAATAGTAAAGCCTATAGGGTCTTTAATAAAAATTCGGGTTTAGTGGAAGAATCATGTGATGTTCAATTTGATGAAACTAACGGCTCTCAAGAAGAGCATGAGAACTTGGATGATGCAGGAGATGAAAGTCTTCGCAAGGCAACGGAGAACATGCAAATCGGAGACATCAAACCAAAAGAGAATCCAACAACACCAAGCTCATCTAGACAAGTGGAACCACCCTCTTCTTCCACAATGAACGATGTTCAAGTTATTGAAGATGAAAAAAAGGATCAACCGCAAAATATGTTCAAGATTCACAATGCAATAGCCAAGGATCACCCAATTGACCAAATATTGGGTGACGTAAGTAAGGGTGTTCAAACTCGCTCTAGAGTAGCTTCATTTTGTGAACACTATTCTTTTGTATCTTCACTTGAACCTAAGCGTGTAGAAGAAGCATTAGATGACCCGGATTGGATAAATGCTATGCATGAAGAGATGAATAACTTTGCCCAAAACGATGTTTGGACTTTGGTGGAGAGACCCAAGGAGCACAATGTCATTGGCACAAAATGGGTCTTCCGGAACAAACAAGATGAGAACGGAATTGTGGTAAGAAATAAAGCAAGGTTAGTAGCTCAAGGTTATACTCAAGTCGAGGGCTTAGATTATGATGAGACTTTCGCGCCCGTTGCTAGACTTGAATCAATTAGAATCTTGCTTGCTTTTGCATCATGCTTTGACATTAAATTATTTCAAATGGATGTCAAAAGTGCATTTCTTAATGGTACAATTTCCGAATTAGTATATGTAGAACAACCCCCGGGATTTGAAGATGCTAAATACTCTAATCATGTGTATAGATTAACAAAGGCACTATATGGTTTAAAGCAAGCTCCTAGAGCTTGGTATGAGCGCCTTCGTAACTTTCTAGTATCAAAAGGCTTTAAAATTGGTAAAGTAGATACAACTCTATTCACAAAAATTATTGGAGATGATTTCTTTGTATGTCAAATATATGTTGATGATATTATATTTGGTTCTACTAATCAAGACTTTTGCAAAGAATTTGGTGAGATGATGTCTAGGGAATTCGAGATGTCGATGATTGGTGAGCTAAGCTACTTCCTTGGACTTCAAATCAAACAACTTAAAGATGGGACGTTTATAAGCCAAACAAAGTATGTGAAGGATCTACTCAAAAGATTCGGAATGGAAGAAGCCAAACCCATCAAAACACCCATGGCAACAAACGGGCATCTAGACCTCAACGAAGAAGGTAAGTCGGTAGATTTAAAGCTTTATAGATCCATGATTGGTAGTTTGCTTTATCTTACCGCATCTAGGCCCGACATTATATTTAGTGTATGCATGTGTGCACGTTTTCAAGCTTCTCCAAAAGAGTGCCATTTAGTGGCCGTAAAGAGGATTCTAAGATATTTAAAGCATTCCTCAAGCATAGGGCTTTGGTATCCCAAAGGTGCAAAATTTGAATTAATTGGATATTCGGATTCTGATTATGCGGGATGCAAAGTGGATAGAAAAAGCACCTCGGGTAGTTGCCAATTTCTAGGAAGATCTCTAGTGTGTTGGTCATCCAAGAAACAAAATTCCGTAGCACTTTCAACCGCCGAAGCCGAATATATTTCAGCGGGAAGTTGTTGTGCTCAATTGCTTTGGATGAGGCAAACATTGTTGGATTATGGGATCAATTTTGATAAAATGCCTCTTTTGTGTGATAATGATAGTGCTATCAAAATATCCAATAATCCCGTTCAACACTCAAGAACCAAGCATATAGATATACGCCACCATTTCTTGAGAGATCATGTGAGCAAGGGAGATATTGAGATTAGCCACATCCGAACCGAAAATCAACTAGCGGATATTTTCACCAAACCATTAGATGAAAGCCGCTTTTGCAAATTGAGGAATGAATTAAATGTCATAGACTACTCAAATGTAGCTTGAAATCTTACTTCATCTATTTCTGCTCATTTGTTGTGCTCATATGGACTTTTGTTGGTTTTTCCCCTATTTTTGGTCAAAAATTCGTTTAATTTCATAAAAATTAGTTTCAAAATATAGCATTAGCTGAATTGATGCATAATGATCCTAAATGACTTTAGTTGGATGCAAAACTAGGGATCATTTGCAAAATTTCAAGTTCTAAATCTAAAATCCTGAAAAGTTCCAGAAAATCCGGAACTACCGCAGTTCATTGTGCGGTACTTCCGCTCCGGACAGAAAAACCGGAAC
Source organism: Dendrocalamus latiflorus (assembly GCA_017311315.1). Taxonomy (NCBI): domain Eukaryota; kingdom Viridiplantae; phylum Streptophyta; class Magnoliopsida; order Poales; family Poaceae; genus Dendrocalamus; species Dendrocalamus latiflorus. The sequence goes on along the minus strand of CM029660.1, from coordinate 28,550,923 downwards.
TACCGCAGTGAAATCCGCGGAACTTCCGGAATTTCTGTGAGCACGGTACTACCGGCGTGTTACGCGCGGTACTACCGCTTTCTGCGGGATTAATTGCGGTTTTCAAAACCGCCAACTCCTCCAACCGTTACTCTTTACCTTTCTCTCTCTCTCTCTCTCCTCTTCACTCCTCCCAAACCGCGCCGCCTACTCCTTTCTTCTTCCTCTCCTCCACCCTCTCTCTCCCAAGAAACTCTCTCCTCTCCCGATCTTTGAATCCGAGGGGAGTTCTTCGTTTTTGGGCGATTATTTGCACCCCCAGGGTTCTTCTCCTTCGACTTCACAAGGTAAATCGGATCAAAATCCACTTTTTACCCTGTTCTTAGAACCCTAGGTGGAGTTTAGGTTAAAATTGAAATGTGATGACTTTCGCTGAAATTTTCTTGGGCAAAACAATTTGTTTAGGGTATTGGAATGTTTATACAAACATGCACTGGATTCAATCCAAGAAATACCCCAAAAGATTCAACTTTTGTCATGCCCTAGAAATGTCCAGAAAAACCGGAACTACCGGTCGAAGCGGCCGGAACTTCCGGGGTCCCGGTAGTACCGCATGTTTAATGCCGGAACTACCGGATTTCCCGGAAGTACCGCAGTTTTGCCGCCGGTACTTCCGTTTTTCCTGAAACAGCAGAAATTCATTGCTTTCAATTTGAAACCTTCTTTCGCTTACTCTACTTCTTACCTTGATTATCCTATTGTGTCATTGAAGATGCCAAGGATGAAGAATGTCTCGCACAAGTCCTATGGGGGCACGGCAGGTCAATCCTCCTCCTCGACTCCTGCATCTCAGTCAGTGGCGCACAAGGGCAAGGGTCCCGCCTCCGACCCTGAGAGTGACTCAGAGGATTCGCATGAAAGCGAATCTGAGGCCTCGCATGAGAGCGAGGAATATGCAGACCCAGATGAGGAGATGCCTGAGGTAACTGCAGACCACGAAGTGGACCTCGACAAGATCACTAATGAAGATTATGCCATTCTTCGTCGCCGAAGTCAGTATGTACGCCCTCGAGACTCAATGAACCCCCAATTTCATTCAAAGTTTCAAGAGAAGGTGTACCAGGAGATGTATGGTCCAGCCCGAAAATTTGCTGCCCATAAGTATGTGGACTGGGATCACTTGTCGCAGATCGACAAGTTCAGTGGTGCTTATCAGCTCTTTCAGCGAGCCGATATTCATCAACTCGTTGCATTCAAATGCAACTACATGGACAACATGATCAGACAGTTCTACGCTACCCTGTACGTCTCTCCCAACTTTGAGCATCTGAGTTGGATGACAGGGACCCAGTTCATTGAGTGCACCAGGCACGAGTTTGAGCTAGCACTTGGGACGGAAACCAGTGCATATGAGAAGGTGTTCAGCAAGCGAGCTCTTCCTATTGCTGCATATTCAGAGTATTATGACCAAGCTGCTGAACGGACACTGGGGACGACAAATGGCTTACTTCCTATTCCCAGCCTTGTCAACAGGATCATCAACCACACCATTCTTCCCAAGAGCGGGAATTATGATGCTATTCGTGGCCACGCGTGGAATGTAATTGATTACATTATGCGCGGCCAAAAGTTTGATGTGGTGGATCTTACCAAAAAGGGGGAGATTGAAAGCATCTAGGCCCCTAAAAATGTTAGTTTTGGTAATTAATGAATTTATGTGAATATGGGACTAATGTGTGCATTAAGTGTTTGAAAGGATATGTTCAAATAGCAAAGAAAGAGGCTCACAAAATATCCCATGAAGATTCAAGATCTCTAGGGCGACAAGGTAAATAGTTTAGGTATCTATTTTTGTTTTACCGGTCTTGGAGTTAGGTTGGAAGACCGGATTATAGGATAGACGCCGTACTATTAAGAGGGATCATGGTGATTGCTTGATCATGTTCAAATGTGCCCTTTGGATCAATTTAGGATCATGCATGCACTTAGAAATTAAAATTAAATCAAATCTGTGCATTGTCAGAAAATCCGGTAGTTCCGGCGTGTATTAGGCGGAACTACCGCAGGTCCGGTAGTACCGGGCGCCCGGGCGGAACGTTTTTTCCAGAGAGCGCCCGGACTAAGACTTAGTCTCTCGGAAAACGGTAGTACCGCGGTTTGACCTGCGGAACTACCGGACTGCCGGTAGTACCGGGCACTCGAGCGGAACTTTATTTCCAGAGAGCGCCCGGACTTTAACTTAGCCTCTCGGAAAACGGAAGTACCGCGGTTTTACCTGCGGAACTACCGCATGTGCGGAAGTTCCGGACACCCGAGCGGAACGTTTTTTCCAGAGAGCGCCGAGAATAAGACTTAGTCTTGTTGAGATCGGAAGTACCGGGCTTGGGGCGGAACTTCCGGACGTCCGGAAGTACCGCAGTTTCAACGGCGGTAGTACCGCACTCATTGACCAACGGTTACTTCTGACTCTCTGACATAGCCGTTCTGACCGGTCAGCTAGGGTCCGGTAGTACCGCGGTTTTGCCTGCGGTAGTACCGGATTTCCTGAATTTTCAGGATTGTTTATTGTAATGGCTATTTGAGGTTGGTGAGGGTATAAATACACCCCCACCAGAACTTGGACAGGTTGTTGAACATCCATTGAATACATTTGAGCCTAGAGCAACCTCTCACACCTCATTCACTCTCTTGTGCATTCATTTGAGGTAGTTGACCCAAAATTCAAGTGCATTGCATTCTAGTTGATCCATTGAGCACTTGAGTGAGATCAAGCCGCAGTGGTCTATTCTCTTGGTGCTTGCCGGCACCTAGACGGCTTGGCGGAGCTTCGGTGATCTTCTCAAGAAGATTGTGAGAAGGCCCGGAAGATTGTGAAGGCTTGGAGCTCGCCTACCCGGAGAGGGAAAGGGCATCCAATAGTGATCGAGGTGTTTAGGCTCATTCGTGGAGCCGGTCCGATTCGTTCGGGCTTACCTCAACGTGGACTAGGGGAGACCGGCAAGTCTCCGATCACCACGGTAAAAAGTAATCGTGTCAAATTGTGGTTTGCTCTCTTGTGATCATATTCTTCCAAGCATCGCTCTTTATTCATATCATTTGATTGCTTGCTTAGTTAGAGTAGCATTTGTTGTTCTCTACCTTTCGTTATTGCTCTTAGTCGATTACTTGTGCTAGTGTTAGTGTTGTCTTGCTCTATCAATCAATCAAGTTTAAAATTACTAATTAGAATTAGACGAAAATTTTAAAACCTCCTATTCACCCCCCCCCCTCCAGTCGGCCTCCTCGATCTTACACCTTGTTGCCCAAGATGGCTTGAAAGTTATTGCATCTTCAGTCCAAAATATTAGAGCTACTGTTGTTATTGTGAAGAATTCTCCATTGCAATGGGAGGAATTTGAAAAGTGTGCAATAGAATGTGACTTAGATAATACATCTGGTCTTCCATTGGATGTGCCTACAAGGTGGAACTCAACATATGAAATGTTGTCACAAGCAATTTATTATAGGAGGGCTTTTGATAGGCTATTGTACTTGAATGAGGGTAAGTACAATAAGTGTGCTCCATCAAATGAAGAATGGGATATGGCAGAATCATTATGCAAGTGTTTGCAGAAATTTCTTGATGCTACCAAGCTATTTTCTGGAAATCAATATCCAACAGCAAACTTGTTTTGGTGGAAATTTTGTGAAATTAAGTTAGCACTTGCAGATTGGTGTGAAAGTGCTGATGTTACTATTTCGTCTATGGCAGAGGCTATGAAAGCCAAATATGATAAGTATTGGGACAAGTCCAACATAGCTCTCGCTGTGGCATGCTTTCTTGATCCTAGATATAAGAAAAAGCTTGTGGAGTATTTCATGGGGAGGATTTATCATGAGAGGGCTGCCCATGAAGTTAGTCGCTTTATGGATGTTGTGACCAAATTATTTCAAGCTTACATGTCCAATACATCTGAAGCTTCGAAGCCTGACCCTCCTCAAGGACCTTCTCAGCCACTTGGCGATCCTGACTTGGGCCTTGATGACATTGAACAGTTCTTGTATGAGGATGTCGCTACAGCACATGGTAGTATAAATAAACTTGAGGTATACATGCAAGAGAAACCAATTCGATGGGTTGATCCTACGGGTAAGGGTGCACAGTTTGACATATTGTCATGGTGGAACACACACCAAGGGAAATTTCCTGTTCTCTCACGACTAGCTCGTGATGTGCTAGCTATTCAAGTGTCATCTGTTGCTTCAGAGTTGGCTTTTAGTGCTGGTGGCCGTGTTATTGATGCATTTCGTAGTCGATTAGAGCCCGAGATGGTTGAGGCTCTAATATGTACAAAAGATTGGATATCTTCATCTAGGAAAGGTAAATAATAAGGCATTTAGTTCACCAATTGCACCGCTTACAACTTTTGTGAGAGACCAGGTGGTCGTGACTCCATGTGAATGATGAGTAATTGACAAAGGTTTAGGATAGTCGAGTTTGGTTTGAGTGGTTCGGAGTCGAGCCGTTGCGTGGCGCAATCGGGCTCGGTCGGACTTTGGTCAAACTTGGTCATTTGGGCTTAGAATGTATATTCTAATGTTTCGACAGGTTTGGACTTCGTCTGTGGTAAGTGTGATGGTATTTACGCTTTCATGTGTCGAGCGGTGCTATTTGACGTGTTTCTTGTCTGTGTGACTGCAGGACGTCGAGTTGGAGTCGTGGCGAGACACGGTGGACCGGACTAGGCGCAGGTGGCGCTGAGGTCAGAACGGTCGGGATGTGTCGAAGACGACGTGGACTCGAGGTGGTTGCGAGGCGTGCGAGGCAAGGAGCGCGGAAGCTTCCCGGAAGGTGCAGAAGGGGCGAATCGGGAAATTCGCAAGGCTGCACAAGCGGGAGCGGGCTCCGTTGGACGTAGCGGGCGTAACGGGGCGGAGACCCGTTAGCCAGGCGCTATAAAAGGAGAGGAGGGGCTGCATGCCCTCCTTGAGCACTTGTGATAGAATTAGGGTTTTAGAGTCAAAAGAGGCTTTAGGAAGGTTGTTTCCTTTAGCTCTTTAGTTGGTGTGAGTTGGTGGTAGAGGCAGAGTGTGCTCCCTCTGTGTCTCTACGATGGTTTCAATGTGAGTCTCCTCTCTCTGTGTGTTCTTCCTCCCAAGAAGTGGTGAGATTCTTGGTGTTCTTGAGGATTGAGAGGGAGATGAGGGATTGAGAGTCTTGTAATCATTCCTCTTGTATCAATCGGGGTATGGGGACGTAGCTCAGTTGTAATCCCTGAATAGTTGAATGAAATCTGAAGTTTGCTTCCCGTGCTCTGTCTGTTCTTCGTTCTTCATTTGCATGATTTCTTGATTTTCGGTGTTTTGAGTTCTTGATTGCTGGGAAGGCCCAAAATGGGTTGCTCTTTGATGGGATAGTGTCTCAAGATCATTTGATCAAGTTTCCCAAGAGCAAACCTCTTTTAATCTCAGTTTTGGCATTTTGGGTTGCTCTGTTCTTCTTTAGCCCCTCTAGGGTTTTTGAGCTTTTCTTGTTTCCCTTTGCAAGATGGGCTGAGATTTGGCTTGGAGAGTCCTATGGCTATTGCTAACATATCTGCAAAGTCTCTTAGCCATAGGATCAAAGGTTTGGAAGCAATTTGATTTTTGGCTCGGGTTGTGCAAAAATTCAGATTCTTACCCATAATCTGAAATTCTTTCTTCTTGGTTTGATTCTCTTGTTTCCCAAGGTCCCCTTACTATTTAGTATGTTGTAGTAAGGCCTTGGATCAAAAAGATTGAGAGCAAACCTTCTTTTTAGCCAAAAATCCGAAGTCTCAAAGTTCCAGCCTGAAAATCCTGTTTGCTGTTTTTCTCGAGAAGTACTACCGCTCCTGGAGAGGTACTACCGCTCAGAGGTACTACCGCTCGTCCAAGCGGTACTACCGGTTATGTTCGGACCAGTCTGATCGGCAGCGAAGAAACGTTCGGACAAGTCCGATCTTCATGCGGTACTACCGCTCCTCGAGAGGTACTACCGCTCAGAGGTACTACCGCTCCTCGAGAGGTACTACCGCTCAAAGGTACTACCGCTCGTCTCAGCGGTACTACCGCTTGCAGTCAGACTTGCTCTGAATTTATTTTTCTTGGCTGCTTCTTTCTGGATCTGGTTTTCTCTGCTGTTGTTCTTCCTGTAAGTGCTTGTCTTCTACCTTCATAGCTCCCATAGCTATTGGAGAAGAAGATATTTGTTGGGGCGATTCTTAGAGATCGACATTCACCCCCCCTCTGTCGCCATTTCGGTCCTACAATTGGTATCAGAGCCGGTTAGCTCTTTTCAATAGATCTTAACCGGTCTCAAGAGCCATGGCGACGGACAAGTACTCGACCAAGCCTCCCGTCTTTGATGGCCTGGATTACCCCTTCTGGAAGAGCCGAATGGAAACATACATCCAGGCTCAGGGGTATGCCATTTGGCGGAAGGTGAAGGTCAGATTTGTTGTTCCTGCCGATGAGAACATTAATGCTGGAAATATGCATGATGTTGAGGCAAACGCTAAGGCAAGGAACATCATAATCCAGGGCTTGAGTCGTAGCGAGTTTGACCGCATATCTCATCTTTCGTCCGCCTTCGATATTTGGGAGACACTCGATGCTTACCATGAGGGCACCACCCAGATAAAGACGGTGAGACAGGACCAGTTCAAGCGAGATTACAACAAGTTTGAAATGCTCGCTGGCGAGTCCCTTGATGAGTGTTTTGTGCGCTTCCACAAGATCTTGAGCAGCCTCCGAGCGGTCGGTCTCACATACCCCGACTCGGATAATGCTCGACAGATGCTTGCGGCTCTCGATCTGCGTGTTTGGGAAATGAAAGTGACCACCATCAAAGACACGACAGACCTCTCGACCTTGACTCTTGACGCGCTGTACTCGCGCCTCAAGACTCACGAGATTGATGTTGTCTCTCGTAGGTCGAAGTCACAGTCGATGGCTTTGGTCACAGATCCCACGTTGGCTTCTGGTTCCTCTTCCGCCGGTTCTCTTTGTGGATTCTCCCTTGCTGCTCTCTGTGACATAACTGATGATCAGTTAGAGCAGCTTGCGGATGAGCAACTGGCCCTCCTTGCCCGAAGGTTTTCCCATGCCTACAAGGGTAGGAGAGACAGAAAGAGAGGCGGACCCGTGATTTGCTTCGAGTGTGGTGGCCCCAACCACATTCGGGCAAACTGCCCCAAACTGGAGAAGGGCAAACTTGATTTCGGCGGTTCGGGCAAGATCGACTACTCCGACAAGAACCGCAACAAGAAACCTCCAGTTCAGACGCCGGGAAAGAAGAAGTTCCGCAACTTCGGGAAGGCCAAGAAGCTCTTCCACCGCGTCCTCACCGCCTTCGACGACCTCGACCTCAGCGAGGTGGAGGGATGGAGCGACGACGACGGGACGGGTGACCAAGAGCCCAAGGATGGCGGCGACGACTTCTCCGGCATGTGCTTCATGGCCCTTGAGGGCGAGATCAGCGACAGCGAGCTCTACTCTGACTCCGACGAGGTATGTCCCTCCTATGACCAACTTAATGACGCTTTCCTTAAGCTAGGAGGATTCCATGCTAGAGCTAGGTCTAGGTGTACCGAGTTAGAGAAGGAAGTAGATAGACTATCACGGGAGATTACTTCACTTAGATCTGCTCCCTCCCGTGACGATTGTGATACATGCCCTGCTTTGCTTGGAGACATGGAGAAACTAAGGACCTCTCATGATAGTTTGTCTTCTGAGCTTGATGTGATTAAGGTGGAGAATGTTAGTCTGCTTGCTGAGTTAGAGTTGAGTAGGATGGCTGTTACCCTACTCACTACTGATGAGACTACTTCTCCCACCTCATGTGAGGTTAAGGACATTGCTGCTAGAGGACCTTATGCCATGCTCCTTGATCTGCCCGAGTCTTGTGAAACTTGCTATAACCTGAAGATTAATTTAAAACGGGCAGATCATAAAATTGCTGAACTACAAGCTTCTTTACTTGAGCCGATTGATTCATGCTTGAACTGTCCTAAGTTAACTACTGAACTTGAAGCTGTCTCCAAACAGTTTCAAGATAAGATTGATCATGATATGAAGTTGGCTCAATATGCGACTAAGGACCCTGTTAGCTCACCATGCATTAGCTGTGATAAACTAAAACTTGAACTCGTTGCTTTAAATGATAAATGTGTGAAGCTAACTAAGGATTTACTAGAGAAGCCATTAACTCATTGTAATGTGAATGCTGAGAAGGGGGAGAAGCCCCAGGGTAAGGTTGAGACGCTTAGCAACGTGAACCAACCTGCTAGCAGTAGGACTGTCCATTCAGAGTCGGCTGTGCGTGCACAAGCCATTCTTCCCTCTGCTGTTGGTTCTTCATCTGCTCCCTTATCTCCTGCTGTTCCCTCTTCCCCCTGCTCTTCTTGCACCTCTCTCTTTCGGGAGTGTCAGTACCTTATGAACACTCTCGAGAGATTTGTAGGCGGCAAGAAGAAGCTTAATCTTGTTCTGGACCAGTCTAAAATTTGCAAATTTAATCAGGGTCTAGGATATGATTATCATGAGGACATGAGGAAGCATCCACCTGCCGTGCTCAGACCCATAGCACCAGGTGTGATCGAGACCGAGCCCAGGACCGAGAAAGTCCAATTTAAGTCAGCGGGCTATGTCCAGGGGATTTCTGACAGCAAGGTGGTTGCACCTGCTGCTTCGGCCTCTCAGAAGGCGAAGCCTGACCGTGCTACTTCTACCTCTCCGAGGATGAAGTATCACTGCACCTTCTGTCAGAAGGATGGACACACGGTTGATCGATGCTTCAGGCGCGCCAAGATCGCGCGTAGAGACCGTGTTGAGTCTCTTAGGGGTATTCAGGGTCAGCCCCAGATCCTGGGTGCACCTAAGACCAACACGAGGTCTAGGTTTGCTCCAGTTACGGAGTTTGGGCAGCATCGAGGACTTGGTTTTTCTGAGTCTTCTGTTTTTCGTCCTCATGCTGCCTCTGATCGTGTCTTCCGCCGTCCTGAGGGTAGATCTCATTTTCCCCATCGAGATAGCTACCCGCGGCGTGATCAGCGTGTTGCCGGTGTTCCGACTCGCTCTCCCGTAGCAGTCGGACCCCGCAACAGCTTCAGGTCTGCTCACAGACCTTCTGCTTCTTTGAGTCTCAGAGAGCGTAGGGTAGATAGAGGTCAGTCGTGCTTGACGACTTCTTCTGCTCGACGTGTTGTTCAGTATTGGGTGCCAATATCTCTCTTGATTTACCCCAGTACTGATACTTTACTCTCTGCTTGACTCAGGTTCGCCGGGCAGGGAAGGGAAAGGTTTGGCTCGTAGACTCCGGGTGTTCACGACACATGACCGGAGATTCCCGTTGGTTTTCTTCCCTTGCCCGTGCTCCAGGTGATGAGACGATCACCTTCGGAGATGCTTCATCTGGGCGCGTCATCGCCAAAGGTACTGTGCGCATTAATGACTCTTTCATTTTGAAAGATGTAGCCTTGGATAGTAAGCTGCAGTACAATTTGCTTTCAGTCTCTCAGCTTACCGATGACGGTTTCGAGGTGAGCTTTAAGAAAAATGCTTGTAAAATTCTTGATTCTTCGGGTAGTCTGGTTTGCGGGATTTCTCGTTATGGGAGGATCTTTCGTGCTGATTTTTCTGAGTCTTCTGGTGATTCTCTCAGGTGTTTAGTTGCTTCTGAGTCCCGCGACCTTTCTTTCTGGCATAGGAGACTTGGTCATATCGGATTTGATCATTTGACCCGAGTTAGCGGCCACGATCTCATTCGTGGTCTGCCGAAACTCAAAATGGTCAAAGACCTTGTTTGCTCTCCATGCCGGCACGGCAAGATGGTTGCCGCTTCTCACCCTCCGGTCACAGTTACTATGACCGATGCACCGGGACAGCTGCTCCACATGGACACAGCTGGACCAGCTCGAGTGCAGTCAGCAGGAGGGAAGTGGTATGTTCTTGTTGTGGTCGATGACTTCTCGAGGTATTCTTGGGTGTTTTTCTTAGCCTCGAAGGATGAGACGTTTTCACATTTCCGAGGTCTTTTTAGTAGGCTTTCCGTTGAGCTCCCAGGTGCCTTACGAGCGATCCGCAGTGACAATGGCACGGAGTTCAAGAATTCCTACTTTGAGAGTTTCTGTGGTGAGACAGGTGTAGAGTACCAGTTCTCTTCTCCATACGTCCCTCAGCAGAATGGCGTTGTGGAGAGGAAGAACCGTACCTTGGTCGAGATGGCCAGGACGATGCTTGATGAGTACTCTACACCGCGGAAGTTTTGGGCTGAGGCTATAGCCACCGCGTGCCATGTCTCAAATCGAGTTTTTCTTCGGGCACACTTGCATCGCACTTCTTATGAGCTGAGATATGGGCGAAAGCCTAGCGTCTCTCATTTTCGTGTGTTTGGTTGCAAGTGCTTTGTTTTGAAGTCCGGGAACCTAGACAAATTCGAGTCACGTTCTTGTGATGGAATCTTTCTAGGTTACTCGCCTTCTTCGCGGGCTTATAGGGTCTGGAACTGCGAGTCTAGTAAAATGGTATAGACCTGTGAGGTGACCTTTGACGAGGCCAGTCCGGGGACTAGGCCCGATATCTCAGGTTCTTTAGAGCAGTCCGAGACCATCTTTGTGGATGATGAGGATGATGGAGACGACGGTTGTCTACCTGATCCTGTCTCTCATCCACCCCTTGAGGTGCCGTCTTCCACCGCACCTCGAGGTGATCAGCCCATGCCTTCTGCTTCTTCTGGAGCTGGTGGCTCTGTTCCTATCTCGCCAGCTCACGAGGTAGAGGCCACTTCTTCATCTCATCCTGGACCTCCTAGACATATCCAGAAAGCTCATCCTTCAGAGCAGATCATTGGAGACCTTTTCGAGCGTGTTACCCGCTCAAAATCTGGCTTATCTCAATTCTGTCTCCATTCTGCTTTCATTGCCTCCTTTGAGCCCAAAGATGTCTCTCATGCTTTATCTGATGAGTCTTGGGTCAATGCCATGCATGAGGAGCTAGAAAATTTCGAGAGGAACAAGGTCTGGTCGCTTGTCGAGCCCCTGCGAGGTCACAATATTATTGGGACTAAGTGGGTGTTCAAGAACAAGCAGAGCGAGGATGGAGTGGTTATTCGAAACAAGGCTAGACTGGTTGCTCAGGGGTTCTCCCAGGTTGAAGGTCTAGATTTCGAGGAGACCTTTGCCCCTGTAGCTAGACTTGAAGCCATTAGAATACTGCTTGCCTTTGCAGCTTCTAAGGGTTTCAAGCTTTACCAGATGGACGTCAAGAGTGCCTTTCTCAATGGCCTTATTGAGGAAGAGGTCTACGTCCGACAGCCTCCTGGTTTCGAAAACCCCAAATACCCAAACCATGTTTTCAAGCTTTCCAAAGCGTTGTATGGACTTAAGCAGGCCCCCAGGGCTTGGTATGAGAGGCTTAAGTCCTACTTGTTGAGTCATGGGTTTGAAATGGGTAAAGTTGATAAGACCTTGTTCATCCGCCGGCTTGGCGCTGACCTTCTGCTCGTCCAGATCTATGTCGATGACATTATCTTTGGCGGCTCTTCCCATACTCTGGTTTCCCAGTTCTCGGATGTCATGAGCACCGAGTTTGAAATGAGTATGATGGGTGAGTTGACCTTCTTCCTTGGCTTCCAAATTAAGCAGACTCGGGAGGGTACATTTCTTCATCAAGGAAAGTACACTCGTGACCTCCTGAAGCGCTTCGATATGAGTGATGGTAAGCCGGTATCAACTCCCATGGCTTCGACAGCCTATCTTGACCCAGATGAGGATGGCGAGCCAGTTGATCAGAAAGAGTTCAGAAGTATGATCGGTTCCCTTCTTTACCTCACAGCCTCGAGACCAGACATACACTTCTCCGTGTGTCTGTGTGCTAGTTTTCAGGCTTCTCCTCGCGTATCTCACCGTCAGGCGGTGAAGCGCATCTTTCGGTACCTTCGAGCTACCATTGACTATGGTATCTGGTACTCTTCCTCATCCAGTCTTTCCTTGAGAGCCTTCTCGGATGCAGACTTTGCCGGCTGTAGGATAGATAGGAAGAGCACCTCTGGCACCTGCCAATTCATTGGCACTTCTCTCGTTTCCTGGTCTTCGAGGAAGCAGTCCGGTGTTGCACAGTCCACTGCAGAGGCCGAGTACGTTGCTGCTGCCAGTTGCTGCAGCCAGATACTTTGGATGGTTTCGACCCTGCGGGACTTTGGGTTAGCCTTAGACAGTGTTCCACTCTTTTGTGATAACACGTCTGCTATCAACATTGCTAAAAACCCAGTGCAGCACACTCGGACCAAGCACATTGATATCCGATACCACTTCCTTAGAGACCATGTAGAGAAGGGTGATATAGTGCTCCAGTTTGTGGAGAGTGACCACCAGTTGGCTGACTTCTTCACCAAGCCTTTGGATAGTTCGAGGTTTTCAGCTCTGCGGGGAGAGCTTGGGGTGGTGTGTCCTTACGGATTGTAGTGAGGGGGAGCTTTGGGCTTTACTGCTTTACTATTATGATTATGCTTCTGTCTCATTTCTGTTTCATCGCATTTGTGGGTGCATTGGGTTTAGTCCTTCCAGCATAGGTTAGAGTGGTCTTCTCGTCTAGCTGTTTAGACTCTTTGCTCTTATCTTGTGACCTAGGGTTCTGCTCTGTTAGCCGCTTCTCTTCTCTCACTAGGTTGAGCCCACTCACTGCTTTCAGGTTCTAGCAAGGGCCGGGCCGCCCTTGGGTAGACAGGGTTCGTGTTTGCTCCCTAGTGAGGTAGATTACCGGTCTAATAGTCCTAGTGTCATATGGGGTAGATGAGAGTCAGTCTGAGCCATAGTTGCTTCTAAATCTTTTCTATGCTTTAAGGACTGCCTGTTTTCTATTTATTTTCCCAGCTTCTCAATTTTATTGCTTTGGTTCAGGGGGAGTTCAATTGGGAGCTTCTGGAGCTTAATTCTGACATAACTCAACTTGAACTAAAAGTTGCATCTAATGTTGAGGGCGAGCTGGTCTTTCATGCTTTTTCAGCATTTCGCATTATAATCAAACTGCATTGAGCCTTGATTATTATCCTGTTATGACATGCTTCAATGCTTTACACCTTGCCATGACTTGTGCTTAGCTTGCTAAATTTATCATGACTTCATATGTGTAGACTAGCGTTTGCCATGATAAGTTAAGTAAAATTGATCAACTTAAATTAAACTTGTCATGCTAGCATTTGAGTTTAGTCTTTCTTGAGCTATCCTTTTATGATTCATGCCATGTCAAATAGGCTGAGTAGAGCGTTGAATCTATATTGAGCCTTAGTTTGAGCTGTTTTAGTCTCCTGATGATACATGAGTTAGTACAATGTGTTAAAAAGCAAAAAGATCTCTTTTGTGCGAAAAAACTGATCTCACCAATTATTTCCTATGAGACGGCTTGCCATTGCACTTGGCATGAACTTAGGGGGAGTTTTGGATGACCTAGACTATCTTCTTAAGCTTCTTGCTTGGAGTAGTCGCATAAGGCTTGAGATCTAGCACATGATAAAACAAAATGTTGGTTGACAACCACCATATTTGTGCGAAAAAACTGATTTCACCAATTCTTTGTCATGAGACAGCTTGCCATTGCACTAGGCATGAACTCAGGGGGAGTTTTGGATGACCTAGACTATCTTTTTAAGCTTATTGCTTGGAGTAGTCGCATAAGGCTTGAGATCTAGCACATAAACAAAAATTGGGTTGAAAACAACCATATACTTTCAAAAGACAATGTTTAATGTGCTCAATTTGCTTAATCTACAATCAGAACCAAGTACCTTAACCAATGTTTCAATCTTGAGCTTATAGCACTCTATTTGGACTCAATGTTAGCTTCTTTGTTCCGCTTAGCTTATTGACATGGCCTGCATCATCCTTGGATGTCTCTAGCTAGACTTTACTCATTGATGACTTGACTTGCTCACAAAATGCATTACATTTCAGATTGTCATCTATGTGCTCTAGCTGGTTTATATATATGTCGTCATGATCTAGATAGCGTCCTTTTTGAGTTATGGCTTGGTGTATTACATTATGGTCAATATGGATAATTCTCATGGCTCTAAATGCTTAAATAAACAAACTTCAGCCATATTCATCCATTGACATGTCATATTCTCTCTATTGCATCTTGATGTGTTTATTGCCAAAAGGGGGAGAATAGAGAAGAAAAAGTCTGTTGGGAATAGTTTAGAGCTTTGGAGTTCAATTTGCTCTTTCAGTTGTTGCTCTAGTGTTCCTTCTGTCGACATGGTCATTAGCTTCATTCTCTTCTTTGGACCATGTTGGATTCTTCAAACTCAAACTCAACTTCATGCTTTTTCTGAGTTTGTCAATATACTCATCAAGGGGGAGATTGAGAGACCAGGTGGTCGTGACTCCATGTGAATGATGAGTAATTGACAAAGGTTTAGGATAGTCGAGTTTGGTTTGAGTGGTTCGGAGTCGAGCCGTTGCGTGGCGCAATCGGGCTCGGTCGGACTTTGGTCAAACTTGGTCATTTGGGCTTAGAATGTATATTCTAATGTTTCGACAGGTTTGGAGTTCGTCTGTGGTAAGTGTGATGGTATTTACGCTTTCATGTGTCGAGCGGTGCTATTTGACGTGTTTCTTATCTGTGTGACTGCAGGACATCGAGTTGGAGTCGTGGCGAGACACGGTGGACCGGACTAGGCGCAGGTGGCGCTGAGGTCAGAACGGTCGGGATGTGTCGAAGACGACGTGGACTCGAGGTGGTTGCGAGGTGTGCGAGGCAAGGAGCGCGGAAGCTTCCCGGAAGGTGCAGAAGGGGCGAATCGGGAAATTCGCAAGGCTGCACAAGCGGGAGCGGGCTCCGTTGGACGTAGCGGGCGTAACGGGGCGGAGACCCGTTAGCCAGGCGCTATAAAAGGAGAGGAGGGGCTGCATGCCCTCCTTGAGCACTTGTGATAGAATTAGGGTTTTAGAGTCAAAAGAGGCTTTAAGAAGGTTGTTTCCTTTAGCTCTTTAGTTGGTGTGAGTTGGTGGTAGAGGCAGAGTGTGCTCCCTCTGTGTCTCTACGATGGTTTCAATGTGAGTCTCCTCTCTCTGTGTGTTCTTTCTCCCAAGAAGTGGTGAGATTCTTGGTGTTCTTGAGGATTGAGAGGGAGATGAGGGATTGAGAGTCTTGTAATCATTCCTCTTGTATCAATCGGGGTATGGGGACGTAGCTCAGTTGTAATCCCTGAATAGTTGAATGAAATCTGAAGTTTGCTTCCCGTGCTCTGTCTGTTCTTCGTTCTTCATTTGCATGATTTCTTGATTTTCGGTGTTTTGAGTTCTTGATTGCTGGGAAGGCCCAAAATGGGTTGCTCTTTGATGGGATAGTGCCTCAAGATCATTTGATCAAGTTTCCCAAGAGCAAACCTCTTTTAATCTCAGTTTTGGCATTTTGGGTTGCTCTGTTCTTCTTTAGCCCCTCTAGGGTTTTTGAGCTTTTCTTGTTTCCCTTTGCAAGATGGGCTGAGATTTGGCTTGGAGAGTCCTATGGCTATTGCTAACATATCTGCAAAGTCTCTTAGCCATAGGATCAAAGGTTTGGAAGCAATTTGATTTTTGGCTCGGGTTGTGCAAAAATTCAGATTCTTACCCATAATCTGAAATTCTTTCTTCTTGGTTTGATTCTCTTGTTTCCCAAGGTCCCCTTACTATTTAGTATGTTGTAGTAAGGCCTTGGATCAAAAAGATTGAGAGCAACCCTTCTTTTTAGCCAAAAATCCGAAGTCTCAAAGTTCCAGCCTGAAAATCCTGTTTGCTGTTTTTCTCGAGAAGTACTACCGCTCCTGGAGAGGTACTACCGCTCAGAGGTACTACCGCTCGTCCAAGCGGTACTACCGGTTATGTTCGGACCAGTCTGATCTGCAGCGAAGAAACGTTCGGACAAGTCCGATCTTCGTGCGGTACTACCGCTCCTCGAGAGGTACTACCGCTCAGAGGTACTACCGCTCAAAGGTACTACCGCTCGTCTCAGCGGTACTACCGTTTGCAGTCAGACTTGCTCTGAATTTATTTTTCTTGGCTGCTTCTTTCTGGATCTGGTTTTCTCTGCTGTTGTTCTTCCTGTAAGTGCTTGTCTTCTACCTTCATAGCTCCCATAGCTATTGGAGAAGAAGATATTTGTTGGGGCGATTATTAGAGATCGACATTCACCCCCCCCCCCCTCTGTCGCCATTTCGGTCCTACATTTTGTTTATTAACCTCATGTTATTTTTGAATTTTAGATTGCAAGGAGAAGATAGCATCACTTATTGATGAGTTGGATTTGGAGCTAGATGATAAAGAATGTGCTACCACAAACATAAATGAGAAGGTTTGATAATCCTACACATATATACACTATTACTGCTTCTCTAGTTTGATGGTTATTTACTTCCAATGAGTCAATGACATACTGACAGGACAGTAAGTAGAACCGAACTATACAAGTATTAATTTTTGGTTTCTATTCTTCATTTAATAATTTTGGATTCCAATTGATATTTTATTGTAGGACGAGATAATGACCGAGGTTGAGCTCCACTGAAACATGGTTAGAGATGGCTCGCTGGCTTGCTGTTGGCTTTTTGCTAGACAAGATCTATGTTGCGGACTTATCATGTGATGTAAATGTAATGAACTTAAATGAACTAGTGATGTACTAGACTACTTTATGAGCAATTCGTACTTTTGAACTATGTTGCATGTAGCTAGTTAGCTACTAGACTGCTATTTGTTTAACTAGCCTCTACAATTTACTTGCTAGTTGCTACTTTGCTAGTTAGAATTTACTAGTTGCTTAATTTGTCTCTGTCATCATGCAAAATTTGCTTCCACGCAGTATCCGACTAAATATTCGTGACCGAGACTAACCGTATCCGGAGCGGCATGTATTCGATCCGTATTCGTGACCGAGAATATCCGCATTCGTATTCGTATCCGGAACTATCCGTATCCGACTCTGACTCCGACAAAAAAATATGGAAAAGGATACGGGATGAGCAATATCCGTCCGTATCCGATCCGTTTTCATCCCTACTTACAGGGATCAAAAGGCTTTGCCAGCCACGTCACGGGGTTCGGATGCCGTCCTCCCAGGTGGATCCAGTCTTTAGCTCCTAGCGACAAGCTAGGGGGCACGCAGAGCATGCATAACTCCTCTGCAAGATCCCGCATGTTCATACGATGCATGATCACACAAAGCCTCCTCACGCTCACCTCATCATCCCGATCGAGCATCACACACGGGGATGAAATGAGGTCTATGAGGCGCCTAGTCCAACGAAGGCTACTCCCTGGCTCAATAGTGTGTGGTAGAATCACTTCCAAAGCCAATTCAACTCCCACTTCATCCATGTCGATTTTGAAGGAAAGTCCTTCGAGCAGTCGGAGTGCACATGAAAATTGATGCTGGCTAGGTTGGAATATTGTCCACTAACCACCTAGGAGAAGACCATCAGATGCGCGACGGTGTTCGCCGTAAGCTATAGAAGCTCTAGGTTGTACGTACGGAGTACTTTACCAACAAAGCATGTTGCGGGAATATGAAGCCCCATGTCAAAATATAGCGAAGATGAGTGTCTTGCGCTCCTGCGATCGTGTGACAACTTCATTGGCTGCTGGCCAACGAAGGAGCTGGCGGTCGAAGACTTTCCCATCACGAAAGAACTTCCCGGCGGTGGGCTCAGACCGCATGTTCCCGCTGCCATGGCTTGAGGAGGTAGTCAACGTAGTGCCACGATTGAAGCACTCACTGCCCTAACCCATTTTGACCAACGAGTGCGCGAGATGCATGAAGCATGGCGGCAAGCAAGCCAACCGATAATGGCGACAGGGGAGAGCGAGAGAAAAAGGAGATGGGTTCAACTGAAGAGTCACAATGCTTAAATACGGATGGGACACCTGCATTAATGGCGGCAGAATGAGCGCATCTTTTTTAGAGGCATGCGCATCCCCGTAATCAACACAGCAGACCATGCCACACATCCTAGCCTTGGATTGCAGCCACATGTACGGCATAAGGCATTCCGGGCAACTTTTTTTGTGACTGATGGCTTTTGGTTATACTTTTCAAGACGGTGGCAAATGGCGGAGGCGCCAACATGGATGGCATACACGGTTTTGGACTTGAGAAGATGTTTAGAAAAATGGCTTCGAGAAGCCATCCCATTTATTTCAGCTTCCGAAGAAGCCGAAACCAAAAGCCACGAAAAAGCCAAAAAGAATAGGGCCAAACGCAGGAATCAAAATCACAGCCTACTCTAGGAACATGTTCTCCCTAAGTCCTGTTCCAAACAACTTCTGGATTTTGCCTTTTAGAAGCCGACTTTTAAATGGAATGGTTTCTCAATGTTGTTTCTATAAACTATTTATAGGAATTATTGCCGCAGCTGCTTTGAATGGAGTGGTTTCTCAAAAAAGTATCTTTACTCCCTCATGGCCTCATAGCAATTTTGAACATGCTTACAACTATTGGGATTGTCGCGCATGCGCGTTCGCAAGATCAGTATCACCGCCTCTTCATGAGGATCTGCAGCAAAATTTCGTTGAACGTGTCCACCGGCCCGGGCAGGCAGAAGTGGAGGCAGTCGCTCTGCAGCCGCTCCGGCACGCCGCGCGCGAACGGGTCGCGGTGCATGTACACGCCGGGGTGCCCTTCCGGGCGCATCGTCGCCAGCTTCGTCACGTCCAGTACCTCGACCCTCGTCGCCCCGCCGCCCCCACCTTTCCTCGCCGCTGCCACCGCCGTCTCCTCTCTGACGATTCTTCTCATCTCCGCGTCCACTCCCCCCACCTCCTTCTCCCCCTCCCTGTACGGCCGCTTCCTCACGCACGTCGTGGGGTCGTCCCACGCCTTCTCGAAGTGCGCCGGCGAGAATGTGGCCACCACCACGGATGAGGCGCTCGATCGACATCCGGATGGCCTCCCTGTACGGCGAGAAGAATCCGATCTCGGTGTAGTTGAACTTGGGCAGGAGGTGCACCCCGAGCACCTCGCTGCCGTTGTAGAAGATGCTCGGGTTCCAGAACCAGTGGCCGGTGCTGATCACCGCCACGTCCATCGTGTCGGCGTCGGCCGACCACCGCTCGGCGAGCGCGTCGAGGTACACGGAGTTGTAGGTCAGGCTGTAGTCCTCCGACTTGCCCGTGGCTCGCGCCAGGAACGGTGCCCAGTACACGGACACCGTCACATTGTGCGACGGGAAGGCCCATCGCCAGAACTTGCGCGTCCGGGGCTTCGCGTCGCGGTACACGAGGCGGTACGGGAACGACGCGCCGAGGAGGCAGACCAGCGACTCGGCCTGATTGCGAGCCATCGAGTCACCGACGAAGGCGACGTGCCTGCCGCGGACCGCGGCGAGGAACGCTGTGGCGTCGAAGGCCGGGAGGTGGCACTCCGCCGGCTGCCACCGCCAGTCGAGGTAGCCGGTGTCCGGGCGCCCGTTCCGGATGCAGTTCTCGCTGTCCTTGACGTTGCACTCCGTGCCGTTGTACCGCCGGGCGTGCCCTGCCGCCCACACCCACTGGCCCTCCGAGTAGTCGCAGCTGCTCCCTCCTGCAACCAACAAGCATAAAGCACACAAGAGTGCACTGCACAGATCAACTAATCTGTAGGCATATAACACTGACCTACCTAGTTCGCTCCCATGCAGAAGCAAAAGCGGGCATCTCATGAGGGGTTACCGTACACATACCTTGACTAGAAGTAATGGTGATGTGTTGGAGCAGAGGTGAGACGACATTTTCCTGTGCGCCGCGAGGGGAGCAGCAGAGGAGGTGGAGGAGAGCAAAGCAGAGCACGGCGCAGAGAAGCCAGGTGAAGACTGCTTTGGAGAGGAAATAGCCTGGACTGACGCTGCTGGGAGACGACGGCTTGTGGCCGTGGTGATTCAAGGGCTGGTACGCTCCCATCGCTACCGACTACCTAGCATTAGCTAGCAACCAGTACGTTATGATAACGTACGTACAGGCGACGTTGTTTTCGCCTCGCGACAAGGCCGAATCAACGGATGCTGCTTCTAAGGGGGTTCTGTCTTCAGATAGGCCTATGTGGCTATGTATGTGGCTATGTATACAGGGAGATGATGGTCAGATGACTTGGGAGGGATTAAAATTGAGCTATCACAAGGGGATCTTTGAAGGTAGCCAGCACAATGGAGTTGACCTTTGGACTTGAGAGTGTGGACTTGTTGCAGTTCAGCCACGATCGCATGTGTTTCAATTGGATCATCCTGTTTAACGATATGAACCGGCAGGCTCTCTCTTTCCCTCTGTACACGAGGGATTCTAGGAGATATGTGATCTTGTAATTTGATTGCATGCTTATCTGTTGAGATTTGTTGTAATCTTGTTGTTTCTTTCCTTATTGTACTCTCTCTCTCTCTTTCTCTCTCTCTCTCTCTCTCTCTCTCTATATATATATATATATATATATATATATATATATATATATATATATATATATATATATATGAAGCCTCTTTTCTACTCCTGGGTGTAATTACACCCTATGTCGTATCTCACAACATAGATAGTATCTCGCGTAACGGAAATTATGTACATGTAGTATACGAGTATTTAAGATTATATAGGTGGTATGAACAATTTTTCAGAGGTGGTATGTACATTTTTTTCGACATACTCCTTTTTATATGCATATACGAAGGTATTTACAAAATACGCTAAAAATTATGGACTTCCTTGCAATTTTTTCGTGTGGTTCACATTGGAGTATCTTATAATTAGTATATGAATATACCTACAGTGATAAAGGAGTATTTCAAGTTTGTTTAGGTGGTATATTAGAGGTGAGTGTAATTACACCCGGGAGTAAAAAGTATTTTTCATATATATATATATATATATATATATATATATATATATATATATATATATATATATATATATATATATATATATATATATATATATATATATATATATATATATATATATATATATATATATATATATATATATAAAGAGATATCATTTCGAAAAATCAGATATTCATATGACCTTTTATAATGGACAGATCTAAAAGGAGTCCCAGCCAGCAATTACAAATTGCATGTGTTCCTGGACCAGTGGCATGCAGGAAACAGCAGAGGGGCACTGAATTGAAGCCTGTCCAGTAAATGGATGCGTACCGTGTGTGCCTGTTACGTGCGTTGTGCTGTTGTTAGCTACCCCCGGTTTTTCTCCACTGCTGAAGATCGTTTGTGAAACGGAAATCCTTTTGTGTCAGTACTCCATCGGCCAAATTTTTCCGGCTTTTTCTTAAATCCATATTTTTCTGGTTTTGTTATTTGTAAGTTGCTCGATGTTTTTCTGAAGTCCAAGTCTATTTTTAACCATTAGATTTATATGGAGATGATATACTATGACTTATGCTTTTGAAAATTTCAGGCACCTTAAGTAATACAACCACGTACTCGCAAGTTTATTTTTTATAAGGTGTTATTGAGTTGCATACATCAATCAGAATACCTAAAAACTTAAATTGATGAGAAAAGATGGACAATATACTTCAACTTTCCTTGTCACGTCGAGGCTCCATCACGTCTAAGACGTGGACGTGAAGTAGACCACAATTATTTTAAAAAATGTTGCATTAACCGGATCTTGAACTTACGAATTATTTGCTCTGATACTATATTGAGGTGTATGCACCAACCAATTCATCTAAAAGATTAAGCTGCTAAGAAAATATGGACAATCCGCTTCAACAGCAAATTGATTTGCCTTTAACACTGCAGATTGATAGCCCTGTAAGATATGTAGACGATTTGACAAGCAAAATGTCGAATCTGGATTTTGCCAATCTAAAATTCTCAATGATTTCCACCGCACTATTATCTATATCACTAAATAGTGCTCATAGATATGTTACTGTATATCAAAATCATATCTTGCAGAAGCGTAAATAATACAATAATAAACTTACACATGGACCGATCACGCTGAAATCATTTAGAAAGCAGTAGCGAAAATGGAACTTCACATAGGTGGGATCGTCAGGACATGCCCATAGACAGCCAATTGGGGTTCACGATCTAGTTCTTAGCCTCATCATCTCTTCTAGCTCTGTTGGCTCCTTTAGATGACCACAAGGCTTGCCTTTTCCCTTCTTACTGACTGAATAATGGTAATTTGAGCAACAATACAAAGGTACTCAGTAAGCCATCATACAAAATGCAGTAATAATATATGCAAGGCTATCAATTGGAGGCTTAATGTTCTTTTATTTACTAAAGGCATTATTTTGAAAATCATAATAAATAGAAAATTACCTGAGACTTAGCAGTTTTAACTAATCCAGATTTTCTAAAGTTGTTTGAGATAATGTAGTGTTAATAGTAGTGCAGGTTACATCCACCTGTTATAGCGCATGGTTACTTCCATCATATGCTAGTTTTGTTATCAGGGCTACATCCATCGATTATAATCACTAGGTTACATCCATCTAGGGGAAATCAATTCAGGGCTAGATTCGTCCGACGAGTTTTTCATCCCACCCATACAGTTTGAAAAATAGACACTGACTCGAGTAAGTTCTCATGCCCACCCATGACCATAGGCATGGCTGTTCAAATAGTTTTCACTCTGCAGAGGTTGCACATTTTACCTATAAGAGACAATCAACTTATTATATTTCACACATTTTCTTGGACACATGAATTAAGAAAATCACAACAAGATCTTTACAATGCATTTTGCCAGTGAGACCACACCCACTAAGATTTTCACCGCTGTGCGGCTACATCCGCTCGCTCTAGAAGCCCCCTCTTGCGCCATCACATCAGCGACCTCCACTCACTCACTTGACCATGTACTACCAGATGACGTAACCCGCACCGGGTCAATGCAAATTAGTTGGCATGATCGTACCCATTATAGACTTATGATCGCACTATTTTACATTGAGGTCATCACAAGATTTAGTCCTTATAGTTATCTGTGCAATGCTACTACAAACCACATATTCTCATACTACATTTGCACCGGCCTCTCTTTCCATCCGCCCAGATGGGTAAAGCAAGTTTTAGGGTTTTTGAGAAGCATAAAACCAAGTTGTCTCAATATACCAGCTATCAGACCTAGAAACAACACATCCGAATCTTATGTGTAAATCACACTAATTCAAGATCAGCTAGTAGACACAATGATAACAAAGATGCATATCATCTACAATGAAAAATATTATTAAATAAATGAGTATGGGCCTTATCGCCAAGGTTTACATACATAGCCCATAGGCCAAAAATAAATAACAGCAGAAGATAAAAACAACGTAAAGAAACCCATCTAGTCTGCCCATAGGCAAACGACCATGGGATGCGGCCTACTCGTCTTGATCATCATCGAAGTTGAAGTATTCTTCCTCTAAGCAACAATATTTAAGTAAGAGTGAGCACAAAAATGTACTCCGCAAATTATACAGAAAAATAGATTATTAATGTAAGAGCAATTAGTGAAGGCATAATATGGTTATTTGAGCTTAAAACAAGTTTGAACAAATACAATAAATACATGTAAATTACCAAATTTAATACATAAGAAGAGGCAATAATTTAAACAAATTAATACTATTAGTGCAAGTCCAATCTAACACTAACCTAACCACGGTAATCCCACCCAGACCATCCTTTCCCAAAAGATCTCATCACCTTTTCTTTAGACTAGTTTTTGAAAAACAAAGTTTAATCTATGAAAAACTTTACTCGGCATACCCTTGATCGTTGCCATGACTATCTAGGATAGTTTATACACTCTACAGAGGTGATACAACTTTACTCACAAGAAATAAACAACTTATGTGGTCGGCTATAACATGCTTCCGTAAACGTGCGACTAAGTGATTATCACAAGGCCTTTACAATGTAAAATCCTCAACTTGGTCATGCCCTACTAAGGTTTCACCATAACATAGATTCCACTAAGTTGGAGCTCCCTCTTGTACCATGTAAGACTTCCTGTGACCAACACCATGCTTACATTCAACCTGTAGCGAAACCAAGGTTCAACTGTGTGAGACAAGTCTTGTAGTGGTGATGGCATGGGCTAAAGCTCACCGGAGATGACGAATCGATGATGGAGGATGATGTAGATCTATTTTGGGGAAAATATCGATTTCCATCAAATGGTTGCACGTAAATCAAATTAACTTCACATGAGTGTGTAAGATATTCAGGAACACGAAATGACATGAAAGAAATTCAAACAAAATCACTGGAGTACTCAGAATGTGAGTTGCGGTGATGGGCAATTTTGAAAGCGACAAGCTCTCAATGGCGGCTGTGTCCTGGGGTTTGAGGAGGCTTGGAAAAGAATGAAAAGGGTTGAGAGGAGTCGTGAGGTCATATATAAGGGCTTAAAAGCGATAGAAACAGACTCAAATTCATAGGATTCGGTTTTGAATAAGTTTGGGAATGGACGAGATAGAAAGCAAACTGATGAACAAATCGCGAAGGGACTAAGGAATGGATTCCTTGTGTGATTTAGAGCAACTTTCATTTTTGGCACGACGTTGAGATAATACTCGATTGGAGATTTGGTTTGGGTGGCCATGAGAGGTGCCAGGGCTCTGTTTCGGTCTGGCTGCTATTTGGTTGTTCGGGAAGATGAATAGTATTCGTTGAACAGTAGCCACGGATGAACAGTACCAAGAGGAGAGAGAAACAAAGAAGAAAAAAAGGAAATGGAGGAAAAGGAAAGTAAAGATGGGCCAAAAAAAATGGGTTAGACCAAAAAATAGAACAGACATTTTTCTGGAGATTCAAATTTGTGGAGATTTCAATTTAAGTTTGGGATTCAGATTGGAATTGGAATTTTGAGATTACATTCTCGGATTACCAATAAAATCCAAATAAAAATCTAAATACTTTTAAATAATTAATTTGAAATTAAATTTTTATAGGAAAACAAATTAATGTTTATTTATTTTTATTTTTACTCATAAATTACTTTAATTCAGGAAAAGAGAAAAGCCTCTTTAAAAGTAGAAAAATAGGGCAAATAAATTGGCAACTCAGGAAAACCAAATAACATTTATTTTTAAATTTACTTTTATTAAGTTAATTAATAGTATTATTTGAAATAAAAACATGGACTGTTACACGAGCCATCTCCCTCCAATGGCTGCCCAAAACCAGTTTCATGTTTAAAATTGATGATAGGGCAATTTAATACTCCGAGTATCTAAGTAAGACTAAGCATGGCGCTTAGACATAACTTATAACTAGTATATTTACCAATAATTCTAGGGTGACAAGGGTTTATGTCCAAGGCTAAGGAGTGAAGTATAATTAAGCAATTATCTATAGGAATTTAATTATGAACAAGTGTGAATATAATTTGCATAATAAAGTAAATCATGCAATTTGATATTTTTAAATAAAATAACTTGCATTCAAAAGGTAGGTGCGATATAATCAAAATAATGACTTGCCTCACTTAATTTACCATGGCATTAATTTTGCTCGAAACCTTCTTAGTCAATGATCTTGAAACTCCTAATTGTTGTCTTATCATAATCTTGATCTCACCTGATCTGTCACCTCTTAGGAACTCCAACATCTAATTACAGGGTAAACAATCAAAATCCAAACAACATTCAAAAGTCCAAATTAATTCAACAAGCTTATTTAAGTTTTGGTATGATTGAGGATATGAGAGAAGATTTAGTGAATTGTGGGATGCTTGACAACGTTAAACAAAATTTGAGCAAAAGGAGGAAATGGCGGAGAAGTTCTGTTGGGAAGGATATAAAAGAAGGATCGATGATGATGGAATGTTCATGGGAATATTCCGCTTTAGTTTGGAATATGGATAGACATCGCTGATCAAGGAATACCAGAGCTTGATCTTTAATTCAAAAGCTCCTTGAGTTGGGTTAGACTTATGATAGAGATGAGAGTCCAATTAGAGATTAGGGTCAACAATTAGAGATTAGGGTGTGAGTTCAACATGCGAAGAGTATAACTTTAACTCGTTGGGTTAATCTTGGAGTCCAAGTTTTACAAGAGTGTCCTCTTAGGGTTGTGCCTTGAATTTTTGGTACATTAATTATTCTTATTTATCTTTGGTGATTTTAAATCCAGAGATAATTATAGGACAATTGTTATTTAGGCAATATTGCAAATTTTATTAAGACTTATAATTTCAATCTATATTTCAATTCAATGGCAAAGGCATGTTTGTTAATTTCTTTAACTCAATTGCCATTTACACAAATTTCTAAATACATTAATAATGTATATGATTAGTAATTGGAATTGAGATCAATATTGATGATACCCTAATTATAATTGAGAAATTCTTGGTCATGTATAAGGTAATCTTTAATTTAAATCCCAACATTTACATATAACTATTAGAGACATAAGCTTTAAATGATTCTCCTTCATAATTTAAGCATTACATGAAAATGGGACCTCATGATTTTTGGAGATGAACAAATAATATTTATTAATTTTACATGGGTTAATTTACACTAATTATCTTTAATTATCATCGATAATTTTAGATCGGGAGATAAAGACAAGATAGTTATTACTTGGACCATAAAATGTTTGGTAGGATCTACAATTAATATTTGAGTTTCTAGAGTAAATATTGAGAGCATCAAAATATCCTTGAATAGCTTCAAATTCTATTCCTAAGTATTATACAAATTTAAATTCTTGCATCTTCTAGTTTTAAACATTTAGTGGAAAGCTATTTAAATTAATTTTCTCAAATAATTAAACACTATTTACAGAAGGGTTTTTTTATGATATTTGGGACGTATTCATCTGTAGCTTGCAAAACCCTAGCTAAGTTTCAATGTTTCAAAACTTGACTTACTAACATACTACGATTTGTTGGTTGAGGTGGCCCATCTATCAATGAAAGAGAGAGAGAGAGAGGGAGTAGCACATGGCAATCCAAGGAAAGAAAACAGAGGAGGCAGGGCTAGCCGAACAGGGGAGCCAGGGCGAACGACCGGCGGTGGCGTCGTAGGTGATGGGCGGCCAGGGAGGTGGTGGGGATGTGCAAAATGGAACCCTAGGGAGACAAGGAGGCCAGCGAAGGTGGCTTCACGGCCTGGAGTGACGTTGAGGGCGGTCAATGATGGCTCGGACAGTTGAAGGCAGGAAAGCGATGGGGGAGGCGACGGTCGATAGGTAGAGGGGCGAAAATAGGGGGAGTATGAGCACAAGGGAGTTGAGGGGGACTCACCATAGTAGTCGGGCTAGCTGAGGAGGAGCCGTGGTAGGCCGACGACTTGGAGAGGGACGTGCCGAGGTGATCGAAACAGTGAGGGAACGGTGGCGGCTAGCGTAGGCACAATGGCAGCTCGGCTTGGAGAGGAAGGAGGGGAAGAGGGGAGGAGCAATGTGGCACTTAGGGCTATTTATAGCTCTAGGGGAGGCTGTGGTGTTGCTGTGTAAGCACAAGAGGAGGCGGCTCGGGCGGTGCATGCGGGCCGGGCAGCATGCTGGCGTCGGGTGGCGCGGTAGGAAATGTAGACATGCACAACGTAACACTCAATCGCGGGGGCTTAGCACATGAGGTGCAGCATGGCCGGGGGGCCAGGTCGGCCATACGCCAGAACAGGAAGCAGAGACAAAGAAGGAGAGAGAGGAAAGAGAGAAAGAAGGAGAAAAGTGGGGTCCGTGTCAGGGAAAGAGAAAGGGAGAAAGAAGAAAAATGAAAAGGAGAAAAAGGAAAGGCTTTAGCCAAATTTGAAATTCAGAGTTTTGATTTGAAATTCCATTCTCAAATTTTGAATTCGATTTCAAACTTGAACGCTTGGCTCAAATTACTTTGCTGTGAATTTGCAATATTGCTTTGCTTTCAACTTTTTTGTTTCATTTGTTTTTTGGATAACTATTTTCAATTTGAATTTAAATTTTCAATTATGATCAATTAACTTTCAATTACTTGGCTCCTGTTTTCTGGATTTTATTTTTATTAATTGAGTTATTTGGCAATACTTAGATCGAAAATCTGGGAGAAAATTCAAATAACATCAAAAGAAAAAAGATTTTAAAACTCTCACAAATTTAGACATTCCCTACTTTGAGACGTTACAAAAGTAACAAAAAGAACAGGTTATACACGTAAAAGCGTGTGGTCACCACCTACAGTAGTTGCAGCACGCAAGAAGCAAGCCCGTCCGGCGCTACAGACACTTGTGCCGGCGCGCGGTTAATCGCGAACTTAACCGAATCTTAACGCTTCTCGAGATTTGGGAAAAATGAAACTGAAATCTTGCAAGTGGCTGTTCTTTTTTTATGGTCATGAAACTGGCTGTTGTCAATGGCTGGGGTATCGAGCTCCGTCCTCGAAAACTACCGGGTTACAGATCTCCAGGTGAGTGAGCCGCGTTGTGAACTGCGGCGATGTGGTTAATGTGCCTGGCTCGTGCCTGGGCGAGCCCTCGCCGTTGATTTCAACGTCCAGGAGTTGAGTTCTGATTTCTCTCCGTCAACCAAGATTCGTGTTTACCAATGGAGTTCGGCTCAGATGCAGGTGCCCTGCACAATGTTATGTGCAGGCCAATGGTAACATGTCACGTGTGTCTCTAAGTTTAATAGCGTGTATTCTAGTAGTGTAGGACCGAAATGGCGACAGAGGGGGGTGAATGTCGATCACTAAAAATTCGTCTCCCACAAGTACTCGAAAGCTCAGCTCTCCGGTAGCTATTAGAAAGCTACGAAGAAGGTTAAGGGACTGAGTGCAGCAAGTAGGAAATAAACGATCATCAACTCACGACACAAAGAATGCTGGCCGAGAAGGCATGAACACAAAAATCAAGAAAACTGCATGGTGGCCGAAAAGCTATTGAACCTTGGTTTCTTAAAGTCAAGAGATATTCACTGCCATCAACATTGAAGCCAAACAGAAGGAGATTAAATCAGATGGAGATTCACATGCTCCTTGCCGCAAGGTAAAAAGAGATGTTCTTTGCCATAAAGAGAGCAGCAAAGAGAGACATGCTTGCAGATTTTTGTGCTGGCCGAGAGACAAAAAGAGGTGGAATGCTTTGCTGCCAAAACAGCTATGCTGCTGTGCACTCTTTTTGCTACCGAGCAGCACAAATAAAAGGCAACCAAAAGGAACAACCAGCTGATGCAAATGAAGACCTAAAGCAGCCCAAAACAGCAGCAAGAAGGTACTAAAGGAAAGCTACCAAAGCTGTTTTTGTGCTGAAATTACTGCAGAAAAAAAAACTGACCAAAGAAGAGACTGCATGCAAAGTATAAGCAGGAATTCTCATTCGGCAGAGCAGTTTACTGCAGCTTGCATGCTGTCCACAACCAAGACTGCAGGAGATATTTCTTGGCCAACCACACTCCAAAGCAGAGAGAAGAAATCAAAGAACAACCAAAGAACTGCATGAACATTTCTTGCATTGGCCGAAAAGAAAGAAAAACAAACACAAAACTGAAACAGGCACAAACACAAAGAGACTTATGAAACCAAGCCAACTCAACACAAGGATTCTTAAGAGCGATACGGAGACATGAATGATTAATATAGAGTGTTTACATTTCAGTCAAGCCCTCTCTCAATCTCACACCAAGTCCCCATACATGCTTAGGAGACCAAGAACACAACCCTATCTCATACAACCATGGAGAGACACAAATAAAAAACCCTAACTCTTACACTCACTCTCTCAAAATTTCAGCACACATCTCCCTCTCTATTTATAGCCTCCACTAATGGGTTTGCACCATGCTTTACCCATTAGGCCTTCAACAACTCGGCGCTTTATCCAAACCCGCTTCCTTTTGTGCCGCTTTGCGTTTTTACCGAAACGCCCCTCGCGCACCTTCGAGGAAGCTTCCTCATCCCTTGCCTCGCAAGCCACGCAGCTTCGCCGTCTTCGGCACACCTCGACCGTTCTGACCTCAGCGCCACCTGCGCCTAGTCCGGTCCATCGTGCCTCGCCACGACTCCACCTCGAGTCCACGTCGTCTTCGACACATCCCGACCGTTCTGACCTCAGCGCCACCTGCGCCTAGTCCGGTCCTCCGTGTCTCGCCACGACTCCACTCGATGTCCTGCAACCACACAGACAAGAAACACATCAAATAGCACCGCTCGATACATGTAATCAAAATTAACATGATAAAGCCAAAACCTGTCGAATCAAAGGAATACGCGTCCTAATCCATACGACCAAGTTTGACCAAGTCCGACCGAGCCCGTTTGCGCTACGCAACGACATGGTCCGACCACACAAACCAAACTCGACTATCCTAAAATAATGTCAATTACTCATCACCAACATGGGGTCACGGCCACATGGTCTCTCAATCTCCCCCTTGATGAGTATATTGACAAACCCTGAAAAACGCATGAAGTTGAGTTTGATTTGCAAAGTCCAATATGGTCCAAAGAAGGAAAATGAGGCTAATGATCATGTCGACAGAAGGAACACTAGAGCAACAACTGAAAGAGCAATTTGTTCTCCAAAGCTCTAAACTGTTCCCAAAAGACTTGTTCTTCTCTATTCTCCCCCTTTTGGCAATAAACACATCAAGATGTAAAAGAGAGAATATGACACGTCAATGGATGAAAATGGCTGAAGTTTGTTTATTTTAAGCATTTAGAGTCATAAGAATTATCCATAATGACCATAATGAGATACAACAAGCCATAACTCTATAAAAAGCTATCTAGATCATGACATGACATGTATAAGCTAGCTACAACACATAGATGACAATCTGAAATATAGTGCATTAAGTGAGAATGTCAAGTCATCAAGAGGTAAAGTCTAACTAGAGATACCCAAGGATGATGCCGGCCATGTCAATTAAGCTAAGCGGAACCAAGAAGCTAGTATTGAGACCAACTAGAGTGCTATGCTCAAGAATAAAACATTTGCGCAAGTACTTGGTTCTTTTTGTAGATTAAGCAAATTGAGTACATTAAACATTGTCTTTTGAAAGCATATGGTCGTTTCCAACCCAATTTTTGTTTATGTGCTAGATCTCAAGCCTTATGCGACTACTCCAAGCAATAAGCTTAAGAAGATAGTCTAGGTCATCCAAAACTCCCCCTGAGTTCATGCCTCGTGCAATGGCAAGCCGTCTCATGAGAAAGAATTGGTGAAATCAGTTTTTTCGCACAAAAGAGATCTTTTTGCTTTGTAAACATGTTGTACTACCTCATGCTACATCAAGAGACTAAAATAGCTCAATCTAAGGCTCAATAAAAGATTTAACGCTCAGCTAAGCCTAGTTGACATGGCATGAATCATAAAGGGATAGCTCCAGAAAGACTAAACTCAAATGCTAGCATGACAAGTTTTACTTCAAGTTGGGCAATTTTAATTAACTTATCATGGTAAAAGCTAGTCTACACATATGAAGTCACGATCAATCTAGCATATAAAGCACAAATCATGGCAAGGTGTACAGCATTGTAAACATGTCATAACAGGATAATAAACAAGGCTCCATGTAGTTATATCACAATGCGAAATGCTAAAGTGCAAGAAAATCCAGCTCCCCCTCAACATGAGATGCAACTTTTAGTTCAAGTTGAGTTATGTCAACATTAAGCTCCAGAAGCTCCCAAATGAACTCCCCCCGAACTAAAGCAATAAAATCGAGAAGCTGGCAAAGAAAACAGCAAATAGGCAGTTCTTAAAGCATAGATAAGATATAGAGACAACTATGGCTCAGATAGACTCTCATCTACCCCATATGACTCGAGGACTATTAGCTTGACCGTAAAACACACACACTAGAGAGCAAACACGTACCCTGTCTACCCGAGGGTAGCCCAACCCTCGCTAGAACCTACAAGCAGTGAGTGAGCTCAACCTAGTGAGATAAGAACCAACTAATAAGCAGCATCCTAGAATCACAAAATAAGAGCAGAAGTCTAAGCAACTAGACAAGAGAAGCACTCTAATCTATGCTAGGAGGACTAACCCCAAATGCACCCAAAATGCAATGCAACAGCAAGGAGTAAGAGCATAATTGATAAGATAAAGCAGTAAAGCACCAAACTCCCCCTCACTACAATTCATAAGGACAAACCACCCCAAGCTCTCCTCGCAGAGCTGAAAACCTCGAACTATCCAATGGCTTGGTGAAGATATCAGCCAACTGGTGGTTACTCTCCACAAACTGGAGCACTATGTCACCCTTCTCTACATGGTCTCTAAGGAAGTGAAAGCGAATATCAATATGCTTGGTCCGAGAGTGCTGCACTGGGTTCTTAGAAATGTTAATCGCAGAAGTGTTATCACAAAAGAGTGGAACACTGTCGATAACTAACCCAAAGTCCCGCAGGGTCGAAGCCATCCAAAGCACCTGGCTGCAGCAACTGGCGGCAGCTACGTACTCGGCCTCTGCGGTGGACTGTGCAACGCCGGATTGCTTCCTTGAAGACCAGGAAACAAGAGAAATACCAATAAATTGGCAGGTGCTAGAAGTGCTCTTCCTATCTATCCTACAGCTGGCAAAGTCTGCATCCGAAAAGGCTCTCAAGGAAAGACAAGAAGAGGAAGAGTACCAGATACCATAGTCAATGGTAGCTCGAAGGTACCGAAATATGCGCTTCACCGCCTGGCGGTGAGATACGCGAGGAGAAGCCTGAAAACGAGCACACAGACACACGGAGAAGTGTATGTCTGGTCTTGAGGCAGTGAGGTAAAGAAGGGAGCCGATCATACTTCTGAACTCTTTCTGATCAACTGGCTCGCCATCCTCATCTGGGTCAAGATAGGCTGTAGAAGCCATGGGGGTCGACACAGGCTTACCATCACTCATGTCGAAGCGTCTCAGGAGGTCACGAGTGTACTTTCCCTGATGAAGAAATGTACCCTCCCGAGTCTGCTTGATTTGGAAGCCAAGAAAGAAGGTCAACTCGCCCATCATACTCATCTCAAACTCGGTGCTCATGACATCTGAGAACTGTGAAACCAGAGTATGGGAAGAGCCGCCAAAGATGATGTCATCGACATAGATCTGGACGAGCAGAAGGTCATTGCCATGACGGCGGATGAACAAGGTCTTGTCTACTTTACCCATTTCAAACCCATGACTCAACAAGTAGGACTTAAGCCTCTCATACCAAGCTCTAGGGGCCTGCTTAAGTCCATACAACGCTTTGGAAAGCTTGAAGACATGGTGCGGGTATTTGGGGTTCTCGAAACCTGGAGGCTGTCTGACGTAAACTTCTTCCTCAATGACTCCATTAAGGAAGGCACTCTTAACGTCCATCTGGTAGAGCTTGAAATCCTTAGAAGCTGCAAAGGCAAGCAGGATTCTAACGGCCTCAAGTCGAGCTACAGGGGCAAAGGTCTCCTCGAAGTCTAGACCCTCAACCTGGGAAAACCCCTGAGCTACCAGTCTAGCCTTGTTTCGAATGACTACCCCATCCTCACTCTGCTTGTTCTTGAACACCCACTTAGTCCCAATAATATTGTGACCTCGAGGGGGCTCGACAAGCGACCAGACCTTGTTCCTCTCGAAATTTTCTAGCTCCTCATGCATGGCATTGACCCAAGACTCGTCGGAAAGAGCATGAGAAATATCCTTGGGCTCAAAGGAGGCAATGAAAGCAGAATGGAGAAAGAATTGAGATAAGCCAGATTTTGAGCGGGTAACACGCTCGAACAGGTCTCCAATCATCTGCTCAGAAGGATGCCTTTTCTGGATATGTCGGGGAGGTCTAGGATGAGATGAAGAAGTGGCCTCTACCTCGTGAGCTGACGAGGTAGGAACAGAGCCACTAGCTCCAGAGGAAGCAGTAGGCAACGGCTGATCACCTTGAGGTACCGTGGAAGAAGGCATCTCAAGGGGAGGATGAGGAGGTGGATCAGGTAAACAACCATCGTCTCCATCGTCCTCATCATCCACAAAGATGGTCTTGGACTACTCTAAAGAACCTGAGATATCTGGCCTAGTCGCCGGACTGGCCTCATCAAAGGTCACCTCACAGGTCTCTACCATTTTGTTAGACTCGCAGTTCCAAACCCTATAAGCCCGCGAAGAAGGCGAGTAACCTAGAAAGATCCCATCACAAGAACGTGACTCGAACTTGTCTAGGTTTCCGGACTTCAAAATAAAGCACTTGCAACCAAAAACACGAAAGTGGGAGACGCTGGGCTTTCGCCCGTATCTCAACTCATAAGAAGTGCGGTGCAAGTGTGCCCGAAGAAAAACTCGATTTGAGACATGGCACGCGGTGGCTATAGCCTCAGCCCAGAACTTCCGCAGTGTAGAGTACTCATCAAGCATCGTCCTGGCCATCTCGACCAAGGTACGGTTCTTCCTCTCCACAACGCCATTTTGTTGTGGGACGTGCGGAGAAGAGAACTGGTGCTCTACACCTGTCTCACCACAGAAATTCTCGAAGTAGAAATTCTTGAACTCCGTGCCATTGTCACTGCGGATCGCTCGTAAGGCACCCGGGAGCTCAACAGAAAGCCTACCGAAAAGACCTCAAAAATGTGAAAATGTCTCATCCTTCGAGGCTAAGAAAAACACCCAAGAATACCTCGAGAAGTCATCGACCACGACAAGAACATACCACTTCCCTCCTGCTGACTGCACTCGAGCTGGTCCAACTGTGTCCATATGGAGCAACTGTCCTGGTGCATCGGTCATAGTGACTGTGACCGGAGGGTGGGAGGCGGCAACCATCTTGCCGTGCCGGCAAGGAGCACAAACTAGATCTTTGACCATTTTGAGATTCGGCAGACCACGAATGAGGTCGTGGCCACTAACTCGAGTCAAATGGTCAAATCCAATATGACCAAGTCTCCTATGCCAGAAAGAAAGATCGCGGGACTCAGAAGCAACTAAACACCTGAGAGGATCACCAGAAGACTCAGAGAAATCAGCACGAAAGATCCTCCCAAAACGAGAAATCCCGCAAACCAGACTACCCGAAGAATCAATAATTTTGCAATTGTTTTTCTTGAAGCTCACCTCGAAACCGTCATCGGTAAGCTGAGAAACGGAAAGCAAGTTGTACTGCAGCTTACTAACCAAGGCAACATCCTTAAGAATAAAAGAAGCATTAACATGCACTGTACCTTTGGCGATGACGCGCCCAGACGAAGCATCTCCGAAGGTGATCGTCTCATCACCTGGAGCACGGGCAAGGGAAGAAAACCAACGGGAGTCTCCGGTCATATGACGAGAACAACCGGAGTCTACAAGCCAAACCTTTCCCTTCCCTGCCCGGCGAACCTGAGTCAAACAGAGAGTAAAGTCTCAGTACTGGGGTAAATCAAGAGTGATTTTGGCACCCAATACTGAGTAACACGTCGAGCAGATGAAGTAGTCAAACACGACTGGCCTCTATCTACCCTACGCTCTCTGTGACTCAAAGAAGCAGAAGGTCTATGAGCAGACCTGAAGCTGTTGCGGGATCCGACTGCTACGGAAGAGCGAGTCGGAACACCGGCAACACGCTGATCACGCCGTGGGTAACTGTCTCGACAGGGGAAACGAGATGTACCATCAGGACAGCGGAATTCTCGACCAAGGGCAGCATGAGGACGAAAACCAGAAGACTCAGAAAAACCAAGTTCTCGATGCTGCCCAAACCCATCAGAAGCAAACATGGACCTCGTGCTAGTCTTAGGTGCACTCAGGATCTGGGGCTGACCCTGAATACGCCTAAGTGCTTCTGCACGGTCTCTACGCGCAACCCTGGCGCGCCTGAAGCAACGATCGACTGTGTGTCCATCCTTCTGACAGAAGGTGCAGTGGTACTTCACCTTCTGAGAGGTAGAAGTAGCACGGGGAGGCTTCGCCTTCTGAGAGGCCGAAGCTGCAGGTGGACTCACCTTGCTGTCAGAGATCCCTTGGACAAAGCCCGCTGATTTGAATTTGACCTCATCAGATCTGGGCTCGACCTCGATCACACCTCCTACTATGGGTCGGAGAATAGCAGGTGGATGCTTCCTCATATCCTCATAGAAATCATATCCTAGACCTTGATTGAATTTGCAAACCTTGGATTGGTCTAGAATAAGATTGAGCTTCTTCTTGCCTCCTACAAATCTCTCGAGAGTGTTCATAAGGTACTGACACTCCCGAAAGAGAGAGGTGCAAGAAGAGCAGGGGGAAGAAGAGACAGCAGAAGGTAAGGGAGCAGATGAAGAACCAACAGCAGAGGGAAGAATGGCTTGTGCACGCACAGCCGACTCTGAAGGGACAGTCCTACTGCTAGTCAGTTGGTTCACGTCGCTAAGCGTCTCAACCTTGCCCTGGGGCTTCTCCCCCTTCTCCTCAATCACATTACAAGCACAAGGTGGCTTCTCTAGAAGGTCCTTAGTTAGCTTCACATATTTCTCATCCAATGCAATCAAGTCAGATTTTAGTTTGTTACAATTGATGCATGGTGAGCTAACAAGGTCCTTAGAAGCATACTGAGCCAACTTCCTGTCATGATCAATCATATCTTGAAATTGTTTGGAGACAGCTTCATGTTCAGCAGTTAACTTAGGACAGTTCAAGCAGGAATCAATCGGCTCAAGAAGAGAGGCTTGTAGTTCAGCAATTTTATGATCTGCCCGTTTTAGGTTCATCTTCAAGTTATTGCAATTTTCACAAGATTCAGGCAGATCAAGGAGCATGGTATAAGGTCCTCTAGCAGCAATGTCCTTATCCTCACATGAGGTAGGAGGAGTAGTCTCATCAGTAGTAAGAAGAGTAACAACCATCCTACTCAACTCTAATTCGGCAAGCAGACTAACATTCTCCACCTTAACAATATCAAGCTCGGAGGACAAACTATCATGCGAGGTCCTTAATTTCTCCATATCACCCAGCAAAGCAGAGCATGTATCACAATCATCACGGGAGGGAGCAAATGTAAGTGAAGTAAGCTCCCGTGATAGTCTATCTACTTCCTTCTCTAACTCAGTACACCTAGCCCTAGCTCTAGCATGAAAACCACCTAGATTAAGAAAAGCATGATTGAGCTGGTCGTAGGTGGGGCATACCTCGTCCGAGTCGGAGTACAGCTCGCTGTTGTTCAGTTCGCCCTCGAGGGCCATGAAGCACATGCCAGAGAAGTCGTCGCCGCCATCCTTGGGCACTTGGTCACCCGCCCCGTCGCCGTCGCTCCATCCCTCCACCTCGCTGAGGTCGAGGTCGTCGAACGCGGTGAGGACGCGGTGGAACAGCTTCTTGGCTTTGCCAAAGTTGCGAAACTTCTTCTTTCCCGGTGTCTGAGCTGGAGGCTTCTTGTTGCGGTTCTTGTCGGTGTAGTCGTTCTTGCCCGAACCGCCGTAGTCGTTCTTGCCCTTCTCCAGCTTGGGGCAGTTTGCCCGAATGTGGTTGGGGCCACCACACTCGAAGCAAATCACGGGTCCTCCTCTCTTTCTGTCCCTCCTCTTGTAAGCATGGGAAAACTTCCGAGCTAGGAGGGCCAGTTGCTCATCCTCGAGCTGCTCTAACTGATCATCAGTTACGTCACATAGAGCAGCAAGGGAGAAATCGCAAAGCGAATCAGAAGAATGACCAGAAGAAGAAACGGGATCGGTGACCAAGGCCATCGACTGTAACTTCGACCGACGAGAGACAACGTCAATCTCGTGAGTCTTGAGGCACGAGTACAGCGCATCAAGAGTCAAGGTCGAGAGGTCTGTCGTGTCTTTGATGGTGGTCACTTTCATCTCCCAAGCACGCAGATCGAGTGCCGCGAGCATCTGACGAGCGTTGTCCGAGTCGGGGTATGTGAGACCGACCGCTCGGAGGTTGCTCAAGATTTTGTGAAATCGCGAAAAGCACTCGTCCAGGGATTCACCAGCAAGCATCTCGAATTTGTTGTATTCGCGCTTGAACTGGTCCTGTCGAACCGTCTTAATCTGGGTGGTGCCCTCATGGTATGCGTCGAGGGTCACCCAGATATCGTAGGTGGACGACAGGTGAGATATACGGTCAAACTCGCTACGGCTCAAACCCTGGATGATGATGTTCCTTGCCTTTGCATTCGCCTCAACATCAGCCATATTCCCGGCATTGATGTTCTCATCGGCAGGAACAACAAATCGTACTTTGACC
This sequence comes from Dendrocalamus latiflorus, assembly GCA_017311315.1. NCBI lineage: Eukaryota > Viridiplantae > Streptophyta > Magnoliopsida > Poales > Poaceae > Dendrocalamus > Dendrocalamus latiflorus. The sequence goes on along the minus strand of CM029660.1, from coordinate 28,512,909 downwards.
TTCCGGCAGATGGCATACCCCTGGGTCTGGATGTATGTCTCCATTTGGCTCTTCCAGAAGGGGTAATCGATGCCATCGAACACGGGCGGCTTGGTCGAGTACTTGTCCGTCGCCATGGCTCTTGAGACCGATTAAGATCTATTGAAAATAGCTAACCAGCTCTGATACCAATTGTAGGACCGAAATGGCGACAGAGGGGGGGGTGAATGTCGATCACTAAAAATTCGTCTCCCACAAGTACTCGAAAGCTCAGCTCTCCGGTATCTATTAGAAAGCTACGAAGAAGGTTAAGGGACTGAGTGCAGCAAGTAGGAAATAAACGATCATCAACTCACAACACAAAGAATGCTGGCCGAGAAGGCATGAACACAAAAATCAAGAAAACTGCATGGTGGCCGAAAAGCTATTGAACCTTGGTTTCTTAAAGTCAAGAGATATTCACTGCCATCAACATTGAAGCCGAACAGAAGGAGATTAGATTGGCAAAAAAAAGAAATCAGATGGTGATTCACATGCTCCTTGCCGCAAGGTAAAAAGAGATGTTCTTTGCCATAAAGAGAGCAGCAAAGAGAGACATGCTTGCAGATTTTTGTGCTGGCCGAGAGACAAAAAGAGGTGGAATGCTTTGCTGCCAAAACAGCTATGCTGCTGTGCACTCTTTTTGCTACCGAGCAGCACAAATAAAAGGCAACCAAAAGGAACAACCACCTGCTGCAAATGAAGACCTAAAGCAGCCCAAAACAGCAGCAAGAAGGTACTAAAGGAAAGCTACCAAAGTTGTTTTTGTGCTGAAATTACTGCAGAAAAAAAAACTGACCAAAGAAGAGACTGCATGCAAAGTATAAGCAGGAATTCTCATTCGGCAGAGCAGTTTACTGCAGCTTGCATGCTGTCCACAACCAAGACTGCAGGAGATATTTCTTGGCCAACCACACTCCAAAGCAGAGAGAAGAAATCAAAGAACAACCAAAGAACTGCATGAACATTTCTTGCATTGGCCGAAAAGAAAGAAAAACAAACACAAAACTGAAACAGGCACAAACACAAAGAGACTTATGAAACCAAGCCAACTCAACACAAGGATTCTTAAGAGCGATACGGAGACATGAATGATTAATATAGAGTGTTTACATTTCAGTCAAGCCCTCTCTCAATCTCACACCAAGTCCCCATACATGCTTAGGAGACCAAGAACACAACCCTATCTCATACAACCATGGAGAGACACAAATAAAAAACCCTAACTCTTACACTCACTCTCTCAAAATTTCAGCACACATCTCCCTCTCTATTTATAGCCTCCACTAATGGGTTTGCACCATGCTTTACCCATTAGGCCTTCAACAACTCGGCGCTTTATCCAAACCCGCTTCCTTTTGTGCCGCTTTGCGTTTTTACCGAAACGCCCCTCGCGCACCTTCGAGGAAGCTTCCTCATCCCTTGCCTCGCAAGCCACGCAGCTTCGCCGTCTTCGGCACACCTCGACCGTTCTGACCTCAGCACCACCTGCGCCTAGTCCGGTCCATCGTGCCTCGCCACGACTCCACCTCGAGTCCACGTCGTCTTCGACACATCCCGACCGTTCTGACCTCAGCGCCACCTGCGCCTAGTCCGGTCCTCCGTGTCTCGCCACGACTCCACTCGATGTCCTGCAACCACACAGACAAGAAACACATCAAATAGCACCGCTCGATACATGTAATCAAAATTAACATGATAAAGCCAAAACCTGTCGAATCAAAGGAATACGCGTCCTAATCCATACGACCAAGTTTGACCAAGTCCGACCGAGCCCGTTTGCGCTACGCAACGACATGGTCCGACCACACAAACCAAACTCGACTATCCTAAAATAATGTCAATTACTCATCACCAACATGGGGTCACGGCCACATGGTCTCTCAATCTCCCCCTTGATGAGTATATTGACAAACCCTGAAAAACGCATGAAGTTGAGTTTGATTTGCAAAGTCCAATATGGTCCAAAGAAGGAAAATGAGGCTAATGATCATGTCGACAGAAGGAACACTAGAGCAACAACTGAAAGAGCAATTTGTTCTCCAAAGCTCTAAACTGTTCCCAAAAGACTTGTTCTTCTCTATTCTCCCCCTTTTGGCAATAAACACATCAAGATGTAAAAGAGAGAATATGACACGTCAATGGATGAAAATGGCTGAAGTTTGTTTATTTTAAGCATTTAGAGTCATAAGAATTATCCATAATGACCATAATGAGATACAACAAGCCATAACTCTATAAAAAGCTATCTAGATCATGACATGACATGTATAAGCTAGCTACAACACATAGATGACAATCTGAAATATAGTGCATTAAGTGAGAATGTCAAGTCATCAAGAGGTAAAGTCTAACTAGAGATACCCAAGGATGATGCCGGCCATGTCAATTAAGCTAAGCGGAACCAAGAAGCTAGTATTGAGACCAACTAGAGTGCTATGCTCAAGAATAAAACATTTGCGCAAGTACTTGGTTCTTTTTGTAGATTAAGCAAATTGAGTACATTAAACATTGTCTTTTGAAAGCATATGGTCGTTTCCAACCCAATTTTTGTTTATGTGCTAGATCTCAAGCCTTATGCGACTACTCCAAGCAATAAGCTTAAGAAGATAGTCTAGGTCATCCAAAACTCCCCCTGAGTTCATGCCTCGTGCAATGGCAAGCCGTCTCATGAGAAAGAATTGGTGAAATCAGTTTTTTCGCACAAAAGAGATCTTTTTGCTTTGTAAACATGTTGTACTACCTCATGCTACATCAAGAGACTAAAATAGCTCAATCTAAGGCTCAATAAAAGATTTAACGCTCAGCTAAGCCTAGTTGACATGGCATGAATCATAAAGGGATAGCTCCAGAAAGACTAAACTCAAATGCTAGCATGACAAGTTTTACTTCAAGTTGGGCAATTTTAATTAACTTATCATGGTAAAAGCTAGTCTACACATATGAAGTCACGATCAATCTAGCATATAAAGCACAAATCATGGCAAGGTGTACAGCATTGTAAACATGTCATAACAGGATAATAAACAAGGCTCCATGTAGTTATATCACAATGCGAAATGCTAAAGTGCAAGAAAATCCAGCTCCCCCTCAACATGAGATGCAACTTTTAGTTCAAGTTGAGTTATGTCAACATTAAGCTCCAGAAGCTCCCAAATGAACTCCCCCCGAACTAAAGCAATAAAATCGAGAAGCTGGCAAAGAAAACAGCAAATAGGCAGTTCTTAAAGCATAGATAAGATATAGAGACAACTATGGCTCAGATAGACTCTCATCTACCCCATATGACTCGAGGACTATTAGCTTGACCGTAAAACACACACACTAGAGAGCAAACACGTACCCTGTCTACCCGAGGGTAGCCCAACCCTCGCTAGAACCTACAAGCAGTGAGTGAGCTCAACCTAGTGAGATAAGAACCAACTAATAAGCAGCATCCTAGAATCACAAAATAAGAGCAGAAGTCTAAGCAACTAGACAAGAGAAGCACTCTAATCTATGCTAGGAGGACTAACCCCAAATGCACCCAAAATGCAATGCAACAGCAAGGAGTAAGAGCATAATTGATAAGATAAAGCAGTAAAGCACCAAACTCCCCCTCACTACAATTCATAAGGACAAACCACCCCAAGCTCTCCTCGCAGAGCTGAAAACCTCGAACTATCCAATGGCTTGGTGAAGATATCAGCCAACTGGTGGTTACTCTCCACAAACTGGAGCACTATGTCACCCTTCTCTACATGGTCTCTAAGGAAGTGAAAGCGAATATCAATATGCTTGGTCCGAGAGTGCTGCACTGGGTTCTTAGCAATGTTAATCGCAGAAGTGTTATCACAAAAGAGTGGAACACTGTCGATAACTAACCCAAAGTCCCGCAGGGTCGAAGCCATCCAAAGCACCTGGCTGCAGCAACTGGCGGCAGCTACGTACTCGGCCTCTGCGGTGGACTGTGCAACGCCGGATTGCTTCCTTGAAGACCAGGAAACAAGAGAAATGCCAATAAATTGGCAGGTGCTAGAAGTGCTCTTCCTATCTATCCTACAGCTGGCAAAATCTGCATCCGAAAAGGCTCTCAAGGAAAGACAAGAAGAGGAAGAGTACCAGATACCATAGTCAATGGTAGCTCGAAGGTACCGAAATATGCGCTTCACCGCCTGGCGGTGAGATACGCGAGGAGAAGCCTGAAAACGAGCACACAGACACACGGAGAAGTGTATGTCTGGTCTTGAGGCAGTGAGGTAAAGAAGGGAGCCGATCATACTTCTGAACTCTTTCTGATCAACTGGCTCGCCATCCTCATCTGGGTCAAGATAGGCTGTAGAAGCCATGGGGGTCGACACAGGCTTACCATCACTCATGTCGAAGCGTCTCAGGAGGTCACGAGTGTACTTTCCCTGATGAAGAAATGTACCCTCCCGAGTCTGCTTGATTTGGAAGCCAAGAAAGAAGGTCAACTCGCCCATCATACTCATCTCAAACTCGGTGCTCATGACATCTGAGAACTGTGAAACCAGAGTATGGGAAGAGCCGCCAAAGATGATGTCATCGACATAGATCTGGACGAGCAGAAGGTCATTGCCATGACGGCGGATGAACAAGGTCTTGTCTACTTTACCCATTTCAAACCCATGACTCAACAAGTAGGACTTAAGCCTCTCATACCAAGCTCTAGGGGCCTGCTTAAGTCCATACAACGCTTTGGAAAGCTTGAAGACATGGTGTGGGTATTTGGGGTTCTCGAAACCTGGAGGCTGTCTGACGTAAACTTCTTCCTCAATGACTCCATTAAGGAAGGCACTCTTAACGTCCATCTGGTAGAGCTTGAAATCCTTAGAAGCTGCAAAGGCAAGCAGGATTCTAACGGCCTCAAGTCGAGCTACAGGGGCAAAGGTCTCCTCGAAGTCTAGACCCTCAACCTGGGAAAACCCCTGAGCTACCAGTCTAGCCTTGTTTCGAATGACTACCCCATCCTCACTCTGCTTGTTCTTGAACACCCACTTAGTCCCAATAATATTGTGACCTCGAGGGGGCTCGACAAGCGACCAGACCTTGTTCCTCTCGAAATTTTCTAGCTCCTCATGCATGGCATTGACCCAAGACTCGTCGGAAAGAGCATGAGAAATATCCTTGGGCTCAAAGGAGGCAATGAAAGCAGAATGGAGAAAGAATTGAGATAAGCCAGATTTTGAGCGGGTAACACGCTCGAACAGGTCTCCAATCATCTGCTCAGAAGGATGCCTTTTCTGGATATGTCGGGGAGGTCTAGGATGAGATGAAGAAGTGGCCTCTACCTCGTGAGCTGACGAGGTAGGAACAGAGCCACTAGCTCCAGAGGAAGCAGTAGGCAACGGCTGATCACCTTGAGGTACCGTGGAAGAAGGCATCTCAAGGGGAGGATGAGGAGGTGGATCAGGTAAACAACCATCGTCTCCATCGTCCTCATCATCCACAAAGATGGTCTTGGACTACTCTAAAGAACCTGAGATATCTGGCCTAGTCGCCGGACTGGCCTCATCAAAGGTCACCTCACAGGTCTCTACCATTTTGTTAGACTCGCAGTTCCAAACCCTATAAGCCCGCGAAGAAGGCGAGTAACCTAGAAAGATCCCATCACAAGAACGTGACTCGAACTTGTCTAGGTTTCCGGACTTCAAAATAAAGCACTTGCAACCAAAAACACGAAAGTGGGAGACGCTGGGCTTTCGCCCGTATCTCAACTCATAAGAAGTGCGGTGCAAGTGTGCCCGAAGAAAAACTCGATTTGAGACATGGCACGCGGTGGCTATAGCCTCAGCCCAGAACTTCCGCAGTGTAGAGTACTCATCAAGCATCGTCCTGGCCATCTCGACCAAGGTACGGTTCTTCCTCTCCACAACGCCATTTTGTTGTGGGACGTGCGGAGAAGAGAACTGGTGCTCTACACCTGTCTCACCACAGAAATTCTCGAAGTAGAAATTCTTGAACTCCGTGCCATTGTCACTGCGGATCGCTCGTAAGGCACCCGGGAGCTCAACAGAAAGCCTACCGAAAAGACCTCAAAAATGTGAAAATGTCTCATCCTTCGAGGCTAAGAAAAACACCCAAGAATACCTCGAGAAGTCATCGACCACGACAAGAACATACCACTTCCCTCCTGCTGACTGCACTCGAGCTGGTCCAACTGTGTCCATATGGAGCAACTGTCCTGGTGCATCGGTCATAGTGACTGTGACCGGAGGGTGGGAGGCGGCAACCATCTTGCCGTGCCGGCAAGGAGCACAAACTAGATCTTTGACCATTTTGAGATTCGGCAGACCACGAATGAGGTCGTGGCCACTAACTCGAGTCAAATGGTCAAATCCAATATGACCAAGTCTCCTATGCCAGAAAGAAAGATCGCGGGACTCAGAAGCAACTAAACACCTGAGAGGATCACCAGAAGACTCAGAGAAATCAGCACGAAAGATCCTCCCAAAACGAGAAATCCCGCAAACCAGACTACCCGAAGAATCAATAATTTTGCAATTATTTTTCTTGAAGCTCACCTCGAAACCGTCATCGGTAAGCTGAGAAACGGAAAGCAAGTTGTACTGCAGCTTACTAACCAAGGCAACATCCTTAAGAATAAAAGAAGCATTAACATGCACTGTACCTTTGGCGATGACGCGCCCAGACGAAGCATCTCCGAAGGTGATCGTCTCATCACCTGGAGCACGGGCAAGGGAAGAAAACCAACGGGAGTCTCCGGTCATATGACGAGAACAACCGGAGTCTACAAGCCAAACCTTTCCCTTCCCTGCCCGGCGAACCTGAGTCAAACAGAGAGTAAAGTCTCAGTACTGGGGTAAATCAAGAGTGATTTTGGCACCCAATACTGAGTAACACGTCGAGCAGATGAAGTAGTCAAACACGACTGGCCTCTATCTACCCTACGCTCTCTGTGACTCAAAGAAGCAGAAGGTCTATGAGCAGACCTGAAGCTGTTGCGGGATCCGACTGCTACGGAAGAGCGAGTCGGAACACCGGCAACACGCTGATCACGCCGTGGGTAACTGTCTCGACAGGGGAAACGAGATGTACCATCAGGACAGCGGAATTCTCGACCAAGGGCAGCATGAGGACGAAAACCAGAAGACTCAGAAAAACCAAGTTCTCGATGCTGCCCAAACCCATCAGAAGCAAACATGGACCTCGTGCTAGTCTTAGGTGCACTCAGGATCTGGGGCTGACCCTGAATACGCCTAAGTGCTTCTGCACGGTCTCTACGCGCAACCCTGGCGCGCCTGAAGCAACGATCGACTGTGTGTCCATCCTTCTGACAGAAGGTGCAGTGGTACTTCACCTTCTGAGAGGTAGAAGTAGCACGGGGAGGCTTCGCCTTCTGAGAGGCCGAAGCTGCAGGTGGACTCACCTTGCTGTCAGAGATCCCTTGGACAAAGCCCGCTGATTTGAATTTGACCTCATCAGATCTGGGCTCGACCTCGATCACACCTCCTACTATGGGTCGGAGAATAGCAGGTGGATGCTTCCTCATATCCTCATAGAAATCATATCCTAGACCTTGATTGAATTTGCAAACCTTGGATTGGTCTAGAATAAGATTGAGCTTCTTCTTGCCTCCTACAAATCTCTCGAGAGTGTTCATAAGGTACTGACACTCCCGAAAGAGAGAGGTGCAAGAAGAGCAGGGGGAAGAAGAGACAGCAGAAGGTAAGGGAGCAGATGAAGAACCAACAGCAGAGGGAAGAATGGCTTGTGCACGCACAGCCGACTCTGAAGGGACAGTCCTACTGCTAGTCAGTTGGTTCACGTCGCTAAGCGTCTCAACCTTGCCCTGGGGCTTCTCCCCCTTCTCCTCAATCACATTACAAGCACAAGGTGGCTTCTCTAGAAGGTCCTTAGTTAGCTTCACATATTTCTCATCCAATGCAATCAAGTCAGATTTTAGTTTGTTACAATTGATGCATGGTGAGCTAACAAGGTCCTTAGAAGCATACTGAGCCAACTTCCTGTCATGATCAATCATATCTTGAAATTGTTTGGAGACAGCTTCATGTTCAGCAGTTAACTTAGGACAGTTCAAGCAGGAATCAATCGGCTCAAGAAGAGAGGCTTGTAGTTCAGCAATTTTATGATCTGCCCGTTTTAGGTTCATCTTCAAGTTATTGCAATTTTCACAAGATTCAGGCAGATCAAGGAGCATGGTATAAGGTCCTCTAGCAGCAATGTCCTTATCCTCACATGAGGTAGGAGGAGTAGTCTCATCAGTAGTAAGAAGAGTAACAACCATCCTACTCAACTCTAATTCGGCAAGCAGACTAACATTCTCCACCTTAACAATATCAAGCTCGGAGGACAAACTATCATGCGAGGTCCTTAATTTCTCCATATCACCCAGCAAAGCAGAGCATGTATCACAATCATCACGGGAGGGAGCAAATGTAAGTGAAGTAAGCTCCCGTGATAGTCTATCTACTTCCTTCTCTAACTCAGTACACCTAGCCCTAGCTCTAGCATGAAAACCACCTAGATTAAGAAAAGCATGATTGAGCTGGTCGTAGGTGGGGCATACCTCGTCCGAGTCGGAGTACAGCTCGCTGTTGTTCAGTTCGCCCTCGAGGGCCATGAAGCACATGCCAGAGAAGTCGTCGCCGCCATCCTTGGGCACTTGGTCACCCGCCCCGTCGCCGTCGCTCCATCCCTCCACCTCGCTGAGGTCGAGGTCGTCGAACGCGGTGAGGACGCGGTGGAACAGCTTCTTGGCTTTGCCAAAGTTGCGAAACTTCTTCTTTCCCGGTGTCTGAGCTGGAGGCTTCTTGTTGCGGTTCTTGTCGGTGTAGTCGTTCTTGCCCGAACCGCCGTAGTCGTTCTTGCCCTTCTCCAGCTTGGGGCAGTTTGCCCGAATGTGGTTGGGGCCACCACACTCGAAGCAAATCACGGGTCCTCCTCTCTTTCTGTCCCTCCTCTTGTAAGCATGGGAAAACTTCCGAGCTAGGAGGGCCAGTTGCTCATCCTCGAGCTGCTCTAACTGATCATCAGTTACGTCACATAGAGCAGCAAGGGAGAAATCGCAAAGCGAATCAGAAGAATGACCAGAAGAAGAAACGGGATCGGTGACCAAGGCCATCGACTGTAACTTCGACCGACGAGAGACAACGTCAATCTCGTGAGTCTTGAGGCACGAGTACAGCGCATCAAGAGTCAAGGTCGAGAGGTCTGTCGTGTCTTTGATGGTGGTCACTTTCATCTCCCAAGCACGCAGATCGAGTGCCGCGAGCATCTGACGAGCGTTGTCCGAGTCGGGGTATGTGAGACCGACCGCTCGGAGGTTGCTCAAGATTTTGTGAAATCGCGAAAAGCACTCGTCCAGGGATTCACCAGCAAGCATCTCGAATTTGTTGTATTCGCGCTTGAACTGGTCCTGTCGAACCGTCTTAATCTGGGTGGTGCCCTCATGGTATGCGTCGAGGGTCACCCAGATATCGTAGGTGGACGACAGGTGAGATATACGGTCAAACTCGCTACGGCTCAAACCCTGGATGATGATGTTCCTTGCCTTTGCATTCGCCTCAACATCAGCCATATTCCCGGCATTGATGTTCTCATCGGCAGGAACAACAAATCGTACTTTGACCTTCCGGCAGATGGCATACCCCTGGGTCTGGATGTATGTCTCCATTTGGCTCTTCCAGAAGGGGTAATCGATGCCATCGAACACGGGCGGCTTGGTCGAGTACTTGTCCGTCGCCATGGCTCTTGAGACCGATTAAGATCTATTGAAAATAGCTAACCAGCTCTGATACCAATTGTAGGACCGAAATGGCGACAGAGGGGGGGTGAATGTCGATCACTAAAAATTCGTCTCCCACAAGTACTCGAAAGCTCAGCTCTCCGGTATCTATTAGAAAGCTACGAAGAAGGTTAAGGGACTGAGTGCAGCAAGTAGGAAATAAACGATCATCAACTCACAACACAAAGAATGCTGGCCGAGAAGGCATGAACACAAAAATCAAGAAAACTGCATGGTGGCCGAAAAGCTATTGAACCTTGGTTTCTTAAAGTCAAGAGATATTCACTGCCATCAACATTGAAGCCGAACAGAAGGAGATTAGATTGGCAAAAAAAAGAAATCAGATGGTGATTCACATGCTCCTTGCCGCAAGGTAAAAAGAGATGTTCTTTGCCATAAAGAGAGCAGCAAAGAGAGACATGCTTGCAGATTTTTGTGCTGGCCGAGAGACAAAAAGAGGTGGAATGCTTTGCTGCCAAAACAGCTATGCTGCTGTGCACTCTTTTTGCTACCGAGCAGCACAAATAAAAGGCAACCAAAAGGAACAACCAGCTGCTGCAAATGAAGACCTAAAGCAGCCCAAAACAGCAGCAAGAAGGTACTAAAGGAAAGCTACCAAAGTTGTTTTTGTGCTGAAATTACTGCAGAAAAAAAAACTGACCAAAGAAGAGACTGCATGCAAAGTATAAGCAGGAATTCTCATTCGGCAGAGCAGTTTACTGCAGCTTGCATGCTGTCCACAACCAAGACTGCAGGAGATATTTCTTGGCCAACCACACTCCAAAGCAGAGAGAAGAAATCAAAGAACAACCAAAGAACTGCATGAACATTTCTTGCATTGGCCGAAAAGAAAGAAAAACAAACACAAAACTGAAACAGGCACAAACACAAAGAGACTTATGAAACCAAGCCAACTCAACACAAGGATTCTTAAGAGCGATACGGAGACATGAATGATTAATATAGAGTGTTTACATTTCAGTCAAGCCCTCTCTCAATCTCACACCAAGTCCCCATACATGCTTAGGAGACCAAGAACACAACCCTATCTCATACAACCATGGAGAGACACAAATAAAAAACCCTAACTCTTACACTCACTCTCTCAAAATTTCAGCACACATCTCCCTCTCTATTTATAGCCTCCACTAATGGGTTTGCACCATGCTTTACCCATTAGGCCTTCAACAACTCGGCGCTTTATCCAAACCCGCTTCCTTTTGTGCCGCTTTGCGTTTTTACCGAAACGCCCCTCGCGCACCTTCGAGGAAGCTTCCTCATCCCTTGCCTCGCAAGCCACGCAGCTTCGCCGTCTTCGGCACACCTCGACCGTTCTGACCTCAGCGCCACCTGCGCCTAGTCCGGTCCATCGTGCCTCGCCACGACTCCACCTCGAGTCCACGTCGTCTTCGACACATCCCGACCGTTCTGACCTCAGCGCCACCTGCGCCTAGTCCGGTCCTCCGTGTCTCGCCACGACTCCACTCGATGTCCTGCAGCCACACAGACAAAAAACACATCAAATAACACCGCTCGATACATGTAATCAAAATTAACATGATAAAGCCAAAACCTGTCGAATCAAAGGAATACGCGTCCTAATCCATACGACCAAGTTTGACCAAGTCCGACCGAGCCCGTTTGCGCTACGCAACGACATGGTCCGACCACACAAACCAAACTCGACTATCCTAAAATAATGTCAATTACTCATCACCAAAATGGGGTCACGGCCACATGGTCTCTCAAGTAGTATTTGGATTTCATTAACATCCACAAAGTCGACAAAGTTTGAGGTACAATAGTCAGAGGGCTCACGGAAAGCCAACCTTGACAGATGACTCCGACGAGAATCGAATTGAGTGAACTTTAGAGTAGCTGCTGACCAAGCCATTCATCAAAGCCCTATTCGTATTGGCTTCTAAAAACTAATTTTCTATAATAAATGGCTTTCAAACAATGTCTAACTTTCAAACATGATATCTTTTCAAGAAGAGGTTTACCAGTCGATTATAGTAGATACTATTAGATTTCATTTATATTAGCCAAAATCGTACATAAATATCTCTCCCCATACAGCTTCTCTAAAACTGTTACTATTCATTAGTCAAAACCAAAAGTCATCAACAAAAACTATCATATCACCATGGTTAATCAAGGAGTTTTGTAGCTACACATGTCTTCAAATCGATGGAGCCGAAGCTCAGCCCTAGTTGCCATGGCTTAGGCATAGGTTTCGTTGGAAGAAATCAGGAAATCTCTAGTTTTCATCTACAGAAGTCGTGAATCGGCATTTGAGTAGAGAGATGAGAGAGAATTCAGATGAGAAGAAGGGTGGGATTGGATAAACAGTGTACTTAACTTTAGTACTTAACTAGCTAAATATTCGTGCGTTACTACGAATTTTTTAAAAAAAATTCACAGGTGATAAAAATTTTTAAAATATGTATACAAACATGTTCTAAAAGTTTTTAAATCCATAACAACAAACGGGCATTCAGCTAGTACAGGTCAATTGTCACAAGGCAAGAGGAATCAAGGGCATAATTTAAATGATGATGAGTTAATCTTCATCGGTTCCTAACTATATAAATTTTACATATTTGCATCACCAAGAAAGATAGGACATATAAAAAATTATACAGTCCAAACAGGAGGGGAGGGAGGCGAGAGAGGCCGGGTAGAAGAGGAGGTAGGAGATGGTAACTGTTGGTGGAAGTGGAGAGGGGGTAGTTAGATATGAGAGAGAGGGAGATGGATGTTAGATAGATGGTCAAGATTTCAGTATTCAGATCGGACAGTTGAGAAGGGAGGAAGAAGAATGCATTAACCACCAACTCAAACTTATTAAACAGTAAAGATTTGGTAAAGTAATTAATTGATTGATTGCACACGCATCTCCATAAATACGCAGATTATTAAGGTCAAGGTAATGGTAAATGGTCACCGTGGTATCTGTGTTATTAATATCACATGAACAAAACAGGAAATAGTTAATGTGAATATTTACTCGTAAACGTTGGGGAGGGGTGGTGGGTAAATGCGTGGAGAAGAAAGAAAACATCATCAACTTTACCTACATCTATTACATTTTGAAACAAAGTCGATTGAAAAAACCATGTGGCTTACTACCTCCATTCACAAATAAGCGACACATTACATTGGAGAGCTAAAAAAACCATACAAGCCAAAACCCACACAAAAGGCCTGTCCTAGCGCTGTGCTCAGCCGCTGCCGCCTCTAGATTGGAGTCCAGGCCTGTTCTTTTTTGACTATGACTTATGACTTTTGGTTGTGGTATGTGGGTTTTGACTGTTTATGTGAGAGACTACAGAGTAACTGAAACTTACGTACAACTTTTACTGATATAAATGAAGTCGGTATAGTATGTACTATAATTAACTAATAGATCTAATCTTAAAAATATATTTCGTTTAAAAGTTAGTTACTGTAGAAAAGTTAAAAACTGAAAACAAAAGCTCAGAAAGAATAGCACCCCATCGGTTTCGTTCGGCCCAGTACTGGTGAGGAAATGCACCCTAGTTTCACTCAGCTGTTCATCCTGAGCAGATGGGCTCCAATGGCCCAAACAAGTGGACCGAAGAGCCGTCCGCGCGTGCTGCGGTGGCAGGAAAGGAGCGGCCGTTCTTGCGGAGGCGGCGGCCGGCAGACGAGGAAATCACCTCGGCCAGTGCCAGTGCGCAACGAGAAAGCGATCAGGGCGGCAACTGATGGCGTCGGCGGATGTGCTCGCGACGGCTTCCTGGGCTCCACTCGCTTGCCCTTCTGCGAAGAGGGCCTTGCCCGTTGCCCCACGCGCTGCCGTCTATTTCTTCTGTTTCTGGATGAGAAAATCGCCACCTTTACTGCTGTTTCGTTTCCGATGGACCAGTGCTAGTGTCGACTCGGATAATTTGTCGGCTTAGAAATGTATAGTTTTTATCGGATACGAATATGAATATTATATGACTCAAATACGAATACTGTTTCGGCTAACCGAATATATGGCCTAGTAGCCTACATCCACATGGGCCAAGCCATGGCCACAGGCCCACACTAAATAAGACCTTGTTCCAACCGGCTTCGGTATATGACTTTCAGGTGTTGACTGAGGGCCTGTTTGGGAGAGCTCCACCAACTCCAGATTCACGAAAAACGTGGATCTGGAGCTGGATTCACCGTGGAGCAGCTCCATGGTGGATCTGGGATTCGTCAAAGTGTTTGGTACAGCTCCACCTCCATCTCTATCTCACTTCCACCTGGGCCCCACGCGTCAGGGGGCAAAATGAAAAAAAATCCCGGCGGCGCAGGCGCGGCCCCGGCCGGCGCAGGCGCGGCAGCGGCCGGCGGCCGGCAGGCGAGGCGAGGCGGAGAAGAGGAGGAGGCGGAGCGGCCGGCGAGCGCAGGTGCAGGCGAGGCGGAGCGGCACCTGGGGGCGGGCGCGGCGCAGGCGGAGCGGAGCGGACGGCGGGCGAGGAGGAGGCGGAGCGGCCGGCAGGCGAGGAGGAGGCGGAGCGGCCGGTAGGCGCAGGCGAGGCGGAGCGGCGGCTGGGGGGCGGGCGCGGCGCAGGCGGAGCGGAGCGGCCGGCGGGCGAGGAGGAGGCGGAGCGGCCGGCGGGCGAGGAGGAGGCGGAGCGGCCGGCGGGCGAGGAGGAGGCGGAGAAGAGGAGGAGGCGGAGCGGCCGGCGGGCGAGGCGGAGCGGCCGGCGGGCGAGGCGGAGCGGAGCGGCCGGCGGGCGAGGAGGAGACGGAGCGGCCGGCGGGCGAGGAGGAGACGGAGCGGCCGGCGGGCGAGGAGGAGGCGGAGAAGAGGAGGAGGCGGAGCGGCCGGCGGACGAGGTGGAGCGGAGCGGCCGGCGGGCGAGGAGGAGGCGGAGCGGCCGGCGGGCGAGGAGGAGACGGAGCGGCCGGCAGGCGCAGGCGAGGCGAGGCGAGGCCGGCGGAGAGCAGGCGCAGGCGAAGGCGAAGGCGAGGCGCAGCGACGAGAAAGAGGTAAAACGAACCGTTATTTTTGTGTAATCAGTGGCATGGTGGGTAATTTTCTCCAACTCCACCAATTTGAGTTTGGTGGAGCACCCCTTGAGGTGCTCCACCAATTTGGTGAATCTGGAGCTAGATTCATGGTTTTGGTGGAGCAGATTCACGGTGGAGCTGCTGGAGCTGGAACTGTTTGGCTTGGAAAAGTGAATCTGGATCTGGATTTGGTGAATCTGGAGTTGGTGGAGCTCTCCCAAACAGGCCCTGAAATTGCACTGTAGCGACTGCTGGTTTTTTTGAGTTATTTAATTAAAAATAAAGAAAAATAAGAAAAAAAACACTTATATCTCCTTAAACAATACAAAGAAAATAGAAAAGGATCAAAAGCAAAAAAAATTAAAAATTAAAAAACCGACATGTTCATTCCAGCTACGGAAGAAAAAAGGCCAAGCCGGTTGGAAAGCTAAGCTAGCCGACTGCCTCACTTCACCCAGTCACCATTCACCAAGTCACCAGTCACCACCCCTATGGTCCCTAACCCATCGGCGGCGGCACCCAGGGAGGCGTAGCCTTGCAGTTCATCTACTTGCCTGTCGTCGACACCCTAAGAGCAAGTCTTATAATACAGCCTTCAGCTGGCTGTATGAATACTTACAGCTCACTTATCAGGCTACTCATATAGTAGTTACAGCCAGCTGAAGGCTGTATGACCTACCCCTTCCTCTCACAAAGTTTCTTGGTTCTTGTGCTTCAGCTGGCTGTAAGCTTACAGCCCACCTCTCTTCTCTCTCCTCCTCTCTCTCCTCCACCTCAGCATACAGCCAGCTTACAGCCTCTTATAATACTTGCTCTAAATCCCCATTACTCGAGTCCGCCTCTTCGGCAAAGTCTCTAAGATCGGTATCGTCATCTACAGCCCTATCTTCTCCACGCAGCGCCCTATCTACCGGACCCGCGACGCGGCTCCATGGACGGCAGCGGCCAGGGAGGCGCAGTTCATGTACCTGCCTATCGTTGTCTTGCTGAAGCCCTGAAGGCCTCCGGCGCCTGGGTCTGCCTCTTCGGCGCAGTTGCTTTGCATGTAAGCCCAGAGAAGCTAGAGCCAACTAATTGTGCTTGTTAGTTGCCTGCACTTTCAAAGGAAGAAAGGTAGAGGTAAAGCTGTTGGATCTGAATATGTTTGTTTCAGTAACTTCAAGGGCAAGTAGAATATAATCGATATGAAGTTACTGAAATATATTGTACTTGTCTTAGTTGTTGGATGTTCCATCAAGCTGTTGGGCCATGAAGATACAATGTCGACTTGCTCAGTAGGATTCTGCAACATAACTCACCATTAGTAAAACAAGCTATATTGTTTTTTATATCTTGTCAATGAAATTATATAACTTGAGATACATACCTTTCCGATCAGCGCTAGTCCAATAACAGTATTTACATTGTTCACAGCCTAGCGAAAGATGATATGACCTATTAGTTGATTGGGACAGAGAAAGCCACCCAACAAAAGCACACAACAGTTGCAATCACTAATACAGGCTAGAAGTTAATAGAAAAATTATGCTACAAAATGCCTAGCAGATAGTTTCAATCTTATACCTTGTAAAATGAAAACATAGTCTTCAAAGAGTTTGTATGGACCAATTTTATGGCAGATACACGATGGATACTGTTGGGGGAGTGGCCCTCTACCTTGGCCTAGTCAGCCCACTGCACCAAGAGTCCCGTTAAGTATGTAATCACCTAGCTAGCCCAAGAGGGTTGTTTATAGTGGGAAAGGACATGTTTGCCTCTACAATTGTAAACCCTAATAGAGCTATTTATGTAATCAACCTCCTCATAGCTATAAATATATGTCTTAGAGCGACATAGGAGGGGGACATCATCTACTTTTTAGAGAAAGGGCTATGCAATAGATCACTCATCGGTGCACACACCCTCTACGTCCTATCTCCATGGTTTCCAGGCTTTGGGCACCCTTTTATGGCCTCTTCGTAGCCCCATTGTTCATTATTTAGTCTTTAATCACAAAGTTAGCGCTGTCCGTGGGGAACAACATAAAAGTTGTGAGCTGAAGAAAAGCATTCAAACACAATGCACAAACGAAGGAGACGACGTTGACCTCCAAGCAAAAGAGAATTATAGCCACCGAGGACGCTGCGGCGAGAGCAAGGGTGCTCATCTATGAAGGCCTCCTCATGGCAATAGCACATTGGCACGATGGCACCTAGGGCCGTGACAAGTAACGAAGGTGGTTCCTCGGCAACTGCACCAACGATGGAGCAAGAAGTGTTGCAGACGAAGGACCTGACCGCAGTGCTTGACCAAAACATCAGGGTCTGTATTGTCTAAACAGTAGTTTCCGCCAGCATCCTCAGTTATGAAGGCATTTTCCAGAACGGCGACTACCTTCACGGTAGCCAGGGCCTTCGCACCCTCCATTTCAAGAAAGCGAATGCGATCCTCACGCTCAGCAGCTAGGAACCGCCTACTCCTTAGCCTTGCGAGCAGTAGCGCACACTACCTAGGCTGCGTGCAGTTGCTCATGCAAGCTCGAAGCCTCCCGAAGCATTGATGTTTGTAGCGTCCGCGCTACGACAATCGTCTACAAGATAACAGACGGTTCGAGCTTAGTACAAAGGAGTAAAAAATTAACAACAACAACATAGGCCTAGCATATCCTCACTTCGTTGGCCTCCAGGACCCCGAAGAGGAGTTTCATGCTACATGAGTGGAGGGGCCTCCGGTCAAGGGCTAGTCCATGCACTCCGCCGCGGTACACAGGGTACGAAGTGCCTTCGGTCAAGGGAAGTCTCCCAGGGACAACTGTCGTGACTCCATACCCATTACCTTCATATTCCCGGTCCGAGAAGCGTCCTCCACACCCAAGGCCTCTGTAGTGCCAGTCCATGAAGCGTCCTTTTGCACCAAGGATGACTTCAAGCCCCTGACCATCCTCGTGGCCGAACAACTGTTGTTCCACCACCGGGGAAGAAGGTGTCACTAACGAGGGTGATAACGTAAGGGTAGATAGAGAGGCACACAATGGCAATCAGCGTCAGCTACTGAAGCTCCATTTTGTATAGATGGAGGAGATCGCCCACAAAACACGTAGCGGGGATACGAAGCCCAACATCAAAGTATACCACAAAGACCAACATCACGCCCTCATGTTGTTGTAGGATGTCCTCATCAGTGGCAGGGAGACGAACATAGAAAGAAATCTTACCCGTCACGCATGAGGGATTCCACCAACTCATCCATCGTGATCAAACAGGCTGAATGTGTTCACGAATACACCATCGACCTTCGCCGACGTCTTCCATCACTTGTCAGTGGCGGCCTCTGAGTGCTCATCCCTACCATCATGGCTGCTTGACAGAACCGATGTGCTATTGTGACTGCTCTAGTCACTACCATGACCCCTCTCAAGTAGCGAACACACGACGGGGAGAGGGCGAATGGCAAAAGCATGATGGGGGCAAACGGTGGAGACCAAAGAGCCTAAAAGCAACAAGCAACAGCACAAGACAGAAAAAGCAAATGGCTAAAAGAGAATCACTGCGGCGCTTAAGTAGCGATTGCGACAAGATCATTTAATGTCAACACGATAGGCACGGGATTCCAGGGGACGTGCGCAATGCCGTAACCAGCGCGACGACCATGTCACATGACCGGAAGGGAAACGTTGCCACATGTAGCCAGATTCCGACTGTAATGTGCGCCAATGTGGCAAAAAGACGGGAAATCGAAGAGCAACGTTGTGACTCATATTGGGGAAGACATTATATGAGAAGATCTGGCAAGCAACAATTGACATTGCTTGAAGAACTGAATGAGCAGAGCAGTGTTGCGGCAATGGAAAATACTGACGTGCTACAACTCACATGAAGACGCATTGCAGTTGCCATCAGTAACATAGGTTTCGATTAGGAAAGGGATGTAGTAAGTTAGGAAAGTATTTGTTGATAAGTATCCATGTCATATATTAAGGTAGGTTTTCGATTGAGAATAGCAATCAAATAGATATGATATTAGTTAGAGTTTGATTCAGTTCGGTCTGTACCAATCCTTTATAAACGGTCTGAGGCTGTAACGGAGGGCTTAAGCAATAAGAAAGCAATCTTCTTCTTCCTGAGTTCAAAGCTGCATTCTGGCCAGTGGAAATCTTGGGCTGGAGCCTGCCTCCTCGTTATCCCCTGTGCTTAAACCTAAATTCGCAACGACACCTATTTCCTCCCTCACAAACCACCGTAAAACCCTCACAAAGGTCTACCCATAACAGACAGCAATCTAGTGGGCCGAAGGGATGGAGTGGGCAAGGAAACAACTGGCATTGTTTTCGGCCCACCAGAATGAGGCCCTTTACCTAAGAGGCTAATATTAGGGGAGTGGCCCCCACCTTGGCCAAGT